>LPNX010041098.1:2303-52260 GCA_001517045.1 Pseudotsuga menziesii
CCATAAACAGGACACCTGGGGAGAATTGCTATATCTCAGGATACAAAGGTCCAAATGAAATTTATGAAGATGTTCCACAAAGGGAACCGAATTTAATTTCTTTTGTAGAAGTTTCAGGCCTCGAAGATCAAAAAGAGACACGTGGAAGTCCGTATAACTTCACTATGCTGAATAGTCCTAAAACAGGTCACCTTGGGAAAATGATCATAAGTACCAATTGGTGAAACAAATTCTAATGAAACCTATGGTGTTGGAATAGGGAAGGGTGAGGCTACCTTAGAGTGAAGTTTCATACATAGAGGAGTAGTAATTTTTTAGATATCATAGAAAATGTATCATACATTTCTGTAGAAGAAATTGGAAAACTAGGGCTTCCTATTTCGGGAGCTTCCCTCCATTGTTTTCAGAAAAGGAGTACATTGGATAGCTCAACTTGAAGTGGTGTATGTACATTGGACAGACCAAATTGAAGTGGTGTATCTTTCTATCTAATTAGATCTAAAAGATTCCAAATTTTAAAAATTAGGGTTTCTTTGAGAAACCCTAGATCAGCGAGCTCCGGAACCACGATGGACACCTCAAATTGGTAAGATCTAATATTTTGCTATTTTCATTTGAGGTTCTCATTTCAAAGTGATCTATCACATCATATTGATGACAATATTGGTGAAGTTGACAACTTCCAAGGATGGAAGTATATGATCTCACTAGTTCATGAAGGAAATGAATTGGACACCTACATAAGTAGAGAGGTTCTAGTTCCAGAGGGAGATGATGCTAAAATCCTTACACCAGAAGAACTTGGTCAAGGCCAAGAAGATCATTGCTGATTCAATCATGGATCACCTTATACCACAAGTGTCCTCCCTAATTACACCGAAATATATGTTTGATTCCTTGACCAAGCTATTTGAAGGGAAGAACATAAATCGAAATATGAATTTGAGAAAATAGTTGAAGAATGTGAAGATCCAGAAGCGAGAGACCATACAGTCATGCTTTACAAGGGTTTCTCAAATCAAAGAACAACTTGAAGAGCTAGAAGAAGAAGTGGAGAATGCAAAAGTTGTGATAACCACCTTGAATGACCTCCAAGGATCATGGGATTCACTCATTCAAGGAATGTGTGCTAGAAGGAAGTGATTACTTTCAGAAAGACTCCAAGAAGAGCACACACAAGAAGATGCTCAACTGATACTAAGAGAAAAGAAGCCAGGAGCAACTAAAGATAAAGATTTCATGATTCAAAGAAGATACCTCAAGCAATGAGGAATATGAAGAACTCAACCGACTCATAGATATGTTGGAAAAATGTAATTACTCATAGATATGTACCTGACTCTCAACCGACTCTGTTAGAGTCTGTACAAGTCAAGATCTTGTCTGTCAGTCTCACAAGAAGGAAGAGTCCACGATTCAACAATGTAACTAGTCGAATTTACTTCTGAAGCTAAGTTGTTAGGTAGATAGTTATTACCGTCTTTAATGGTGAGTCAGTCAACCCATGTAGATGCAATCTTCAGGTTGCCTATAAATAGAAGAAGCAAATTCTAATTTAGGTTAGAGACAGAGAGAGTCAAGAGAGATTACAGAAAATAGACACTGGAGGAACTCAGGGTGAGAAAAGAGAAGTGGAAGCTTAATATTCTGTGTAAGTGATTCAGTCGAAGAGCTGAAGCTTTGTAAAAGGACAACTCTGGACTAACAAGTTTAGACCGGCAAGGCAAGTTTAGACCGACAAGTCTCGACCTACAGGTTTGTAATACTTTGTTATTTCTGCATAGTTAAATATATGAAATAGTTTAAGGTTGAATGCATGATTATTTGGCAGCACATGTTTCCAGATTTACTTGGGTAAATGTCTTTTACAATTACTGATAAGTGAAAGATCAAAGAACCCATAAATTTCTCACAGCATGAAAGTTCCAGGGTTTTACGGCACATTGGTCGACTTAATTCTTCCTACATATTTGGGCATATGTTTTTATAAGTTATTTGGATTTGTTAATGTGTTCATTTTAATTCATCTTACTCATAGGTGAAAAGCATTTATAATTTCTTAAGTCTTTAGACTAAGAAACACACTCTGTAGATTTCGACCAAAGTGAATGGACAAGGGCGGTTGTGTGACCCGACTTAAGAGGTCGCTTGAGTCAGCCGACTTGAGTGGTCAAAGAGGTGAGTCGAATTGAGTGGTCGGAGAGGTGAGCCGACTTGTAAAGTCGAAGAAGTCAGCAGACATAGAAGTAACAAGTGGTCAAGGGAAAATCAGTCAGTAGAATCGACAAGTAAGTCGAAGTAATTTTAGTCGAGTTGAAAGACCGACTAAAATTTATAAACTTTTCTAGTCGAGAGATAGACAAGTTTCACTCGACAAGAAAATAAAGAAAAAGTGGTCGCCGTGAAAAGTGAAAATTAAATTTTTAATATCGACTGAGCCCTAAACTCAAGTTTAGTCATCTTGGTTTTGGCTAAATGGTATCAGAGCAAGGTTTATATCAAAGAAATATTTCGGAAAGAAATATTGTCTTAAAAGGTGGAAATTAATTTTCTAAGGAAAGTTAATTAAAAATTAAAATGGCTTCCACTTTTGGTTCATTGCAAACTCCAATCTTTACAGGAAAGAATTATGAATATTGGTTTTTAACAATGAAGGCTTTATTCATAGGTCAAGATGTCTGGGAGATAGTCCAGCATGGTTATGCAGAACCAACAGACATGACAGCATATAACAATCTCACACAAGATGAGAAAGATGTCTTGAGAGAACAAAGGAAGAAAGATGGAAAAACTCTGTTTTGGCATACATCAAGCTATGCATGAAAGCATACTCCCAATAATAGCAGCAAAAACTAATGCTAAGGAAGCATGGGATACATTGGAGACTGCCTATCAAGGTTTGGATAAGGTAAAGACATCCAAGTTGCAGATTCTAAGAAGAGATTTTGAATCTCCATCCATGAAAGATTTAGAGAATGTAGACACATTCTACACCAGAGTTGTTGGGTTGATAAACCAACTGAAACCTCATGGAGAACCCTTAGCAGACCAAAGGGCTGTTGAAAAAATTCTCATAAGTCTTCCCCCAAGATTTGAAAACTTGGTTGTGACCTTAGAGGAACACACAGACATGACGACATTTACCATTGATGAATTGCTAGCTTCACTCATCAATCATGAACACATACATCATTGGAAGGTGCATTTGCAGCACAATCATCCATAAGCCCTGGTAGAGGCAGGCCTGGGAAACAACTTCAGAGGCAGAGGAAGAAGTTCTCCAAGAGGAGGATGAGGCAGAAGTCCTGCAAATGTCAGTGGCAGAGGAGTTAACCAGAACCCAAGTCATCCAAGTGGCCAGAGGTTTGATAAATAAAAAATTCAATGCCATTACTTTAAGAAGTTTGGTCATTATGCATATGAATGCAAGAAGAAGCAATATGACCAAGGAAGGAAAAGCCCAATTCAGCCGACCAGCACCAACACTTCGACAAGCGCAATGTTAATGGAATCGAAATCTCCAGTCGAATGCAATGCTGTTCAAGAAAGTCCAAATGACATATGGTACTTGGATTTAGGCTCCAACAGCCACATGACTGGTAACTTAAATTTGTTTTCTAGTCTAGACAATTCAATTAAAACTGATGTTACACTTGGAAACAATGTCCAAGTCACTGTCTTAGGAAAAGGCACTGTTGATATTCTAACCAAACAGGGGGAGAGTAAGTATATCCCCGATATCTATCATGTCGAAGGTCTGAAACATAATTTGTTAAGCATTGGTTAGTTGTTACAAAAAGGCTACAAAGTCTACATGGAAGATGAACACTGTGTGATCAAAGACAAGCATCCAAGCGATCAGTTGATAGCAAAAGTGCCAATGACAAGCAACCGCTTATTTCAATTGAGGATAGTCCTTGAAATAAAAAGGAAGGCAAACACAGGAGCTGCATTCAAGGCAGAAAGTGAAGAAACAGTCAAGCTCCTCGACAAGAGAGAAAATTGCAGCGCTAATTTGCAAGTTGCATTTTAGACAGAAGTTTAGGATTAATCCTGGTTGTGGTATTTCAGATTTGGAGATATGAATTTTGGTGGGCTGAAGCTACTGCACACAAAGAATATGGTGAATGGATTACCATTGATCGACAGACCAGAGAGGGTTTGTGAAGGCTGCATTTTTGGTAAGCAGCATAGAGAGACATTTCGAGTCGAAAAGTCCTATAGAGCACGCACACCACTTGAAATTTTGCACTCTAACATCTGTGGCCCAATGCAGACATCATCCATTGGTGGCTGCAAGTATTTTCTAACCTTTATTGATGACTACTCAAGAAAAACATGGGTATATTTCTTGAAACATAAATCTGATGCATTTGGTTATTTTCAGCAATTTAAGGCACTCATGGAGAACGTGAGTGGACATTGCATCAAGATCTTAAGGACCGACAGAGGATATGAATATGTTTCAAACGAATTTATGAATTTTTGCAAGACCCATGGCATACAGAAACAATTCACTGCACGGTATACACCTCAGCAAAACGGTATTGCTGAAATAAAGAACAGAGCCATCATGGAGATGGCACGTAGCATGTTGTTAGCCAAGCATTTGCCAAATGAATATTGGGGTGAAGCAGTCACAATTTCCATATACATTATGAACCGGTGTCTGACAAAGAGTGTGAAGAACAAAGTTCCCCAAGAAGCATGGACAAGTATGAATCATAGTGTTTCACATTTAAAAGTTTTTGGTTGTGTTGCATATGCTCATATTCCAGATGAGCTGAGAAGGAAGCTAGACAAGAAGGGACAAAAATGTATTTTTGTCGTCTATTCAAAAGACACAAAAGCATATAAGCTGTATGATCCCGTCACAAGGAAAGTGATAATCAGTCGGGATGTTCAATTTGTCGAGAACAAATCATGGGATGGAACAGTTGACATAAATTTCAACATTATGTCGAACGTCGAAAATGATGATATGGAAGAGGAAGTGGTTCAAATACCACATGTAAGTCAACCAGTAGGAGCACCGTCGACTCCCATGACACCAAGACATGGTTCAACACAAGGACCATCGACACAAGTAGCAACTCAAGCTACACCGACAAGTACACCAAGAGGACAACAGACTCCATCAAGCATTTCTTCAAGGTCAACATCGACAGAATCGATGAAGACAAGAAGTCTGCAGGAGATATATGAAGCCGGTACACCTAATTCATTCTCTCTCTTTGCATTATTTTCCCTTATATATGATCCATTAACATTTGAAGAAGTTGTTGAAGAAGAAGCATGGGCACAAGCCATGGATGAAGAAATATAATGCATTGAGAAAAAACAGACATGGGAACTGGTTGATGTACCAATAGAAAAAGATGTAATTAATGTCAAATGGATTTATAAGACAAAGCAAGATGCTGATGGGAATGTGCAAAAGCACAAGGCAAGAATGGTAGCAAGAGGGTTCACACAGCAACCCGACATCGACTTCAATGAAACGTTTGCACCTGTTACACGCATGGATACAGTCAGAACAGTTTTGGCTATTGTTGCACAAAACAATTGGCATGTTCATCAAATGGATGTCAAGCCAACATTCTTAAATGGATATCTAGAAGAGGAAGTATATGTGGAACAACCACAAGGGTACAAAGTTATAGGTCAAGAACATAAAGTGTACAAGATGAAAAATGCATTATATGGTTTGAAACAAGCTCCTAGAGCTTGGTACAGTCGGATTGATTCCTATCTCACTGAAAATGGATTTCACAGAAGTGAGAGTGAAGCGACTTTGTACACCAAAGTTGATGAGCTAGGTAAGATGTTAATTGTCTGCATGTATGTAGATGATTTAATATTTACTGGTGATTATGGAATAGCAAATTTTAAAACAGTTATGGAAAGTGAATTTGAAATGACTGATATGGGGCTTATGAAGTTTTTTATGGGCATTGAAATTCAACAATCTGAAAGTGGTATTTTTATACCACAGTCTAAGTATGTAAGTGAAGTTTTAAAAAGATTTAACATGTCTAACTACAAGACAACCCCAACACTAGTAATAACAGGTTTAAAATTGAGCAAGGATGATGAAGGATCCATTGTAGATCCTACGATGTTCGAAAGGCTTGTTGGTAGCCTTATGGATTTGACAGCAACAAGACCAGACATTATGTATGGATTAAGTCTGATCTCAAGGTTCATGGAGTAACCAAAAGACTCACATTGGTAAGCAGGTAAAAGAATTATGAGGTATGTAAGTGGCACAAAAGACCTTGGTATTATGTATTCAACCTCAGAAAATTTTAAACTCATTGGTTACACTGACAATGACAATGGAGGCAGCATAGATGACAGGAAAAGCACATCTGGGTACACATTTCATTTTGGTACAGGTGTTGTTTCATGGGCTTCAAAGAAACAACCCATAGTAACTCTATCTTCAGCTGAAGCAGAGTATGTTGCAGCGACAAGTGCTGCATGTCAAGCTGTCTGGATGAGGAGAGTCTTAAAAGACTTGTCACAGAACCATCAATAACCGACAACCATCTTCCGTGACAACAATTCAGCCATAGCATTATCAAAGAATCATGTGTTTCAAAAGATAACCAAGCACATCGACACAAGGTTTCATTTTATAAGAGAGTTGGTGAACGACAAGGAAATTTGTTTGGAATTTTGCAGGTCTGAAGACCAACTTGCCGACATATTCACAAAGCCATTGGCAAAGGGTACTTTTCAGTATCTACGTAGTTATCTTGGAATGACAAGTTTTACACAGTGAACTCTGTTATAAACAGAGCATGTCTAAGCTCTGAAACATTTTGTAAATTTTGTTTAAAAATCCCCATCTGCTTATAATTAAGGGGGAGTGTTGGAAAAATCAAATTACTCGCAGATATGTACCTCACTCTCAGTCGACTCTGTGAGAGTATGTACAAGTCAAGATCTTGTCTGTCAGTGTGACAAGAAGGAAGAGTCCACGATTCGGCAATGTAAACCAGTCGAATTGATTTCTAAAGCTAAGTTGTTAGGTAGATAGTTATTACAGTCTTTAATGGTGAGTCAGTCGACCCATGTAGATGCAATCTTCAGGTTGCATATAAATAGAAGAAGCAAATTGTAATTTAGGTTAGAGACAGAGAGAGTCAAGAGAGATTACACATAATAGACATTGGAGGAACTCAAGGTGAGAAAAGAGAAGTCGAAGCTCAAGTTTTTGTGTAAGTGATTCAGTCAAAGAGTTGAAGCTCTCTTAAAGGACAAGTCTGGACCGACAAGTTTAGACCGACAAGTCTGGACCGACAAGTTTGTATTACTGTGTTATTTCCGCATAGTTAAATATATGAAATAATTTATGGTTGAATGCATGATTATTTGGCTGCACATATTTCCAGATTTACTTGGGTAAATGTCTTTTACAATTACTGATAAGTGAAAGATCAAAGAACCCATAAATTTCTCACCGGGTGAAAGTTCCAGGGTTTTACGGCACATTGGTTGACTTAAGTCTTCCTACATATTTGGGCATATGTTTTTATAAGTTATTTGGATTTGTTAACGTGTCCATTTTACTTCATCTTACTCACAGGTGAAAAGCATTTGTAATTTCTCTTAAGTCTTTAGACTAAGAAACACACTCTATAGATTTTGACCAGAGTGAATCAACAAGGTTGGTTGTGTGAGCCGACTTGAGTGGTCGAAGAGGTGAGCCCACTTGATTGGTTGGAGAGGTGAGCCAACTTGTGAAGTCAAAGAAGTCACTTGACTTAGAAGTGATAAGTGGTCGAGGTAAAATCACTCGCTCCGAATCGACAAGTAAGTTGAAGTAATTTTAGTCGAGTGGAAAGAGCAACTAAAATTTATAAACTTGTCTAGTCGGGAGATAGACAAGTTTCACCGGACAAGAAAAAAAAGAAAAAGTGGTCGGCGTGAAAAGTGAAAATTAAATTTTTAATATCGACTAAGCCCTAAAGTTTAGTGGGCTTGATTTTGGCTAACAAAAATTAATTCTCATACCTGTCAGTTTTAGTGTTTGATATAGGTCCAGTCAATGAATTCACCGCAATTGTCCGTGGTGGTGGGAACGAACGTCTTAAAAATACAATGCATTAAAACTTAGAAGTGAGCATTTATAACATTTATGTTTTTTTGTTTATTCATAGTCTTGCATAAATAATTTGTATTAATCAATATGTAATGAAGGTGTAAAAGAGGGTCAAATAATCAGGGCAATTATGTGCGTAAAATAGGGGCTTAATAATTAATGCAATGATGTGTAAAAGATGGTTTTGGGTTCAGGACGAGAATGATATATATCCCTATATAAATATTTTAATTTGAATAATTTCCAATGATGCTTGTTATATGCTTGCTGCCTCCACAAGTAAGCCCAAGATTGGAGAGAACACAGGTGGTTGTTGTAAACCATATAAATGCAGGAAACATCGACCATTTAAACCAAAATTTATTTGAGTGGTCTAAACAGGGAAAATCTTCTTTTGTTTTAGGCTGGTTGCCAGTCATGAATTTTTATGGAATTTTTAAAATCTTTAAAAGTACTGCTAATAAATCTGGGCGTGGAGGATTTTTGTTTCATATGATTCCATTTCTATTTTTAAAATCGTCATATAAATTTTGTAGATTAAATTCACCTGATTCCAACAGAAAATAGCCTAAAGTCATAATGGTCCCTTAGTTAGAGAGCTCCGAATTCGGAGACAAAGACAAACTCTCCTCACTCATATGCTTAGTCACTGAAATAAATTCTAGTCACCTATTAACGATAATTTAGAAAACAAAATTAGGTCCGTTCCATTTTAGCACATAGCCACTCAAACATATTTTCACATCAAGATTGTTGTAAGCGAACGTCCCATGAGCGTTTTAAATTAATTTCCGCTGCACCCATTAGTCGGTGTTTAAATCGAGGAATAAATAGAGTTATGGAACAATTGCGATGCCAGAATCGTATAATTTTCTTATATTTTTTCAAGCTGATTGGGGGGCGGGCTAAATTAATCAAAAAAAATTTGAGTTCTGTGATCGTGACTTCACAAGTTTAGATATTAATATATTTGTAAAATTATCTTTCCAAAACAGTAGGAAAATATGCATTTTATTGATTAAAAGTAGTTTTTTCAAATGGTTTCACCAAAAATGTTTCAAGCCAATGCAAAGATTTTGGTATTATGCTTTTAGTTTCAGAAAAGCTATATTATGTTTTTGGTTTCGTTATCTCTATAGAGATTTTCGTATTATGTTTTTAGTTTCATTATCTTTGATAGAGATTTTGGTGGTCTAGATACATAGTTTGATATCAGAAGTTTGATATCTTTTATTTGAAATTACAACAAAAAAATTGAAACTGCATTAGAAGTGGGCAAAGAATTTGACTCCATGATTTTCATTTAATGATGGCTGACTGTCTAATGTTTCCCATTTGCAAAAGGGTGAATTAATCAATCGCCTGTTCATGTAGCCATTAGTCAATTACCAATTACCTATCACTAATTATAGCACCATCAACGCGATCATGTGATCCGAACAATAGCACCCATGAATTTTAGTGCAATACTCAATGGAACTACAAACACTATCACTATTATTTTCAGATTCATGTTCTTTTTGGATTATGATAAGCTGAGCATTCTGTTAGTTTCAAAATTATTACTACAAAAGAGTTTTCTGGGATTACTCATTCACTTTCTGGTTTCCAGATTACATTACAGTCTTTTTATTACTATTCCTTTGATTAGATAAACGTTTTCTTGATCCCAAGTTAACATGATCTATAACATTGTAACATAGCTAAGCTATAAAGGAAACTTAAAATGATAGAAACAAATTAAATTTACAATTATATTTTAAATTGAAAAAAAAATCCATATTAAATTATAAATTTTTACTTACTTATTATTCATTAAAGTATTTTATATTAGCATAGTCATTTAGTAAAGTGGTTGTTGAACATTAGTAAGTGCAGTGAGTCACTTAGTTTTGTGAAAATAATTGGTTGTTAAAAAAAATTAAACATTAAACTAATTACCAAATAAAAATTAAATTAATTATCATAAAATGAGATGATATATAAACTCATATTTATTTAAAAATATAAAAATACTACTACTACTAAAAATGATATTTAAAAATAATAATATTTACTTCAAAATAATAATGTTTAAATCTTATTGGTATTTTTTTTTGTTTTTTGGATTTTCTTTTAAGTAAATAAATTGGAAGTAAAGAATAGAGTAATTATTTGTATGTAAAACTATATGTCATTTATTTTTTAAAGTAAATAAATATTAAATTATAGAAAAACTAATAATGTTTTATTTGAGATTTGGGGTGGATTAAGGCCTATGTTTTTTCATCTATAAATGAGGATGTTGACATTAATTTTTTGGCAGCCAGTCAAAATTTGAAATGAATGGATAGGCAACACTTCATGGAAGATAAGAGAAAAATGTGATATATATATATATATATATATATGTGTGTGTGTGTGTGTGTGTGTGTGTGTGTGTGTGTGTGTGGGCTTGCAGCTTTGTGTGTGGGTGATTGATAAATGGATAACATAAGAATGTCACTTATAAGATATAGCTAGGTATTGATAACTCAGAGTTGTTTACCTAGAAGAATAAGAAAAATAAAAAAAATAATTCAAATTATCTTCCATTTCATATATTTCAACCATTTGATCTTTATCCCGGTAATCCAGCTAAAAACTCTGTAATTGTGCTAATTATGTATATATAAACTTATATATCCTAGAAAATAATTAAATAAATTTATGACTAAATTGACAAAATCAAATTTATAAAAATTAAAAATCTTTTTAAAGAACCATCTTTCCCATATTCTATCCTTTCTCAATTTATAAAAATTAAAAATCTTTTGAAAGAACCAACTTTTCCATATTCTATCGTTGAACGAATTCAAAACATTGTTTTATTTTACTCTTCACTTTTTGAATATAGAGAATAACACAGATAAATAACAAGCTGATCAGCCCTAATACACCGGATAGATTACAGAATCAGTTCTCTCAATGATAAAACACTAATCTAAACTTGTGGTCTGTTTGTAGGCAGTGGCTGATAGGCTACCAATATTTAATTTATATAACACAAATATTGGGTACAACATAGTAGCAACAGTTTAAATGAAAAGAAAACATGCGTACAACATAGTAGGAACAGTTTAAATGAAAAGAAAACATGCGTACAACATATACTAAGAACACCCAAATGCATCTGCTTGCTTACAAGGAATCACAAACTGTAGGCGCAAAGGAGAGTATGTTTTTCTCGTTGTCATACAGTATTTGGTAGTTCTGCTGTTGCGTATTACCAAATATGGACATGCCAAAGCTCGGTAACATTGCAAGGCAGATTATGTCACTGCTAACAACGTGTATGTAGTTCTCTTTAGGCAAATGATAATCTGCTCCCTTGAAATGGAAAGTCATGGTTGGAAATTTTGTTGTTGAAGATGGCTTGCTGTAACAGAGGTCTAATCCTGTCACGTTATAGGTATTGACCTGCGGGAGATTTATGGCTGAAATCACAGCTTTTTTCACAAGATCATAACCAGCCTTCTCCAGATATGTCAAAGTTGTTCCAGAGTCTATGACAACTCCACCAGTGCCATTAGATTGAAGATCGAAAGTACCAGCAGGGATGTTCAACAATTTACCGTTAAAGGTAATTCCCTCCAACGAAAGATAATAGAAAGTTGGCTGAAAGCTACTTCGAATTAGAAGAGTCGAGCTGAAAGTCTTAGCACTCAAGCTGGCAGCCTCACCTATAAGCAAAGGGCTTGTTTTGGATGAAGGATCAGTGACAGACACGAGACAATATGAAAATTTATTAACCACCGATGCGGCAATCTGTGACATGAAAGATAGTGGGCCTCGTCCGAAGCCTACTAATCCAGCAGATCCTTGAACGTAGTAATCTTCATTGTTATTGCCACAGCCAAACGCAATATGGGGAACTGGCTGAGAAGAAAGGGTAAAGGTCTCGTATGCAAGAATCCCATTGGTGGTGGAGCCACCACCATAAAGATACAAGTATTCGCAGTTTGCACCAAATATGCAAGCAAAGTATGGAAGATCCTTGCACATAGAGCTTGAGCAGGGAACTTTACTGTACGTGGAGGACTTGGAAGGATCATAGATTGGAGTTGGCTGTGGAAAGCAATCAAGGCAGGGCTTGCACTGCGTCCATATGAGGTCGCTGCCGGTGTCCAGAACTGCATAATAGGATAAAGATGGATTGCCAATTGCTATCTTCATCAGAAATTCTCCACCTTCTGAATTTACTTGAGAAACAATTTCTTGATTACCCAATTTCTCGGTCTTTGGAACTACAGACATCTGCAGTTTTTGAAGCCTGTCTTGACTGCGCTGGACTGCTCGTTTCATGAGCTCAGTGGATGTAAGATTGCGTGGCGACATTGGGAAGAGCAGTGAATCTCTATGCACCAGCTCCAGTCTCAAACCAGTAAGAGGTTCACGCGTTGAAGACGTGGATAAATCCCTGCATTGCATCAAACTAAATATGGATAGCAGTAACAAATAAATAAGCAGGAATTTCCTGGGGGCAGGAAGAGATGTGGCAAATTGTACAGCCATACCTGGTCTGTTGGTATTTATGGGTAGGGACGGGAAAGGAAAGGAGGACGGCCTAACAACATTAACAAGATGAAGGAAATATTCTGTTCTATTGCATGGGAGGGGATGCATTCTATTTATTGGAGCCTGGAGACCGCATGTCCGTGTTAAATTTTGGTTGTATTTAATAAACAGCTGGATTGATACGCAATTAATCCATCGATTATAAATGCATGATTTAGGGCATCGAATAGTGGAGTCTCATGCCTTACCCCGAAAAGGAAAGCTATTTAGTCATTAATTAGAACAGAATTAGTTCAACTATAATATTTTTATATGTTATACAGAATTGGAATCAACTATAGTATTTTTAGATGTTATGTACAAGTATATATGTTATGTAGAATTGGAATTATATGTTATGTACAAGTTTATTTGTTATAGTATTTTTATATGTTATGTACAAGTTTATATGTTATATAGAATCGGAATTATTTGTTATGTTTATAGTATTTTTATGTTATCTACTAGTTTATATGTTATATAGAATTCGAATTATATGTTATGTATAAGTTTATATGAATTATATGTTATGTATAAGTTTATATGTTATATAAAATTCCAATCAATTATAGTATTTTAAAAATGTTAGTTGATTCAACATTGTTATTTAAGAAACAACAACATGTTACTGTTATATTTAAGAAACAACGAAGATCATGCCATTTTTAATAACTAGTTAAGAGAGAAATTTCCATTCTCAAGATGCTTCTAGATCTTGGATATTTGATATTGTTTAATTAATAACATGTTATTTAAGAAACAACGAAGATCATGCCATTTTTAATAACTAGTTAAGAGAGAGATTTCCACTCTTAAGATGCTTCTAGATCTTGGATATTTGATATTGTTTAATTAATTATTGCATCGAAAGTAATGAAAGTAGTGAGGTGCTAGGTGCTTACATCCTAGTATAGGGTTACATCTCACTATAGGGGAGATGCCACATATGTCTAGTTTAAGTAATATAACCAGCATATCCAATTTTCTTGTTTTGTTAAAAAAATAGGAGAAATAAAATTTACTCAAGAAATTGGATGGCTCTAGATTCTTAATAGATCTAGATTTAAGATGATTAACTTCCTCATTGTGAGTGGTTATCTTCCTAGCAACTCCAAACCTTGACAAGATGTTCTCCTCCAAAAAGTGGATAATTATTGTGTGAGTGGCCTGTCTAGTTGGGATGGTTTCAATCCATTTGGTGGCAGTGAGAATCCACTTGTGCTGTCCTAAGGAAGATGGGTTTATTTCTCCCATTAAATCAAATCCCCATTGCTGGAAGGGGGCCTCAAAATGTATAGGATTTAGAGGTAATGGAAAAAACTTCCTCCTTTCAAAGATCTGACACTTATGGTAGGAAACAATATTCTTATGGGTGTCGGAAAAGATGTAATGATGGCCTCCACATTCTCCTGCATGAAACTCCTCAGTGAGCTTCTTCGCCTCCTATTCATTAACACAAATCAACAGAAACCCTCCTCGCTCTTTCCAATAGAGTTCCCCATTTAAGATGCAAAACTTTGCTCCCTTTTGCTTGAGGAATATGGTCCTTGTCCTATCCATCTCCTGCAGAGCTTGCAAATGCTGTAACACGAAGATGATGTCAACATACCATGGGGATGACAGGAAATATACATCCACTTGTAGCTCTGGTTGTTCCTCAAGTTTTTTCTCTTCTGGTGATAATTCAACAACCATGTGTAGGCTGAGTAAATTGCAGTTTGATTGGGCCATGAGTTTCGCTAGTCCTTGTCCTTTAATCAACTTCGTGGGCTTAATATCCAAGTCATACTCAAGTAGGAATTCTATCCATTTTCCCCTTCTACCCTAAGGATCTCGTTGGGTTAGAATATCCTTCACTGCACTAGTGGGAACATGAGTAATGATATGGTGGGAACATGAGCAATGATGTGAGAATGCAGGATGTAGACCCGGAACTTCAAGGCCTGTACTAGAGCATAAGCCTGCTTTTCCATAATTTTGTATTTCAGTGGGGCATCTCTCAATGTTTTGTTGTAGAAAGCAATGGGTTTTTCATTCCCCTCATGATTCTTTTGTAACAGTGCTCCTTCCACTATGTGCTATGAAGCAAATGAGAATATGAAGAAATCTTTGGAGAAATTAGTGCTTACTAGTACAGGTGATTTTGAAATGGCCTTCTTTATGTCCTCAAAATACTACTTTGCTTCAGGTGTCCAATTGATCTCATTATCCTTTCTCATCATACTAGTCATCCTCCTCACAATCTCAGAAAAATCAACAGTAAACCTTCTCAGAAAACCCACCCTTCCCATAAAAGATTAAACCTCACCATTGTTCCGAGGGAGCTCTGTTTTCTGTATGGATTCAACTCTTTTCGGGTCTATTTTGATGAATTCCTAGGATATTATGTTCCCGAGGAGCTTCCCCTATTTCATATAAAAGTTTGAATTCTTCGGGCTCAAAGAGATGCCGAACTTTCTACATTTTTTGAACACTTTGAGCAGTTATGCAACATGTTCCTCATCAGACTTTGAAAAGACAGTGATTTCATCTAAATAAATAACCCAAAATCTTGTTCTTCTCATCAACAAATGAAAATGTAGCGAAAATTGCCTATTCCATGGCTCGCTCAAAGGTTTCCCTTGCTATCATGAGTCCGAATGGAATTTTTCGCATACATGAAGGTACCCAAGGGTGTGGTGAAAGAGATCTTCTCTTAGGGTGTGTGCAATAATTTGAGGGACCTTTTAGATGCAATGGTGGAGTGAAGTCAATCACTCTTGATCCAAAAAAAAGAAATCATCCCAAGCAATCTCGAACCTGCCAAGCCTAGTCTCAAGGCTACCAACAGGAATGCCAATTAGGATAGTAAACCAAATCGTGCCTCTGTTTTATTTAAGCAAATTGCGCCTCCGTTTTAGTGAAAAAAATCGTGCACGTATTTTGGAAAGCCTGTTTTTTTCTAAAATAGGCCGAGCGCATCTTTTTTGCCTCATCCCATGGCTATTGGACTACTTTGGAGCAAATATCGGCTGGGAGAATGCATTTTTGGGTGTGCCAAAGCCATCCATATCCACCTTTGGATAAACCTCCTATTTGTGAGGTATTTTCCCGATTTCTTTTCATGTTTTTTCTCTTTGTGCATCAATTTATTTGCCCTAAATTGAAGAATTAAACCAAAATAAATTAAATTATGGTCAATGGAAATGAAAACCCCAATGGAATTGGCCAATCGAAACAAGAACCCCAATGTAATTGGCCAATTGAAACCAATTCCCCAATTTAATCATAAAAATTAAATAATTTTGATTATTTACCAAAATTCATACCCAAAATTCCCATGCCCAATGGAAACCAAAACCCCAATTAACTCAAAAAAAAAATGAATTTCACTATTTCCATATGCATATTCACAAGGATCCTTGTGAATCCATAAATATCTTCCAAGAACATCAATAAACATCTTATAGTTTTGATGAAACTTCCCAATCCAAGTGTTAAAATAAGGTATAGAAGCTTCCCATGCTTTAACAAATATTCCGTCTTGAATGAAGGGTACTTTTTGGTTAAGGTCATGACAACAAAGTTCAACAATAGACTCTATGAACGTGAAGATGGATAGGTAGGTTGATGTATTTGATTAAACATGCCAATCACATACTATCATACATGATATAATCCAATGGAACCCTTGCAACCATAAAATCCATAAAGATATGCTAAATAGACTTTGGAGTCCAAAAAACATCACACTAGAACAAATAATTACAGATCTAACCAAATAGTTGCCTATACTTGGATTTTATTCATCAACAGCACATTATGCCACCTATTCTAGGGTCTAGTTGTTGCCTCTACCCACAATCTAGGAGCTGGTCATGTAAAGGCAATAGTCAGCACCTCACAATTTTGACGAAACTTCATAATCCAAGCCTTAAAATAAACTATCGGAGCTTCGCAATCCTGTGTTAAATTTTGGTTGTATTTAATAAATAGCTGGATTGATACGCAATTAATCCATCGATTATAAAATGCATGATTTAGGGCATCGAATAGTCGTCTCATGTGATGGAGGCCTTAACCCATAAGGAAAGCTATTTAGTCATTAATTATAACAGAATTGGAATCAACTATAGTATTTTTATATGATATGTACAAGTTTACATGTTATAGTATTTTTATATGTTATGTACGAGTTTATATGTTATATAGAATTCGAATTATATGATATGTACAAGTTTATATGTTATATAAAATTTGAATCAATTATAGTATTTTAAAAATGTTAGTTGATTCATCATTGTTATTTAAGAAACAACAAAATGTTATTGTTATTTAAGAAACAACAAAGATCATGCCATTTTTAATAACTAGTTAAGAGAGATATTTTCACTCTCAAGCTTCTTCTAGATCTCGGACATTTAATATTGTTTAATTAATTATTGCATCGAAAGTAGTGAAAGTAGTGAGGTGCTAGGTGCTTACATCCCACTATAGGGTTACATCTCAGAATAGGGGAGATGCCACATATGTCTAGTTTAAGTAATATAACCAGCATATCCAATTTTCTTGATTTGTAAAAAAAATAGGAGAAATAAAACTTACACCTCAAGAAATTGGATGGTTCTCGATTCTTAATAGATCCTGATTTAAGATGATTAACTTCCTCATTGTGAGTGATTATCTTCCTAGCAACTCCAAACCTTGATAAGATGTTCTCCTCCAAAAACTGAATAATTATTGTGAGTGGCCTATTTAGTTGGGATGGCTTCAATCCATTTGGTGAAATAATCAGTGGTAGTGAGAATCCACTGGTGTTGTCCTGAGAAAGATGGGTTTATTTCTCCCATTAAATCAAATCCCAATTCCTGGAAGGGGGCCTCAACATGTATAGGCTTTAGAGGTAATGGAAAAAACTTCCTCCCCCCTTCAAAGATCTGACACTTATGGTAGGGAACAATATTCTTATGGGTGTCGGAAAAGATGTAATGATGGCCTCCACATTCTCCTGCATGAAACTCCTCAATGAGCTTCTTCGCCTCCTGTTCATTAACACATCTCAACAAAACCCCTCCTAGCTCTTTCCAATAGAGTTCCCCATTTAAGATGCAAAACTTTGCTCCCTTCTACTTGAGGTATATTGTCCTTGTCCTGTCCATCTCCTACAGAGCTTGCAAATGTTGTAACATGAAGATGATGTCAACATACCAAGGGGATGATAGGAAATATACATCCACTTGTAGCTCTGGTCATTCCTAAAGGTTTTTCTCTTCTGCCAATAATTCAGCAACCATGTGTAGGCTAAGTAAATCACAATTTGATTGGGCCATGAGTTTGGCTAGTCCTTGTCCTTTAATGAACTTTGTGGGCATAATCTCCAAGTCATAATCAAGTAAGACTTCTATCCATTTTCCTATTCTACCCTAAGGATCTGGTTGGGTTAGAATATCCTTCACTGCACTGGTAGGAACATGAGAAATGATGTGAGAATGCATGATGTAGACCCGAAACTCCTTTAAGGCCTGTACCAGAGCATAAGCTTGCTTTTCCAGAATGTTGTATTTTAGTGGGGCATCTCTCAATGTTTTGTTGTAGAAAGTAATGGGTTTCTCATTCCCCTCATGATTCTTTTGTAACAATGCTCCTTCCATTGTGTGCTCTGAAGCAAATGAGAATATGAAGAAATCTTTGGAGAAATCAGTGCTTACTAGTACAAGTGATTTTGAAATGGCCTTCTTTATGTCCTAACAAGACTGCTTTGCTTCAGGTGTCCACTTGATCTCATTATCCTTTCTCATCATACTAGTCATCCTCCTCACAATCTCAGAAAAAGCATCAATAAACCTTCTCAGAAAACCCATCCTTCCCATAAAGCATTGAACCTCACCCTTGTTCTAAGGGAGCTCAATTTTCTTTATGGATTCAACTCTTTTGGGTCTATTTTGATGGCTTCCTAGGATATTATGTTCCTGAGTAGCTTCCCCTATTTCATATAAAAGTGGGACTTCTTCGGGCTCAAAGAGATGCCGAAATTTATGCATTTTTTGAACACTTTCTTTGAGCAAGTATGCAACGTGTTCCTCATCGGACTTTGAAAAGATAGTGATGTCATCTAAATAAATAACCAAAATCTTGTCCTTCTCATCAACAAATGAAAATGTAGTGAAAACTGCCTATGTCCATGGCCCGGTGGAAGGTTTCCCCTGCATTCATGAGTCCGAATGGAAATTTTTGTGTACATGAAGGTACCCGAGGGTGTCGTGAAAGAGATATTCTCTTAGTCTTATGGGTGCACCATGATCTAATTATAGCCTAAGAAACAGTCCAAGGTGGATATCCTCTCAGAGCCCACTACCCTCTATAGAATGTGATCCATATTAGGAAGAGGATACTCGTCATTTAAAGAGACTGTATTCAGATTTTTGAAGTCAACGCATAACCGTATTTCTCCATTCTTCTTCCTCACCACAACCAAGTTGGCCACCCACCTTCGGAATCTAAGGGCCACAATTATTTTTTACTCAAACATATTCTTTATTTCTTTTTCAATCAGGGGTAGCAACTTGTGGTTAATTCTCCTTAGGTTTTTATTGAAAGGCATCTCATCCTTTTTTATTGGTATACTATGTTGAATTATACTTGTATAATAATCCTTACGATCACTATAGCTCCAAGCAAAACCATCTTTGTATTCCTCCATCAGTGAGATGTATTAATCTTTGGCCTCTGGGGAGAGTGTTCTTGAGAGCTTGATAATTTTTAGATGAGATTATATTCCAATATTCACATCTTCCACATCCTCACAGCTTGGGACAAGATGAGTCTCCTTAGCAACATCATTTGGGTCAAAGAGCATTTTGAAAGGGACTAAACCCCCGGGGATAGTGTTACTCTTAAGTTGCAGGATTTCTTTGACACATATATTGTTTAAATATTGTGTTGTCCATCAGCCCCCTACAATTTTGTCCTAACAAATTCTTTCATTTCATTGCCAACAATGCCCTTAGTAAGGACAACAACATCATCTTGTGACATTTCTTTGGGAACATCAGTCTAATTTTGTAGGAACTCCTGGGTGAGAGTACACCCTTCCAGGAGCATGTTATCTTCATCAATGATCAAGCCATCTAACTCCCCAGTGAGATTAAGGAAAATATGGATTTGTTTATCATCCTCAAAGACCTGCCAATTCTTAACATTATCTGGGACAGAGAGTGTGTGCTTAACTTCAATCTCATATTTACTATTGGGGTACATGTGAATTTTGAAAATAGCAGTAGAAGTGGCCAAAGAATCAGTTATACCCTTACGTACTTTGGGAATGAGATTAAACTTGCATTCTTCAAATCATTCTATCAAATCTAGGAAAGCATTTCTATAGCTTCTCATCCTGGGATGTCTCGCCTGATACTCACCTTGCATTTGCTTAATCACCAACTTGGAGTCCCCATGTATCACCACCCTCATGACTTGGAAATATTTCAGGATCTGAATTGTCAACATCATAGCCTCATATTCCACCTCATTATTTGTGAAATCGAAGGATAATTTATAAGAATAATTTAAAGCTCTTCCTCTTGCAGGTTTTACCCAAACTCCAACTCCTACCCCTTCATTGCATGCTTCCCCATCAAAGATCACATTCCACAATCCTTCTAGTTCTTCCTGTGTGGGGACAAAATAAGTGTTATATGAACTAAAATTGTCTTTTCCTCCCTCTGTAAAGAAAAATGGACGATCCTATCTCAATGACCAACGAATAGATGGGGCAATTATTCGACCTTTCAACACTGCTCACCATGTATGCCATATTTTTCTCTCTATAAAGCCTCCTATGTACACCAAAAACAGGGATGGTGGCATATGACATATCCATTTGAAGTGTTCCCTTCAGTTTGGCTGCCCAGGATCTTGACAACAACATTCCAAACTTTGGAGGAATGTTAGCCACCACTACATCCATAACAAGGATTTTGGCAGGGATCTAAGCCAAAGACATGACCAAACATTTGGTCAATCCTAGGAACTTAACTTTAATGGAATCAAAACAGAAAAGTCATTTGTAAGGCCTGGACACCTCCAATCCCAATTTATCCATGATATGCTTGGGCATGAGGCTGTGTGAACCTCTTGAATCAAGCATGGCATTGTGTAGGATGGAATCATGAATGTTCAGAATGACATAGAAGGGAGGGACCTCTTCATCTATAGACTCATCTACATGGGGTCCAAATAGGATGGTGGGACTATAATCTTAAAGATTTAGGGAATCTAATATTGTAGATATTTCTCCTAGAAGCTTCAACACAATTTTAATTTGGGACTTATATTCAAAATTTCTTAACAACTCAGTTAGAGGGACAAAGATTTTCATTTTTGCAATTTCAACATCTAAATTGTGTTGATGTATTTGTAACTTCGGAATGTATTCACTTGTATATTTTATGTATTGTACCCCAATTTTTATTTCAGGAAGCATCTCTAATGTAATTGAGTCATGTCATATCCTGATGTTCCTATCGGGAGATTCAATAATGTAAACAAGTCATGTAAAGTCATTGTGGGTAACCCTCTTATTGATTAAGGGTTAAAGTCCCCGCACTTATGGGGCCCTAGTGCTATTATACTATCCTAGAGAAGTTGGCCCTAGGTGAGTTATTGTAAGCCACGGCAATAGTCCCCACCATTGTGTTAAGGTTAACCCTCCTTGTTGATCAAAGGGGCAAAGTCCCCACAAGTTGTGGGGCACTAGGTTTATTAGACTCTCCTGGAGATGTCGACCCTAGTAAGTAATTGTTAAGTGGGGCCAACATGTTGAACTAGACATCAAGTGAACGAAAGAATATAAATAAAGAGTTAGCCTCTCTATTTATCACATGCACACTCACTCACTGGGGCGCATGAGTGAGACAGAAGAAGCTCTCTCAAGTGTGAGAGAGAGAACAAGCTGTGGAGATCATCTTTTATGTTTTCGGGTTTTACTGCTGCCATTGGTGCTCATTCTATCTCTGAGGAAGTTGTGGGGCTTTCTCCTTTATGGTTTTTCTGAGGAAAATTATTTGTGTCTCTTGTTTCTTGTGTTTATTGTTGTGCATGTTATTCTCTCAGATAAGATCATAAGATCATATTGCTTAAATGATAAAAATCTAACATGGTATCACAGCTAACCTAACAAAAAGACATTGTACAGCTACAGAAGCTAGGGATTCTTAATTTTTAGGTCTCTCTCCATAATCCATCAGCAAAAGTATGCTAGGATGATTCTCCATTGAAGGGCACATCTTTTTGTCGAAGTGGAATTCGATTCCGGGCATTTTCAGTTTTTGGTGTGGGAAATTAGGGCTTTTTACAGAAGAAGAATTTTTTAGTGAGCCCGGCATAGGATGGATCTCCTCATCAAAATAGAATTTTAGAGACCTAGTTTAATATTTTTGGTTGGGTGTAACTCCCGGAAAGTCAAACTCTAGTTTGACCCCGAGCTGGAAAAACCTTAAATACTAAAACTGATAACTTCTTGTACATTCACTATATCTAGGGATTGGAGAAGGTTCAAGAGATGAAACTTTCATAGGCCAAATAAAAAATCCTTATTTACATTGTATCCAAAGTTCAGCCTCAGATTCTCTATATTCTAGGACATATGATCCCTCCAAGTTAGGGTTCCAGCCTCTTCTAGGATTCATCCCTAAACAGGACACCTAGGGAGAATTGCTATATCTCGGGATACAAAGGTCCAAATGAAATTTCTGAATATTTTCTTGAAAGGGAATGGACTTTACATTCTGTGGTGGAAGTTTTAGACCTCGAAGATCAAAAAGTGACATGCGGCAATTTGTACTTCTCTATGCTGAATAGTCCTGAAACAGGTCACCTTGGGAAAATGATCCTAAGTCCCAATTGGTGAAACAAATTCTAATGAAACCTATGGTGTTGGAGCAGGGAAAAGTGAGGCTACCTTAGAGAAAATTTTCATACATAGAGGAGAAGTAATTTTTCAGATATTGTATAAATTGTATTAGACATTTCTGTAGAAGAAATTGGAAAACTAGGGCTTCCTGTTTCGGGAGCTTCCCTCTATTGTTTTTAGAAAAGGAGTACATTGGACACCTCAAATTGAAGTGGTGTATGTACATTGGACAGCTCAACTTGAAGTGGTGTATCTTTCTATCCAATCAGGTCCGAAAGATTCCAAATTTTGAAAATTAGGGTTTCTCTGACAAACCCTAGATCAACGAGCTCCGGAACCACAATGGACACCTCAAATCGGTAAGATCTAATATTTTGCTATTTTCATTTGAGGTTCTCATTTCAAATTGATCTATCACATCAGCTTGATGATAAGCTTGGTGAAGTTGACAACTTCCAAGCATGGAAGTATAGGATCTCACTAGTTCTTGAAGGAAATGAATTGGACACCTACATAAGTAAAGAGGTTCTAGTTCTAGAGGGAGATGAGGCTAAAAGCCTTACACCAGAAGAACTTGGTCAAGGCCAAGAAGATCATTGCTGATTCAATCATGGATCACCTTATACCACAAGTGTCCTCCCTAAATACACCAAAAGATATGTTTGATTCCTTGACCAAGCTATTTGAAGGGAAGAACATAAATTGAAATATGAATTTGAGAAAACAGTTGAAGAATGTGACGATCCAGAATTCAGATACCATACAGTCATTCTTTACAAGGGTTTCTCAAATCAAAGAACAACTTGATGCGGTAGAATAAGAAGTGGAGAATGCAAAATTTGTGGTAACCACCTTGAATGACCTCCAAGAATCATGGGATTCATTCATTCAAGGAATGTGTGCCAGAAGGAAGTGATTACTTTTAGAAAGACTCTGGGAAGAGCACACACAAGAAGATGCTCAACTCATAGTAAGAGAAAAGAAACCGAGAGCAACTGAAGATAAATATTTCACGATTCAAAGAAGATACCTCAAGCAATCAGGAATATGAAGAACTCAACTCTTGAAGAACCTCTTATCCATCTTAGCATTTGGGTAAGAAATGATACTATTATGAATGAAGAAGAAGATAAAACTAAAGGCTCAAGAAGGAGTCTACCCATGAAACAAATAAAGATAAGTATTCAATTGTCATTTCATGATATTGTTTTGTTATGCATTTGTTTATATTCAGTTGATGTATTATGCATGATAGAATTTTTTCATTAATGACAGTATACTACTAATATGCATGTGATGGATAAGTAGATCATGGTGCTATACAACTGTCCATTGCTACTTATCTAGAAGGAAACCTCTCTGATGACATATTGGATTAGTGCACAATATCAATGTTGTCCTGGTGGAGATGGAAGGCATCTAGAAATGTTTCCGTGAGATATGGATGAATGTTGTATTGGTTAAAATAGTTGCATGATCATATATTTATGCATAAGAATTTGCCACTATGAATATGCCTTATGAAATATTTCTAACCATACAACTAATGCATTTGACTTGTAGGAAAGATGACGTACATAATCACCTACAAGAAAAGAAGGATGAGACTTGTTTCGAAGAACAAGTGACGACAGATAAATAATAATATGACAAATGTAGCGACATCATTGATGCATAACCTTTTAGCTATGAAGAAGTAACCAAGAGGAAAGGGAAGACCCGTTCAAGAAGAATGATGTCTAGGATGCAGTATCGATACATGAAGGGAAGTTCATAGTTCCATCATGCACTAGATGGAAACATCGTGGGATACAAGGCAAGATTCGTAGCATGAGGCTTCTCATGAAAAGAAGGCATAGACTACAAAGAGACATTTGCAGCCAGTGGGAGTTGAGATACATGACAGGAAGAATCATGTGTGCAAATGAAAGACGGCCTTGTACAAGCTTAGAATACACCAATGAGATAACACATACATGATGAGCTTGATGAAGATCTTAACGTTTGCTACAAGGTTGAAGATGAAATCCTATAGAGGATGACAAGCTCATAGATGGGTGTGACAAGAACTTTTGAAAATGTTGAAAATAGAGGATCTTGGTATCCAATGACCCTAGATGGATACATAGAATATTAGTAGCAGAGGAAGCTACTTGTCACTCTAGTATAGAATGTTTCAGTGCATAGAGTATGGAATAAAGATGGAGTATGATGCTTTACTTTAGAGGGAGTGAGTATAGAAGATCCCTAGGATCGACATGGTACGACAAGATGGATAGCTTTTGGGTGACTCTAGGCTTTACTGAGAGTAAAGAGGATTCCAACCTTTTCCTCAAGGTTGAAGGTGGAAGATCAGTGATGATCCTGTTATATGTCGATGACTTGTTGTTGATAGTGTTAATTTTCAACATTTAAGCTAGCATTATGTTAGGATCTTTTCACTGAGAGAATAACAAGCACAGCAATAACATAAGCACATCACAAGAGACAAGAGACACAAAGAGTTTTTTATAGGGGAAACCATAAATGGAGAAAACCCTGCAACTTCCTCAAAGATAGAATCACCACAAGATGTAAGACCCAAAAACAGTAAGATGCACTCCCGACAGCAGTAGTCTTCTTCTTCTGTCTAGTCCTAGTATTTCCTTCCTCACTAATGCGCCACACTTGAGTGAGTGAATGATGTGTGTAATAAATAGAGAGTCTCACTCTCTATTTATATTCTTCCATTCACTTGAAGTGCACTTAATCACGTAGGCTCAACTTAACAATTACTTACTTGAGCCTACACCTTAATTAGTGTATAATAACTCAAGTGCCCCGAAACTGTGGGGACTTACCTAATGACTTGACAAGACTTGTTTACACTATTAATCCTCTCGATTGGAACATCGGGGCATGACAACATGACTCAAATACATAATAGAAACATCCCGGAATAAACATCGGGTTACAATACATAAGATACATAGAAGAATACATTCCGAAGTTACATATACATCAACACTCCCTCTTAAGTAAGAAGGTATTCTTTAGACACGATTTTCAGCACTGGTCTTCTTCTCTGTATCAACTGGATCATCTTTGTCTTCAAGTCATCTAGATCTGGATCATCTCTCGATCTGGATCGTCATAGAACTGGATCTGGATCATCACTCGATCTGGATCATCATAGAACATCATCACTAGATCTGGATCATCACTCGATCTGGATCTGGATCTAGGTCATCTCTCGATCTGGATCATCACTGCTGGATCTGGATCATCACTCGATCTGGATCTCTCAGAGTCATCATAACTGGATCTGGATCATAGCTTGATTTGGATCATCTCTGGTCATCATCATGTGTGTACTATCTTGTCATAGGAATTTCTACAGTGCTAGCCATTTTTCATGCTGGTTGTAGGCCTAGCCACCAGGTAGGTCTTCACCTAGCACTTACATCTGACCTGCTTGTCAGAAAGGCATGCCCAGCACTCACATCTGATCATGTAGTAAACTACAATCAAATCAGAAAGGACTAGCACTCACATTCACCATCATGGTAGGCACATCAACTACCATTTGTGAAATGGCTCTGCACTTATATCTGGCCTACTCGTCAGAAAGGCACAATTCCATCCAGGTGGGAACACATCCTGCTCACAATGATGAAAGGTTTCCACTCTTTCACCCAGGCTGGAATCGCATCCGGCTCACAATGATGGAAGACTTCTATCCAGGAGGGAACACATCCTACTCACAGTGATGAAAGGTTTCCACACTTTCACCCAGGCTGGAATCGCATCCTGCTCACAATGATAGAAGATTTATGCACTTACATCTGACCTACTCGTCAGAAGGGCATGCACTCACATCTGACCTGGTAGGAACTGAATGCTACACCCTCGTCAGAATGGCCCCCAGTCCTATACTGAGCTACCTGGTAACTGACCAGGTGCCTCCACTCTCCCGGAGAGTGGCAGTTGCCCTTACATCTATCCTACTCAACAGAATGGACATCACTCATATTTGTCATGGGAGGAACTTAATCCTTTAGCCATGACCAGAATGGCTCAGCCCTTACATCTGACCTACTCGTCAGAATGGCTCTCTCAGTCCCGGACTGAGTGTTCCTAGTAACTGACTAGGTGCCTCCATTCCCAGAATGGCAGTCAGCACTCATATCTGACATGGAAGGAACCAAATCCTCTCACCATAACATAATGGCTCAGCCCTTACATCTGACCTACTCGTCAGAATGGCTTTGGATCTCTAGCACTCATATCTAACATGGAAGGAACCAAATCCTCTCACCATGACAGAATGGCTCAGCCCTTACATATGACCATGGAAGGAACCAATCCTCTCACCATGTCAAAATGGCTATGGG
This sequence comes from Pseudotsuga menziesii, assembly GCA_001517045.1. Classification (NCBI taxonomy): domain Eukaryota; kingdom Viridiplantae; phylum Streptophyta; class Pinopsida; order Pinales; family Pinaceae; genus Pseudotsuga; species Pseudotsuga menziesii. The sequence goes on from LPNX010041098.1 coordinate 29,248, forward strand.
TCTCATCACTTTCTCTTGGAGGGAACCTCAATCTGGAGAACACCAAGTCTCTCTCTAAAGTACTCAAACTTCAGCCTAGCCAATGGCTTCATCAATACATCAGCTATCTGTTCCTCCGTCGCAACATACTGGAGCTTCACTGCTCCTCTCTGCACCATATCCCTGATATAGTGATACTTGATCTCGATATGCTTCGACTTGTCATGGAACACTGGATTCTATGACAACTTCACGCAACTCTGGTTGTCACAATGTATACAAGTAGAATCCAACTGGAGATCAAATATATCAGACAGTAGCTTCCGCAGCCATACTGCCTCACAACTAGCTGAAAAAGTTGCGACATACTCTGCTTCAGTTGTACTTAGTGCCACACATGATTGCTTCCTGCTAAACCAAGAGATCACACCTGATCCCATACTGAAGCAAGATCCTGAAGTACTCTTCCTGTCGATGGCACTGCCTGCCTAATTTGAATCAATATAACCTTCCAGGTTAATCTTCTGATTCGCATCGTACTTGAGCCCATAATCATTTGTACCCTTCAGGTACCTCAGAATATGCTTTGCAGCTGTTAGGTGAACACTTCTCGTATCTGTCAAGTATTGGCTCAAGGTGTTCATAGCAAAGAAAATGTCTGGTCTCGTGTTCGTCAGGTACATCAATGACCCAATAATCTGATGATACATCGTAGCATCAACCGATTTTGATGAAGCATCACTTAATAGCTTTAGGTTCGATGCCATAGGTGTGGCCATAGTCTTGCAGTCCATCATCCCAAACCTCTTCAGGATCTCTACTGCATACTTTTCTTGTCCAAGGAAGATTCCATCCACACTCTGCCACACCTCCATACTTAGAACAATAGTGCATCGACACATAATAGAAGTATTGTTGGTCTTCCGTCTTCAACCTTGAAGCAAAGGTTGGAATCCGCTTTACTCTCAGTAAAGCCTAGAGTCATCAGTAATCTGCCCATCCTGTCGTACCATGTCAAACCTTAGATATTCTATAGTCACTCCCTCTGAAGCAAAGCATCATACTCCCTCTGTCTTCTGTGCTCTATGCACTGAAAACATTCTGTACCGGAGTGACAAGTAGCTTCCTATGCTACTAATAATCTATGTGACCATCTAGTGTATAGACTTGCATCTTCAACCTTGTAGCAAAGGTTAAGATCTTCATCAATCTCATCATGTATGTGTTTCAACTCTTACTGGCTACAAATGTCTCTTCATAGTCTAGGCCTTCCTTTTGTGAGAAGCCTCATGCTACGAATCTTGCTTTGTATCCCATGATGTTTCCATCTACTGCATGATGGAACTATGAACTTCTCTTCAGGTCTCGATACTACGCCCTGACATCATTCTTCTTGAACTGGTCTTCCCTTTCTTCTTGGTTACTTCTTCATGGCTGGAAGGTTCTGCATCAATGATGTCACTGCATTCGTCATATTATTCTTTGTCTTGAAATGTCATCACCTGTTCTTCAGAACAAGTCTTCATTCTTCTTTTCTTGTAGGTGATTATGTATGCGATCTTTCCTACAAGTCAAATGTGTTTGTATGGTTAGAAACATCTCATAAGGAATATTCATATTGGAAAGTTATTATGCATAAATATGTGATCATGCGACTACTTTAGCCAATACAACATTCATCCATATCTCACTGAAACTTTCTAGATGCCTTCCATCTCTACCAGGACAACATTGAGATTGTGTACTAATCCAATATGTCAGCAAAGAGGTTTCATTCTAGATAAGTAGCAATGGAGAGTTGTATAGCACCATGAGCTACTTACCCATCACATGCATATTAGTAGTATACTGTCATTAATGCAGACATCCTATCATGCATAATACATCAACTGAATATAAACAAATGCATAACAAAACAATATCATGAAATGACAATTGAATACTTATCTTTATTTGTTTCATGGGTAGACTTCTTCTTGAGCCTTCAGCTTCATCATCTTCTTCATTCATGGTAGCATCGTTTCTTATCCAAATGATAAGGTGGATAAGAAGTTCTTCAAGAGTTGAGTCCTTTGTATTCCTCATTGCTTGAGGGATCTTCTTTGGATGGTGAGAGCCGGATCTTCAAATGCTCCCGTCTTATCTTCTCTTCTTATGGGTAGAGCTTCTTCTTCTTCCCAAAGTTTGTTGAAAGTAATCACTTCCTTCTAGAAAACATTCCTTGAATGAATGAATTCCACGATCCTGGGAGGCCATTCAAGGTGGCCATCACCACTTCTGCATTCTTCACTTCTTCTTTTACCACTTCAATTTGTTCTTTGATTTGAGAGACTCTTGTGACTGTATGGTCTCTACATTCTGGATCTTCACATTCTTCAACTGGTTTCTTTAGGTCATATTCTGATTTTTGTTCTTCCCTTCAAATAGCTTGAAATTTTGGAACAGCTTTGCCTGCAATAGGTAGTGCTCTGTAATGCACATGTGCAAGCCTTCTATGCCAAAGCTCATTTTGGTCTACTGTTTCATGGATCAAGGCTTGTTCTGGATGGCCCTTCAATTTGTACAAGCCTCCTTCTTGTTCTCCAATCACTACCGCATCATCGATTGTCTTTCCTTTTGGCCACATGATGACTTGACCATCATGAATGCAACCCGCATTCCTTTTGCATCAGTGATGAAATGGAGAGAAGGTTCTTCTTGAGTCCTGGAACAAACAATACTTATTTCATTGTTAGAGACTTACCAGAGTCTAGCTTGTATGAAGATTCCCCGCTACCTTTTATTGGATATTGGTAGTCATCTCCTAGTTTCATCTTGTGAGGTGATTCATGTTCTGACAGTCTTACAAAGGATTCCTTGAATCCCATCATATGTTTGGAAGCCCCACTGTCTATAAGCCAATCATCACTTCCATGAGTAATGTTACCTGTGAGAGATGACATCAGAACATATTCATCCTCGCTTGAAGAATATTCACTTTCATATTTGGATCTCTTTCTGGATGGTTCATCATCCTCTGTAGCATAAGCATGATGTCTTCTTTGGCCTTGACCAAGTTCTTCTTGTGAAAGGCTTCTAACCTCGTCTCCCTCTGAAACTGGAACCTCTATACTCATGTAGGTGTCCAATCCATTTTCTTCAGAGAGATCAAATACTTCTATGCTTGGAAATTGTCAACTTCACTAAGCTTATCATCAAGCTATTGTGATAGATCACTTTGAAATGAGAACCTCAAATGAAAATAGCAAAGGATTAGATCTTACCGATTTGAGGTGTCTGTCTTGGTTCCGGAGCTGGCTGATCTAGGGTTTTCCACAGAAACCCTAATTTTCAAAACTTGGAATATTTTAGATCTTATTGGATATACAGATAGATATCTTCAAATTGAGTTGTCCAATGTACTCCTTTTTTGAAAACAGTGGAGGGAAGCTCCCGGAACAGGAAGCCCTAATTTTGCGATTTCTTCTGCAGAAATTCCTATTACTATTTATGTGATATCTCCGAAATTACTGATCCTATATATCTAAAATGTCGCAATAAGGTAAAATCGTATGTCCTTGATCCAACACCACAAGTTTCATCATAATTGGTTTCACCATTTGGGATTTATGATCCTTTTCCCAAGGTGACCTGTTACAGGACTGTTCAGAACAACAAAGTTGTACAGCATGCCACGTGTCATTGGTTCATCTTCTGAGTCTGATATTTAGAACACCAGAATTAAATTCCGTTCCATTTCTAGAAAATCTTCAGGAATTCCATTTGGACCTCTGTATCCCAAGATATTGCAGATCTCCCTAGATGTCCTGTTTAGGGATGAATTTTGGAAGAGGCTGTAACCCTAACTGGGAGAGATCATATCTCCTGGAATACAGCGAATATGAGTCTGATTTTTGGACACAGGATTAATCATGATTTTATATTTGTACCTTGCAATTTTTAGCTTCTGAAACTTCTCCAATATTGGAATACAGCAACTGTACCAAAACTTAGCAGTTTTATATTTAGGGTTTCTCTAGCTCAAGGTCAAACTAGGGTTTGACTTTCCCGGAGTTTCACCCAACCAAATTTCTTGATCCAGGTCTCTAAACTTAGGTTTTTATGAGGAGAATAATCCTATGCAGGTCTCACTCAAAAATTCCTCTTCTGTAGAAAGCCCTAATTTCCACACCGAAGACTGAAAATGCTCGGAATCAAATTTCGCTTCGACAGAAAGATGCACCCTTCAATGGAGAGTCATCCTAGCATACTTTTGCTGAAAATATGTGGAGGAAGATCCAAAAAATAGGAATCCATAGTTCCCATAGCTGCACAGTGTCTTCTTCTCAGGTTAGCTCTGATACCATGTTAGTTTTTCAACATTTAAGCTAGCATTATGTTAGGATCTTTTCACTGAGAGAATAACAAGCACAGCAATAACATAAGCACATCACAAGAGACAAGAGACAAAAAGAGTTTTTTATCGGGGAAACCATAAATGGAGAAAACCCTTCAACTTCCTCAAAGATAGAATCACCACAAGATTTAAGACCCCAAAACAGTAAGATGCACTTCTGACAACGGTAGTCTTCTTCTTCTGTCTAGTCCCAGTATTTCCTTCCTCACTAATGCGCCACACTTGAGTGAGTGAATGATGTTTGTAATAAATAGAGAGTCTCACTCTCTATTTATATTCTTTCGTTCACTTGAAGTGCACTTAATCACATAGGCTCAACTTAACAATTACTTACTCGATCCTACACCTTAATTAGTGTATAATAACTCAAGTACCCAGAAACTGTGGGGACTTACCTAATGACTTGAAAAGACTTGTTTACATTATTAATCCTCTCGATTGGAACATCGGGGCATGACAACATGACTCAAATACATAATAGAAACATCCCGGAATAAACATCGGGTTACAATACATAAGATACATAGAAGAATACATTCCGAAGTTACATATACATCAAGAGATAGAAGTTACAAGAATGAGACTTGCTGCCGAGTTCGAGATGAAGGACTTGGATACGATGCACTACTTTCTAGGCATGGAGGTGTGGCAGAATCTCTCTAGGACAAGGGAAGTATGTAGCAGAGATGCTAAAGAGGTTCAAGATGATGGACTGCAAGGCCATGACCACAGCTATGGCATCGAACTTGAAGCTACTGAGTGTTGCTTCTTCAGAGTCAGTTGATGCCATGATGTATCGTCAGATGATTGGGTCCTTGATGTGCCTGATGAATACGAGACCATATATTTGCTTTGCTATGAACACCTTGAGCCAGTTCCTGACAGATATAAGACATGTTCACTTGATTGCTATAAAGAATATTCTGAGGTACCTGAAGGGTACAGTTGATTGTGGGCTCAAGTATGAGGTGAATCAAAAGATTAACCTGGAAAGTTATGTTGATTCAGATGGGCAGGAACTGCCATCGATAGGAAGAGCACTTCAGGGTGTTGCTTAAGTATGGGATCGAGTGTGATCTCTTGGTTTAGCAGGAAGCAGTCCTGTGTGGCACTGAGTACAACTGAAGTAGAGTATGTTGCAGCTTGTTCAGCTATTTGTGAGGAAGTATGGTTGTAGAAGCTACTATCTGATATATTTGATATCCAGTTGGATGCTACTTGTATACATTGTGACAACCAAAGTTATTTGAAGTTGTCGAAGAACTCGGTGTTCCATGACAAGTCAAATCACATTGAGATCAAATATCACTATATCATGTATATGGTGCAAAGAGGAGTAGTGAAGCTCCAGTATGTTGTGACAGACAAACAAATATCTGATGTGTTGAAGAAGCCATTAGCCAGAGTGAAGTTTGAGTACTTTAGGGAGAAGCTTGTTGTTCTCTAGATCGAGGTTCCCTCCAAGGGGAAGTGATGAGTCCGTGAGCCATTCTGACATGGTAAGAGGATTGGTTCCTTTAATGGTCAGACGTAAGGGCTGAGCCATTCTATCATGGTGAGAGGATTGGCTCCTTCCATGTCAGATGTGAGTGCTGAGCCATTTTGATGTGACTGTAGGATTGGTTCCTACATGATCAGATATAAGGGCTGAATGCCATTCCTTGAATGGAGGCACCTAGTCAGTTACCAAGAATACTCAATCTAGGGCTGAGGGCCATTCTGATATGACTATGGGATGTGTTATCACATGATCAGATATAAGTGCAGGGCCATTCTAATGTGATTGATGGATGTGTTCCCACTTGATCAGATATAAGGGCTGATGCCATTCTCTGGGAGAATGGAGGCACCTGTCTAGTTACCAGGAAACCTCAACCTGGGTTTGAGAGCCCCTTCAACATGTAGGCTGGATTGGTTCCTTGCATGGTCAAATGTAAGTACAAATCCCTTTCAACATGTAGGCTAGATTGGTTCCTCGCATGGTCGAATGTAAGTGCAAATCCCTTTTGACATGTAGGTTGGATTGGTTCCTTGCATGGTCGAATATAAGAGCTGAGCCTTTCCTTGGATAGTGGATGGTGTGCCCTGCTATGCTAGAGGATATAAGTGTTGTGCCTTTCCTTGGATAGTGGATGGTGTGCCCTGCTATGCCAAAGGATATAAGTGTTGTGCCTTTCTATGGATAGTAGATGATGTGTCCTACTATGCCAGTAAATGTAAGTACTGAGGCTTTCCATGGATGATAGAGGGTGTTTCCTATCATGCCAGTGGATGTGAGTGCTGGTCCTTTTTGACATATATGATTGGATTGGTTCTTCTCATAGTCAGATGTGAGTGTTGGGCATGCCTTTCTCACATGGTGTTGGATGTGTTCCTCTCATGGTCGGATGTAATTGCTGGGTGGGCCATTCTAAATCAGGGTTAGATATAAGCATTGAAGAAGACCTACATGGAGGCTAGGCCTACAATGAGCATGAAAAAGGGCTGGCTCTGTAGAACTTCCTGTGATGAGAATAATGAAGAGATAGCATCATTTGATTGAGATAGCAAAAGCAATGATGATCCAACTTTGATGATGATCCAGTGATGATCCAGTTTTGATGATGATCCAGTAATGATCCAATGATGATCCACTTTTGATGATGATCTAGTGATGATCCGGTTTCAATGATGATCCAGATCTAGTGATGATCCAGATGATACAGAAAAGAAGACTTGTGCTGATAATTTGTGTCGAGAGAATACCTTCCTAGTTAAGAGGGAGTGTTGACGTATTTGTAACTTCGAAATGTATTCACTTGTATATTTTATGTATTGTACCCCAATTTTTATTCTGGGAAGCATCTGTAATGTAATTGAGTCATGTCATAGCCCTATGTTCCTATCGGGATATTTAATATTGTAAACAAGTCATGTAAAGTCATTTTGGGTAACCCTCTTATTGATCAAGGGTTAAAGTCCCCACAGTTGTGGGGCCCTAGGGTTATTAGACTATCCTAGAGAAGTCGGTCCTAGGTGAGTTATTGTAAGTCGGGGCAATAGTCCACACCATTGTGTTAAGGCTAAAGCTCCTTGTTGATCAGAGGCACAAAGTTCCCACAAGTTGTGGTCACTAGGATTATTAGACTCTCCTGGAGATGTCATCCCTAGTAAGTAATTGTTAAGTGGGGCCGACATGTTGAAGTGGACATCAAGTGAATGAAAGAATATAAATAGAGAATGAGCCTCTCTATTTATCACACACACACACACTCACTGGGGCGCATGAGTGAGACAGGAGAATCTCTCTCAAGTGTGAGAGAGAGAACAAGCTTTGGAGATCATTTTTTATGTTTTCAAGTTTTACTGCTACCATTGGTGCTCATTCTATCTCTAAGGAAGTTGGGGGGTTTTCTCCTTTATGGTTTCCCCGAGGAAAATTCTTTGTGTCTCTTGTCTCTTGTGTTTATTGTTGTGCATGTTATTCTCTCAGATAATATCCTAATATCATATTGCTTAAATGATAAAAATATAACAAATTGAAAGAGGTTTGTCCCTAATATGGGTCCCTTGAATTATCTTCTTTCCTTTCTTTCCGCTTGGGCTTTATTACATTCTTGCAGGTGTCCTTAGCACATCCTTAGGAGGTACATCATTCTTCATTTTTATTGTAGAGGATTTGTTTTTTGCATCTTTGTTCCTCATAAAAGGAACATATCTATTCCTTAGACCAATATTTCTCTGGAGATCCATGACAACAAGTTGATACCCCCTTTGAAAATCCTTTGTTTCTTCAATAGGAAAGTCCTCTTCTTAATGACAGGAATTGTCATATTCTTCTTTTGTAAAAAAAACAAGAGGATGAGTCAGTGTCCAGTTGGTGAGATTCACCATCAACTTCATTTTCATATTCCTTTTCCGCATAATTCTCTTGAAACGGGGGCATGACAGGCTGACCAGGAGGGTTTCTTTGATCTCTCTGCCTATTTTGCAGGACTTGGGGCCTTCTAACATTCTAGTTTCTATTATGTTGCTCTTGATTTTCCCTAGGAGGTGGTATATTGTCCATAGTGAGTCTCTCCATCAATATTTCCATGGATTTCATCATCATGTCCATCTTGGCCTCTTGTTAGTTAGAGGAAGAAGGTTGTTCACGATCATTATCCCTCCTATCTCCCTCTTCTCTCCTCCATTCTCCCTCATCCCGCTTTTTCTTTCTAGCAACAGTCAGGATTTCCTCTATCTCTATGGAATCTTTGATCATATCGGTTAGGGACGTTGATATTCTTTCACTTAGAAACAAGATAAATTCACTGTCAAAGACTTCAACATATTGGGGTTGGGAAGAATCAGGGAGAGGTTTAAACTTGGAAGGGATGGAATTATATGTCTTCATAAATATGTTAGAAAAATCTTGGATATATTCACTCTGCCTACTCCTCATGGAATGGTATTGGGACAAATAATGCTTGGGGTTTTTCTTGTCTGCCCATTTTTTATTGAAAGAATCTTCAAAATCTTGATAGTTCAAAATGGATTTGTTTGGAATATTTTTGAACCATTTTCTCACTTCTACAGCAAGACTTTGGGGAAAAGTCTAACTTTAACATAATCATGGTCTACTTCATCCAAGTCAACGGTCCCAAGTGTTCCTCAGCTGAATACCCCCTCTCCCCATTAAAGTGTTTGAGTCTTTGGGAGTATCCGTGGGGAAGGTCATGAAGAGCAGTAGGGAGCAGTATAGGGGAAACCTGTTAGCTATTCTCGGGGTTATAGCAGGGTTTCCAAGAAGAGTTGAAACTGGTGTGACATATGAAATCAGCGTGTTATGAGGGACTACAGAGAAGATAGGGGATTTGAAACTGGATGATGAAGGCTGCATAAGATTTGAAGCAGTGGGAGATAAGGCTATGGAAGTAGACTACTTGATGCCAGTGAAGTTTAATACAGCTAACTCAGATAAAAATAGGGGGCACTCTCAGTTGGACAAGGGTTGAAAATCCCCACCCAGATACTCTAATATCTTAGGTGACCAGAAAGTATGGGAGAACTCGAATGCAGAGGGGTCTAAAACTAATTCAGAGAGGCTGGACTCAGACCTAGTTCTAGGGAGAACTAGCTCAAATTATTCATCACAATGTTCATATATATCATTAACAGAAACAACACCTTAGTAAGTAAATAAATAGTTATATATAACTGCGGTATAACTAACCTTTGCATCTTCTTGGCCTTCCGAATTAGTCTCTCTAGATAAAAAAATTCTTGAAAAGGTTTGGCATCATTATTGCTCCTCGCTTTCGTCCTTTTGGCTGTCAATATTCCCACTGTAGTCACTTTCCAAAATATTTGAGTGGAGTTTCGAGACCATATACAACCAATATGTGTCTATTATTGGCTACTCAACCATGTAGTAGAATGAGAACACTGTTGTTCACTTAAGGAGATAATAGAAATTAGTTCCCCGACAATGACGCGAAGATGTTATCACCTAGTAATTTTCCTATGGTTGTGGTAGGAAGTTACTGGTGTAACCATTTCAAACCAACCTTTAGGCTGTATTCTAGCCTATAAAACCAGAGAGGGCTCTGTCAGTGTCACAAGTCCATTCACATACACATATGTCTCACAGCAAGCATTCAGAAGGCTAGATTTCTGATGGGAGAAAATTGTTTATATTTTAAAGAGTGTAAGATAGACAAACAGAAAACAAAATTGGTCAATAGAATCAAATCCTAAAACATTTAAGGGGCTTATAGCAAAAATGGTAGGTGAGTATCCTTCACAATCTTAGGCAACGTGAGCTTTAACATTAAGTAAAATAGCTTTTAAGATATGGTAGGGGGGAATGAGAAGAAGCCCAACAAAACAAGAGGCACCTATATGTGGATGAATCTCTTGAAACACCTTTAGCAGAAGCAAAAATAAAGGGTGATAACTAAAATGAAGAAACTAATATAGGATGAATTCCATAACATTCATCATAAACACATAACAAATACGATTTATGATGAAAGGAGCACTTAATAGAGAACAAATTCCTTGCATACAACTAGAAACGTATTAGCATAAATTCACACATACATGGAAATGGAGTATACAGGAAAACATAGACTGAACATTGAACACTATGATGAACCTCAGACACTCAGAACATACTTCTACATTAAATAATTTCAAGAACAGCTCCGAAATACAAAACTAAGCACATAGGATTCCAAAATGAATCTCCAACCCTTTTCTCCTCTATCGAGGTTATACTTATAGTTCAATTTGCTCCTGAGATTAATCTCGAAACAAAGCACCAAAATTAGTTACATCATAGGAATTAAACCCAAATGTACAAAATCCTAACAAATCTTGAGGTGGCGGACTCACCATGATCATAAAACAAATGGAGAAACCATGATGGATTGCACGTGACTGACCAAAATGGAAAAACTTGACATTTGGGGCCTCAGGATCGCTTGATGAAAATGACTATTCAGAGAATCTTTGAATGACTTTATGCTGGAGAGGTGAAGGAGTGGTTTTCATACCTCAGTAAGGGATTCTCAACCCATTCCTTCTTTGACTCTGTAGAGGCTGGTTGGACAACCACTATATGCTTTACACCCTCTTCCATATTTCGCTTATTCTCCTCTCAAATTTTGCGATGTGCAGGCTCTACTTACAGAATAGATCTCAATCGTAGAAATATTTTGAATCAGATCTACGCCCTCCATTTATATTCATGTCACAATCATTCCTCAATCTTTCTTCTGTCTTTTCCTTTCCTCCAAATTGCAAATTTTAGAGGACGGGTTTTCCAATTCTCACATCTAGAATTCTTCCTTTTTGTTTCCACCTTTTCCTTTCTACCAAATTGTGGATTTTGGAGTGCAGGTTTTCCAATTCTCGCATCCAGAATTCAGTAATATTGCTTTTGTCTTTTCCTTTCCATCAAATTGTGGATTTCGAAGTGCAAGTTTTCCAATTCTAGCATTTGGAATTCCACCTTTTTGTTTCCACCTTTTCCTTTCTTCCAAATCACGGATTTTAGAGTGTAGGTTTTCCAAATCTCGCATCCAAAATTTTTCCTTTTTCCTTTTTTCTTTTCCTTTCCACATTTTTATGGACCATTGATTTCAGTGCAACCCTATGCATCAATCTGAGATCAATCGCGGAGTTCATATTATTTTGGTGGATCCATTATATTCCTCACACCTTTCTCTTTTAAGATCCTTCTGGATTGTTTGATCCTTTTCGGCTTAGATATTCACCATTGAGACTGCTAGCTCAACCCAATTCCACTGATTTCTAGATCTTATCTTCTCATGCATGCTTACCCTTGCGGACTGTTTTATGGTCGTTGATTTCCTTCATGGAAGATCGTTTCTATTTATTCTCGCCGAGAATTAACACTAAAGAGGATTTTTCCTATAAGGCTTATTTCCAAGGTCACGCCTAAGGATTTTTTACCATCTTGATACTTTAGGCATAGGAATAATCCTTCTAAACAATTTCAAACCATTTCTGCACATCTCTAGATCATAAGACATGGAGTTTTAGACCTCACCTTATATTTACTCTGATATGACCCCCTTTTTGACCATTTAGCCCAGTCATGGTGCTTACACATCCCAGTATAGGGTTACATCTCAGTATAGGGGAGATGCCACATATGTCAGGTTTAAGTAATATAATGAGCATATCCAATTTTCTTGATTTGTTAAAAAAATAGGAGAAATAAAATTTACACCTAAAGAAATTGGATGGCTCTCGATTCTTAATAGATCGCTATTTAATATTGGATCTATCTAATAAAATCTGATTTATAAATAAAAAAGTGGTCACAAAATATTATGTATTTTTTGGCCAAAGCTTTAGTGCATTGTGTTTCTGCTTCTTGACAACTATATTTTCTCCATGTATAAATATTTTTCATTTTAATGAAATGAAGTGGGTTTTTAGCCATTTGATTATATTGTGTGCTAGACAACATTGTGTTGTGCTAAAGTGTATAAAGCCATGGGTAAAAGAGGATTTTGTGTGGAGACTTATAGTGATGGAAATGATGTGTGCATATTAGTGTGTAGTTGCAACTAAGTTGAACCACATATGTGAAAGACAAGTTGGGGCCGCAACTTGTGGTGTTTGAATAAAAAAAGGAAATTTTGTTTGAAATGAAAGAATAGAAGAAGCGGGAGCCCATATTCCAGGGATAGTAGATTAGAATATTTCCTATGTTTCACTTTTGGGGATCCCACACAGCTCATCATCACCTGCATTCCTACTCGTTTTACCACCGTGGACAAGTGAATAGTCATGCAGGAGGCGTTGGTGGGATGCATTCTATATACAAAGAGCCCCAACACATTATAAAATTGGACACATATATCAACATCATTTCTCATATGTTTGGCCTCCTCCCTCTTGGATAGAGGTAGAGATGGATTTGTAATTGTTCCAGTTTACGATATGCAAATGTGTGAGTAGCAAAGCCACCGTAAGTGAAAAGTTGAAAGTCTCAGAATGCTCAAATACAAGGCACCTTCCCATGGTAAATATGATGTTACAAGAACTCCTTCACAAGAGAATTTGGTTTTCAGTTCTGTTGAAATATCAATCACTTTTTTATCCTCTTATATTGTTAGCAGACTCTCTCGAAGTCTATAGCTGGTCATGCTCTGTCACTCTCTGACAAGTTGAATAGTTCATGTCTCTGTTGAATTAAATTTATGAACTTAAGTTTCTAGCTGAATATTTATTACAGTATTTAATGTTTAATTCGATAGCTTCACAAAGAAGCTATTTTAATACTATGTATATATAAAGAAGAAGAAGTTTGTAAATCAGTAACAGATAGTCAGAAGAGAATTGAATAGTGGAGAAGAAGGAAAAATTTTGTGGAGATTTCAAGAGCTCAAGATCTGTGTGTTTTTGGAAAGTGATGAGAGTCAAAGCTCTGTAGAAGGTAAAAAATCCTTGTAAATTTCCAATTTTGTATTTGCAGCAATAGTTTTTGTTATGTCTTGAAAAGATTTATAAATCTATTGTTATGGTTGAATGGATGTTTTATTTAGCCACACATTCTCTCTAGAATTACTTGAGTAAATGTTGTTTACATTTACAATCTTTACTCCATGTTATGAGTCGGAGAAAAGTATTTTTCATTTTATATGTCTTTAGACTAGGAAATCTACTTTCTAAAAATTCGACTAGAAGTGGTTAAGTTTAGCAAGTTGGTCAAAATAAAAAAATCGATCAAAGTAAAACATGTGGAAGTAAAAGTGGTTGAAGTGGAGTAAGTGTTTTTTGAGGTAAAAAGGTGTTGAGTCGAAAGTCCGACCAATTGTAGTCTATTATCAAAGTAAAATCTTGTCCAAGTATTTTGGTAAGTTTAACTTTTCGAATTTTGACTTGTTTAGTTGGAATTCGGCTTTGACTTATCTAGTCAGAGTTAGAAAAGTTTTACCCGAAGAGTAAAAAGAGGTCAAAGTCCTGACCAGAAAGTTTATGACTGAGTACTAACTCAATTTAACCATCTCAGAGTTGTCATCAAACTTATGAGTGAGCGCTAACTCAAGTTAGCCATCTCAAAGTTGTCATCGAACTCAAGATCTGGTGTCAGAGCAGGTTTAGGAAAGAAAACTTGTCTTAAAAAATATATCTCTTAGGAAAAATAAAAAATATGGATTCCACTTCTAGTGCACACATGTCGAGTTTGCAAATCCCAATATTCATAGGAAAGAATTATGAATATTTGTCTCTAACAATGAAGGATTTGTTTAGAGGGAATGATGTATGGGAGATAATCCAAAGTGGTTAGATAGAACTAGCAGATCTTGCAACGTATAATAATATCATGCAAGATGAGAAAGATGCCTTGAGGGAACATAGGAATAAATATGGAAAGGATTTGTTCTACATACATCAAGCCATGCATGAAATAATACTCCCAAGAGTAGAAGCAAAAAATACCGCCAAGCAAGAATGAGACACATTGGAAACCACCTATCAAGGTTTGGACAAGGTAAATACTTCTAAGTTGCAAATTATTAGAAGATATTTTGAATCTCTATCATTGCTGAGACATAGAGTTAGTAGACTCATTCTAAACTAGAGTTGTTGGTCTAATAAATCAACTGAAATATCATCGAGATAATATAGAAGACATAAGGGTTCTTGAAAAAGTTCTTAGAAGCCTTCCTCATAAATTTGATTCCTTGGTCATGACCTTGGAAGAAAACAAAGACATGTCGATGTTTATCATTGATGAGTTTTGAAGCCTCACTCAACAATCATGAACATAGAATAAATACATCAAATACATCATTAGAATGTGCATTTGCATCATAGTCATCTATAATCTGTGGAAGAGGAAGGGGGATATTTAATTCTAGAGGCAGAGGAAGAAGTTTTTCCAGAGGAGGACACAACAACAGTCCTCCAAATGTCATTGGCAGAGTGCAAAATTAGAACCCCAGTAAGCCAAGTGGTCACAAGTTTAATAAATAAAAAATTCAATGTCATTATTGTAAGAAATTTGATCATTATGCATATGAATGTAGAAAGAAGGAGTATGACAAAGGAAGGAAAAACCAAAACCAGTCGACCAACACCAACACTTTTTCAAGCACAATGTTGTTGGCATGTGAATCCCCACTTGAATGCAATGTTGTCCAAAAATTCCACATGACATATGGTATTTAGATTCAGGTTGTAGTAATCATATGAATGGTAATTCAATTTTGTTTTCCAGTCTACATAAATTAGTTCAAACTAATGTTACTCTTGGAAATAATGTCCAAGTCACTATTTTGGGAAAAGGTACTGTTGGTATTCTAACCAAACAAGGGGAGAAAAAGGACATGCCTAATGTTTATCATGTTAAAGGATTGAAACATAATTTTTTGAGAATTGGACAACTGATGCAGAAAGGTTACAGAGTCTACATAGAAGATAATCACTGTCTAATTAAAGACAAGCATCTAAACAACCAACTAATAGTGAAAGTGCCAATGATAGTAAATTTCTTTCTTTCGTTGAGGATAATTCCAAACATGAAAGAAAATACAAATACAAGAGATGCATTCAAGGAAGAAAGCAAAGAAGTATAAAACCACTTTGACAAGAAATAAAATGACACGTTGATTTTTCAGGATGCATTTAAAATAGAACTTCAGGATGAATCCTTGCTGTGGAATTTCATATTTGGAGATCTAAATTTTGGTGGGATGAAGCTACTTCACACAAAGAATATGGTGAAAGGATTGCCATTGATTAACGAACCAGATATATTTTGTGAAGGCTGCATTTTTGGCAAGCAACATAGAGAGACTTTTCCAATCGAAAATTCATATAGAGCACACACACCACTTGAGATTGTGCCCTATTATATCTGTGGTCCAATGCTTACATCATCGATGGGTGGCTGCAATTATTTTCTTACTTTTATTGATGATTACTCAAGAAAAACATTGGTATATTTTACAAAACATAAATCTGATGCATTTAGTTGTTTTCAGCAGTTCAAGGCACTCATGGAGAACCTGAGTGGACATCACATCAAAATATTAATGATGGATAGAGGTAGTGAATACAATTCGAATTAATTCCTAAATTTCTGTAACATCCATGGAATACACAAGCAATTCACTGCACGATATACACCTCAGCAAAGCGATTTCACCGAAAGAAAGAACATAACCATTATAGAGATAGTGCTCAACATGATGGAAAACAAGAATTTTTCAAATGAATATTGGGCTGAGGCAGTCACAACTGTTATTTATATTATGAACCGGTGTCCAACAAAGAGCGTGAAGAACAAAGTTCCTCAAGAAGCATGGACATGTATGAATCATAATGTTTCTCATTTGTTTTTTGGTTGTGTTGCATATGCTCATGTTCCATATGAGCTAAGAAGGAAACTAGACAACAAGGGACATAAATATATTTTTATTTGTTACTTTGAAGGAACAAAAGCATACAAGTTGTATGATCATGTCACAAGGAAAGTGATAATCACCCGTGATGTTCAATTTGTCCAGATTGAATCATGGGATGGAACCGTTGAGAAGAATGTCAAGATTGTGTTGGACATTGACCATGATGACATGGTAGAGGAAGTGGTTCAAATACCACATGGAAGTCAAAATGTTGCAGCACTTTTGACTCCCACGACACCACCACATGGTTTAGCACAAGGAACATTGACACAAGTCGCAGCTCAAGCTACGTCAACAACCACACCAAGAGGTCGACATTGATAGATCTAGTGAAGAGAAGAAGTCTACATGAAATATATGAAGCCGGTACACCAAATTCATTCTCCATCTCTTCGCATTATTTTCTTAATTAGATGATCCACTAACATTTGAGGAAGATGTTGAAGATGGAGTATGGGCGCAAGCCATGGATGAAGAAATATAATGCATTGAGAATAATCAAACACGAAAACTGGTAGATGTACCAAAAGATAAAGATGTAATCAGTGTCAAATGGATTTACAACACCAAGAAAGATGTTGATGGGAATGTGCATAAGCACAAGGAAATAATGGTCGCAAGAGGGTTCACACAACAGCCTGACATAGACTTCAATGAAACTTTTTCACCTATCTCATGCATGGATACAGTTAGAACAATTCTGACATTTGTTGCACAAAACAAATGGTCTGTTTATCAAATAGATTTTAAATCAGCATTTCTAAATGGCTATCTAGAAGAGGAAGTGTATGTGGAACAACCAAAAGCCTATGAAGTTCTAGGTCAAGAGAACTAAGTGTACATGCTAAAAAAGGCTATGTATGGTTTGAAGCAAGCTTCTAGAGCTTGGTAGAGTCGAATTGATTCCTATCTCACCGAAAATGGATTTCATAGAAGTGAAAGTGAACCGACGTTGTACACCAAAGTTAATGAGAAAGGTAAGATGTTAATTGTCTTCCTGTGAGTAGATGATTTAATATTTACGAGTGACTTTGGCATAAAATATTTTAAAGCATTCATGGAAAGTGAATTTGAAAGAATCATTTTGGACTTATGAATCTTTTTGTAGGCATTGAATTCCAACATTTTGAAAGTGGTATATTCATATCACAATCAAAGTATGCAAGTTCATTTTTAGAAAGATTCAATATGTCTAATTTCAAGACAGCCCCGACACCAGTAATAACAAATTTAAAATTAACTAAGTATAATGATGGATCGACTGTAGATCCTACACCGTTTAAAAGGATTGTTGGTAGCCTTATGTATTTAACTTCAACAAGACTAGACATCATGTATGGAGTAAGTCTACTCTCAATATTCATGGAATCACCAAAAGAGTCCCATTGGCAAGCAGGTAAAATAATTTTTAGGTATGTAAGTGGAACAAAGGATCTTGGTATAATGTATTCAACGTCAAAAATTTTTAATCTCATTGGTTACACTGATAGTGACGATGGAGGAAACATAGATGATATGAAGAGCACATTTGGGTACACATTTCATTTTGGTACAGGTGTTGTGTCATGGGATTTAAAGAAACAACACATTGTAACTTTGTATTCAACACAAGTAGAATATGTCACAACTATAGGCATTGCATAACAAGCCATCTAGATGTGGAGGATTTAAAAGACCTGTAGAAGAACCAGCAAGAACCAGCAACCATTTTCTGTGACAACAGTCCAACCATTGCATTGTATAAGAACCATGTTTTTCATAAGAGAAGTAATCACATCGACACAATATTTCATTTAATAATAGAATTGGTGAGAAATAAATAATTTTGTTTAGAATTTTGTAGGTCTGAAGATAAACTTGCAGACATCTTTACACAAAATTTAGAAAAAGATACATTCCAGTATCTGTGAAGTTATCTTGGAATGACAAGTTCTATACAACGAAGTTAGTCATGAACAAAGAAATTTTTATCTCTGAAACATTTTTTAATATTTGGTTTTAAGATTCCCATCTACTCATAAATAAGGGGGAGTGTTGGATATATTAATTACTAGTTGATCCTCTTGTCTTGTTTTCCAAATCTATCGAAGTCTATAGTTGGTCATGCTCTATCACTCTCTTTGACAGGTTGAAGAGTTCACTTCTTTGTTATGTAAACGAGTTGAATTAAATTTCTGAACTTAAGTTTCTAGGTGGATATTTACTACACTATTTAATGTTCAAGTCGGTAGCTTCATAGAGAAGCTATTTTAGCCTGTATTTCTAAAGAAGAAGTTTGTAAATCAACAGCAGATAGTGAAAATAGAATTGAATAGTGGAGAAGAAGGAAAAAATATATGGAGAGTTCATGAGATCAAGATCCATGTGTTTTTGGAAAGTGATGAGAGTCGAACATTAGACGAAATTTCAATTTAAAATGGGCCTTCCAAAAATAATACAAATTCCATGTCATCATGTATTAGCCAATCAAAATGCTTTAAAATTCAAAAAGGGAGAACCTCTTAAACAATTTTTTAATATAAATTTGGGGATAGGTATCATAAAAAAAACTACTTTTTTTTGTTCGTATTTTCGATGTATCTCCCTGTGTTTTTACTCAAATTTTGATCAAGAGAGCTCATTGGATGTAGAACTTAATTCCGCATCCAACGAGCTCTCCCGATTGAAATTTGAGTAAAAACACAGGGAGATATGTCGAAAATACGAACAAAAAAGTAGTTTTTTATTTTCTTCCTCCAAAATTAATAAATATTATTTTATTAATTTTCCTTAGAAGGCCCATTTGAGTTGAAATTTCCTCTAATGGCTCTGTAAAAGGTGAAACATCCTTGTAAATTTCCAAGTTTGTATTTGAGGCAATAGTTCTTGTTATGTCTTGACAAGATTTATAAATATATTGTTATAGTTGAATGCATGTTTTATTTATCCGCACATTCTCTCTAGAACCACTTGAGTAAATGGTGTTTACATTTATAGTTTAAGTGAAATATCATAAAATCGAGAAACATTTCACCTTGTAAAAGTTCAAGATTTTATGATGGTGTGGTCGACACAAGTCTTACTTAATATTTGGTTATATGATTTTGTAAGTTTGTCGTATTATAGTTGTGTCAAGTTTTGCTCCATGTTACCGGTCGGTGAAAAGTATTTTTCATTTTATAAGTCTTTAAACTAAGAAATATCCTTTGTAAAAATTCGACTAAAAGTGGTTAAGTCTAGTAAGTTGGTTAGAATAAAAAATGGGTCGAAGTAAAAGTGGTCGAAGTGGAGTAAGTGTTTGTTGAGCTAAAAAAGTGCCAGGTTGAAAGTCCGACCAAAAGTAGTCTATTGAAAAACTTGTTAGTCACAGTAAAAACTTCTCAAAGTACTTTGGTAAGTTTAATTTGTCGAAATTATACTTGTTTAGTCAGAATTTGACTTCAACATGTGAGGACGGAGTTGGACAAGTTTTAACCGACGAGTAAAAAGAGGTCGAAGTCCCGATGAGAAATTTTATAACTGAGCGATAACTCAAGTTGAGCGTCTTAGAGTTGTCATCGAACTCAAGAAGGTCATTGTATGCATCTAGGTCGCATTATCGTTTGTTCGCTGGTAAATATGTAGCCCAGTTTCTACTTGGAGAACCCATCTTACACATGAAGACAGTGGATTCTAACCGATGAAATAAAACCCCAGCATTATATCCAATTCGTGAATTGTGTCTAATGAAAGGGATTTGTTTCTGGGATGGTGGTGCAAGCTAATGAATTCTATTTTGATAGGTTAAATGTAGTATACAACTAAAAAAAACAAGCATCCCTAAACTTAAATGGACATTTTTAGATACTTAGACAATAATTATTGCTTTGAGTAAAAAACCTAAAATGTAGGAAATTGAATCACCTTTTAGAATATATAAATTTATCCATTGAAAATTTTCATAACTATGCCAAGTTTGATATTTTCTATTAATTATATTTTTTTTTTGAAAAATGATAAGGTATATGTCTTTGTGGGTCCTACCTTTATATAATGTTACCTATGGATATCAACGGGTTTGGCAGACACATCATTAGCTTTCTAAGTCTAATTAGATAATTTTAGCATAGCGGATTAGATAAACAAATATTAAATTTCATTTTTCAACAAAATCCCTTTAGTTATTAACAAATTAAAATAAATTTAATAAATATTCCAACATCTTATACAAGGGTTCAGAAGGATTACTAACACCTTCTAGAAACATTACATATCCATTCCAAGCTATTTCATACATAAATTCCACCTCTAAAGGTCATTTACTCTTAATCATGATGAACTAGTAATTAGTGTTCCCATTACGATACTTAATGTAACAACTCCAAATTTCCATAAGTAAAAAAAAATAATACCTAAGATTTGTGTCATAAGTTATAGTTTAAATGTGCCCACATGAAAGGGCTTAAGTGTCATCCAGCTGTGTAAGGGCTTATACCGTAACGAAAACCCAAAAGGGTTTAGTATTCTGCATTGTTCTTTTGCATTATGGGGCTGGTGGGGAAGAGTCAAAGGCTCTCAGCTCTTCCAACATTAAACTCTGTAAATCTTAACTTCACATTCAAGTGTTATTTCATTCACTGCCTTCGAATTCATGCCATGACCCTTCGATGTCGATAATTTTCTCCTTCTTCGTTTTGTTCTTCAGTTTTTGTACGGTGATTTAACTATATTGTTAATGTTTTAACCTATGTAAATTGTTTGTTTGGAAGGGGGATTTTAGACGGTCATTTAATAATGATTCTTGGCTTGAAATTGGGCTTAGGTTGAGGGTGGTTCCTAAGGGTCCTCGTAAGACCTTAAGCCTTTGAACCCTACGGTCTTTAACATTGTGAAATCTAAGGGAAAAGGTGGTAATGAGTTTCTCTAGTTGCTTCATCTTGAGATTCATGGGTTTTCATAGGAAGCCTTCCATTTTGATGGTATACCTCTTGTTTGACAGAGTCATGTGTTATTTTTTTAAAATCCTTCGGGTTGTAATGGGAGACTTATATAGAGTTAATATTTAAATCTCTATTTTGTCTGCAAATCATGTGTCTTGTGGGAAGTTGTATCACTATTGTTTTGTAACTCTGACTGTAAATTTTTAATAAATTTTTTAAGGCAGAATAGCCGCTGCGTTTTCTCTCTAACTTGGTTTAAATCCGTTGATTTTCTCTCGGTTCCATTTTGTAACTGATATACTATTTTATTTTTACTCTGTTCCTTTGCTACTTTGTTTTATGTCTCGATACTATTCTGAAATTTGGTATATTGATTATTAATATGACTCTGTATTTTGTTAAAAATGTTTATTGTTTCCGGAGCTACTCTATTTAAAAGATAATTTGTTTATCGTTATTCTATTATAAGATTGATATTTTGTTTAATATTGAGTGAAAAGAAAAGAAATGTTTGCTATGTTATTATTACTACATTCAGGCCTTTGTTTTAAAAAAATGCCATGCTGGTTTTTCAAAGGTTACTACCCAATATGGCTATGACCTATATTCATTTTTAAAATCTTTTGTTGTAGGTTTTGGTTACTATAAATTTCTTGGTTAACTAGCCTTATAGGCCTCAAAACTTTGACCTAAGAAAGATAGTCCTTAAATAATGTAGTTTGTTCTTTTCTATAACTATTGTGCAAACCGTATTATAAATGATTTAAGGTTTTGTTTTGATTTATGGTTAGTTGGAAAGTGTGATAATTTTAAGTATCAACCCTAGATTGTTTTCCTTGTAAAAGATAAGCCTTTCGACTAAAGAAAAATAATACTAAATGTTTATTAAGCCTTGTTAGTCGTGTAAGATTTTTATTAGAATTATTAATCCTTCCGGTTGTATGCATATGTTACTGAGTAATTTATTTAGCCATTCGATTGTAAATATTAATATCTAATTTACTTTTATGGGTTGTGAACACTAGCTGGAAGCCATTGTGTTTCTAGATTAGATATATAATGTTTTTCTTTGTCATAGATTTTGTTGAAAGAGGAAATTACTGTGTTCAGAAAGAGAAAACCTTAATGGTAAAAGAATTTTATTGTTTGGTTAAATGATGGTACGTCTATTTTTAACATTTTTTCTTAATTCTGTAAGTGTTTACAATAAGGTACATGAATGCTAATTATTCATTAGCTATGTATACTTACATATTATCAGGTGAAACTATACATATAAATATCATACTATTTCTAATTAATAATATAATATATCCTACCAATATTACCATGAAAATATGTATAAATAGTAAAATCCATTGTGTTGTATTTAACTTGTAAAGTACATGAAATAAAATTTTCTATTTTATTTTGAAAACAATAAATAATTCTAGAAATATTTCATCTTTGATATATCTATCAGAAATAAACAAAAAATGAATGGAATATGATAAACCAATAACATTATAGAACCTGTTAATTTTTGAAGTAGACAAACACCCAAAGAAGACCGTTTCTCTCAACCGTCTCCTGAAATAAGACAATATTACTTGCTTTAGGGCCCTCGAGCTTGTTCATTGAACCACTAGGATGAATATATTGTGTAGAAGCCTATTCAGTCCTCTCTGTAATTTAGCATTCACATTTTCAGTCAGCACTCTAGCAACTCACTTTAGCTTTCACCTCATTGAATTTTTCTTGTGTGCCTAACTTTTTCAGTTTCCAACAAAACCACAAGGTTGTAATATCTAGAAATGTAGTGAGCCTCCTACTCATTCGATGGGTATAT
>LPNX010041098.1:52488-156104 GCA_001517045.1 Pseudotsuga menziesii
TGCCTCCTGCACAACTAGAAAGTGAATGTTGTTGCTGCCATTTGTCATTTTTTACTTCTACACCAGATCATTTCTCCTAGTGGGTCAGTGAGCCCTCTTCAAAATTCCTCTTTGGATATGTGTCTCCTCTTTTAATTATTTAATAATAATAAAATATTCAATTACAGTCATCTTTGACTATCCTTGGTCAACAACATAAAACTTTACAATAACTTTTAAAGTAATTTATTCTCACAAAATAAAATGTTTTTAGTTCTAGGTGTTTACAAATACCCCCTCTTAAGTTCAACATCATCCTCGATGTTGCTTAAATATCATTTGAGTCTTCGTGGAACAAAATTGGATATGCTTTCTGCATATGAATCTCCAATTCCTAGGTTGTTTCATTTGGAATAAGGTGCTTCCATTTCACCTTTATTTTTCCAATGGTGTGATTCCAGAAATAACCATAGAATCCTCAAATTTAAAACCCAGAGTTGTGGAACAATGAACAAAGGAATTTTTCTCTTGTCGAGGATACAATCGGGTTCCACCTGAAAATATCCTTCTGGTTCTACTTGGATAATATCCCAATTGACTACATGAGTAGCATCATGTAAATCCTTTTTCAATATATAAATATGAAATACACTATGTATTTTGAGATTAGGTGGTAACGATAACTGGTAAGCCACTGGTCCAACTCTTAACAATATCTCAAATGGTCCACAATACATGGGTGCTAATTTAGCACAACTCCCCAACTTAAAGTAGATTTTTCTTGGTTTTACCTTGACAAAAACATGCTCACCTACTTGGACTTATTTCTGAGTTCTTTTAATGTCTGCATGACTCTTTTGTTCGTCCTATGCAATTTTTAGATTGCTTTGTACATATTTCAATGTTAGTTCCATTTCTTTTAACAAGCCAGGTCCTAACATCAATTTCTCAACTGGATTACTCCATGAAATGTGAGTATTACATTTCCAACCATACAATATTTAAAAAGGACTAAGTTTAAATGAATCTTGATAATGATTTTTATAAGAAAACTCGACTAAGTGTAGATATTCCTCCCATTTCTTTGGATTATCCCTAACATATCTTCTAAAACATGATTTACTCTTTTAGTTTTTCATATGTTTGTGGATTATACGTAGTACTGAAATTTAATTTAGTATCTAATCCTTTAAACAATGATTTCAAGAAATTAGCAGTAAACTTAGGATCCCTATCATAAATTATCATCTTGGGAATTCCATGCAACCAAAAAATTCCGTTCATAAAAATATCAACAATATTAGCATCCTTATAAATAGTTTTAATAGGTATAAAATGAGCTTCCTTGCTAAGTTTGTCTACCACTACCATCACATAATCATTTTGCTTCTGATTTTTAGGTATTCCTGTTATGAAATCAAGGATGATAAATTTTCACAAGGCTTGTTGGGTGTCGATGCTCAGCTTTAACCTACTAGCATTCTATACACTTAGCTATGTATTCAACCACTTCATTTTTCATATTAGGCCAAAAATAATATTTTCTTAGCATTGTTATCATTTTCTGGTAACTGGTATGCCTTGAGTAAGGACTCCTATGTACTTCATTTAAGATCAACAATTTAATTTCTGGTACATTAGGTATATAAAGTCTATTTTTATACAGCATTAAACCTTTTTCATTCAAACTTAAATATGTTTTTATATTTTCAGATTCATTTTCTGTAACTTTTTCTCTTAAATTTTTATAGTCTTTATCCATTTTTACTTTTTCTTCAAACTTATCATCCAATTCTATTTTAAAGCTACTAACAATGACTATAAAATTCATATTTTCATCTCTACTTATGTCATCATCCACCTTATTCTCCTTTCCTTTTATATGTTTGATCTCAAAATCATATTCTCTAAGGAAAGATAACCATGTTGTGTTCCTTGCGTTCAGATTTTGTTGATCAAACAAGTATTTCAAACTTATGTTATCATACATTAATAATAATCTTCTACCGATTAGATGATGGAACCACATTTTGAAAGCATGTATTATGGCGACCAACTCTAAATCGTCGGTAGCACAATTATTTTCATGTATTTTTAACTTTCTTGATTCATATGCTATTACATGAACTTCTTGCATTAACACTCCACCTAGGCCCTCATTGTATGCATCCGTGCATACAACAAAGTCCTTATTTGGATATGCTATTTTTAAGATATGTGCAATGGTTAATAATTATTTTAACTTTTAAAAGCTTTCTTCACATTTTAAATCCCATACAAATATTTTTCCCTTTTTCCATAAGGATGTTATGGGATGAACACGATCTTCGAGAATCCTTCTATAAATTTTCGATAATAACCTGTAATCCCCATGAACTATCGTACATCCTATACATCTTTAGGAACAATCCATTCCATTATTTCTCTTATCTTATCAAGATCCACTCATATCGCTTCCTTGGATATCACATGACCTAGATACTGTATTTTATCTTTAAAGAATTCACATTTATTGAATTTAGCATACAATTATTGTTCTCTTAGAACTTGTAATATTATATGTAGATGTTCATTGTGTTCTTCTTTTGTTTTTGAATAAATTAGTATGTCATCTATGGAGACAACTATGAAATTATGCAAATAATTTCTTAAGACATTGTTCATTAAACACATAAAACATGTTGGAGTGTTCGTTAGCCCAAACGACATAACTACAAACTCATAATGCTCGTAACGGGTTCTGAATGCAGTTTTAAATATATCTTCATCTTTAATTCTGACTTGATAATATCAAGAGCTCAAGTCTATTTTTGAGAATATCATTTCTCTGCGCATCTGATCGAACAAATCATTTATGGGGGGGAATGGATATATGTTTTTAATTGTCATCTTGTTTAACTGATGATAATATATACATAAGCGTAAGGTATCATCTTTCTTTTTAACGAATAAAATAGGTGCTCCTGAAGGGGATACAATTGGTCTTTTGTAATTTTTATCTATTAACTCCTTTAGTTGTAGTATTAATTCATTAAGTTCTAGGATATTCAACTGGTAGGAAGCCTTTGAATTTGGTACAGCTCCATGTCCTAATTAAATAGTAAAATCCAATTCTCTTTTCAAAGGAAATCCTGGAATTTCTTCTGGAAATACATCTGAAAATTCTTTTAAAATGGGTATATCATCAAATTTTAATTTATCTTCTCTATTCATGTGTTCATCATTCATTACATGCACAACAAAAAATTTGCAACCTTTACGTACATACTTTTTCATTTTAAGAAAAGATGAAATCTGTCAAACATAAAATTTTCTAGGTATTCCTTTTACTATAACTATTTCTCCTCTTTCATCTAAGCATGTAAATGTTTTCTCAAAGAAATTTAAAACTACTCTATGTTTTTTCCATCAAATCCTTAACTATTAAAACATCTTATGATCCTAAAGGTAGTATATTTAATTTCACTTGAGTTTTGAATTGACTCATAAATATTTAACAATTTTCAACATAATTAACTAACTCTCTCTTGGTTCTTGTAGCTAACTATACCAGCCAAGTTTAAAAAAAAAAATTCAAATGCAAGTTACAAATTTCTGCTATACTAGGTGACAGATATCTTAAACTAGCATCTGGGTATATCAAAATAGATATGTGTTTTTTCTTTATCATACCTTCTATTTCCATCATAGATGTTTGGTGATCATCCTGTCGATTCTCCAAAGTTGCATCAATCCTAGGCATCTCGTTTGCTATGTCACCTATAATTGCTTCTTCCTGTATTGTATGCACCTTGTTGAAATTCTTCTTTTTGATCTCGTTCGAATAATGAGGTCCCTGACATTCCCATCATTTCACAGGTTCTCTTTGTTCATTATCTTTAGCATGATTGTTAGGTATATCTTTGTTCTTTGTTGCTGTAAAGTTCTGTTGTGTATTACTTTTAAAGTCTGTTCCCTGGCAATTATTCTTAGAATAGTTTTGGGAATTATTTCCAAAATTTATGTTGGATTTAAATCCTTTCCTTCTTTTTTTAAAATTATTTGTTCTTTTACCCTTTCAGTTAAGTACACCTTCTCTTTTATTTTGATTTGTTCATAACAGAAATTAGCTTTCCTCAGTGCTTCCTCAGGGGCTTTTGGATTCTTGTATTCAATTATGTCCTTGAATCTAAGAGGAAAACAACTCAAAAAACTCTATATCTTAGGATTTTCATCGACATAATATAAGGTACGTATCGTAATAAACTTAAAAATTTACTACTTAGTTCTTTCATAGACATTGAACCTAGCTTAAGATCGTAAAACTCCTTAGCCCTTTCTTCGTAATACTGTTGAGACAAAACATTTCTTGTAAAGTATTTCTTAAAAGTCCTCCAAGCTACATATTTTTCTCTAATGTTTTTCACTCTTTTTATATCATTCCACAATATATTGGCTTTTCCAGTTAAGTTATAAATATCCATTCTAGCTTTTAGCCTGTTTGAGTAATTATAGATTTGAAAATATTTTTTCATACCTGACAGCCATGCCTCGGCTTCTTCTCCTTTTTCCACCTCACCATTAAACATAGGGGGTTTTATTTTCTTAAAATCTCCTAAAATTTCTTCATAAGGTTTATATTTTCTCTTCTTAGGACTGTTGTCTCTATCACTACTTTCACTAGAATATTTATGTTAAGTTATCTCTGTGTGACCCAACATTAATTCCTAAAGAGGAATTACTTTCATTATCAGATAATTTTGACTTTTCACCTTTACGCTTGTAGGATATAGTTCCAGATTCACATCCATGTTATTTTCTTTTATCCTTTTCTTCACTATGTAATTTATTGAGCAATATTTGATTTAATTCTTCCTATGCTCTTAGGATTCTTTCATTATCTTCCTTAACATTCTGTAATTCATCTTTTAAGTCTTTTACAATTTGAAGTAGTTTAGATGGCTGATTATTTATTTCCACATATAAATTATTTGGATTATTATGATGTGATCCATCTTCAACAGATGCCTCTACTCCCATTTCCTGCAAAATAAAAAATTATATTTCTGTACATAATTATTTTTTTTAAACATAAGTTAGTACTTTGTTTTCCTTTTTTGTAATGAGCATGCGAGTTGAGCCAATCTTCAGGCCTAGTGTTTGAAAACACGCTCCGATAACACATGTAACAACTCAAAATTTCCATACGTAAAAAACATTTTAATATCTAATAATTAAAGATCATTAAAAGACCTAATCTAGTTTTACATTATATAAACCCCTCATCTAAAAATTTAACTTAGGATTTAGCTTATAATAAAAACTCCCATGAAAATGAAACTTAAATAAAATATCTACATAATTATTCATATGACATTCTACTGGATATGACTTTTGAGACTTATGAGAAACTCCTTGATTTCAATTGTTGAATTATTGTGCCTGATTTGTTGTAAGTTATAGTTTGTGTGTTAAACTTATATAGATTCGTCATGTTTTTAACACTTTTGACCCTCTTCTTACTAACCTATTATGCTGCTTACGGTTACAGACTAAAGTTCTTACATAGCTTCTATTGTTGATGTATTTGTAACTTCAGAATGTATTCATCTATGTATCTTATGTCTTGTAACCCGATGTTTATTCTGGAATGTATTTATTATGTAATTGAGTCATATTGTCATGGCCCGATGTTTCGAATGGGAGGATTTATAATGTAAACAAGTCATGTCAAGTCATAGTGGGTAACCCTTTGATTGTCTAAGGGTTAAAGTCCCTGCAGTTTCGGGGCACTAGGGCTATTAGACTCTCCTAGTAGAGGTCGACCCTAGTAGGGTTTTAGTCATGCCAAGATTAGTATAAATAGAGAACTGGAGTCTCTATTTATCACACAACTCATACACAGTCAAGTGTAGCGCATAGTTGAGGAAGTAGAAGACACTGGGGATACATAAGAAGAAGGTTACTGCTGTCGGGAGATCACTTACTGTATTGGGCTTTTCTATTTTGATGTTGATTCTATCTCTCAGGAAGTTGCAGGGTTTTCTCCATATATGGTTTCCCCAAGGAAAAACACTATGTTCATTGTCTCTTGTGTTTTATTTCTATTCTTGTTATTCTCTCGGTTAAAGATCCTAATAATGCTAGCTTAATGTTGAAAAACTAACATGGTATCAGAGCTAACCTGAGAAGAAGACACTGTGCAGCTGCGAGAACTAGGGCTTCCTAGTTTTTGGATCTTCCTCCAAATATTTTCAACAAAAGTAAGGTGGAATAACTCTCCTCCTTAGGGCGCATCTTTCTGTCGAAGCAGAATCCAATTCTGAGGTTTTTCAGTTTTGGACCCGACACTACTGCCAAAAATTAGGGCTTTTCATAGAAGAGGAATTTTTCAGTGAGCCTAGGCCTGGATTGATATCCTCCCCAAAATAGAAGTTAGGGATAAATTTCAAGGAATTTGGGTGGACAGAACTTCGGAAAAGAAAAACCCTAATTTGCTCCTAATCTAGTACTACAGGATTTCAGCTCCAAATCTAGATTCGACATCTTGAACTAGTAATATCTAAATATTTTGTATTACCATTTTTATTTCCATTTGTATTTCCATACCAAGCTTGATGAAAAGCTTGAGGGAGATGATAACTTTCGAGCCTTGGAGTATAGGATCTCCATGGTCCTGGAAGAAAATGAGTTAGACTCCTACATCCATGAGGAGGTTCCAGTTCCAGAGGGAGATGAGGCTAAGGCATTACATAAGAAGAAGATGTTTATGGAAAAGAGGATCATTGCTGATTATATCAAGGATCACCTCATCCCATAGGTGTCCTCTCTCAAGAAACCTAAAGTTATGTTTGGTGCCCTAACCAAATTGTTTGAAGGGAAGAACATAAACCAAAAAATGACTCCGAGGAATCAATTGAAGAATGTGAAGATTCAGAATGCAGAGACCATCCAGTCTTACTTCAAAAGGGTTTCTCAGATCAAGGAACAATTAGAAGCAGTAGATGAAGAAGTGGAGAATGCAGAAATTGTGATGACCACCTTGAATGGTCTCCCTAGGACATTGGGCTCCTTCATTTAGGGGATCTGTGCTAGAAAGAAGTTAGTCAAGTTTAGCAGAATATGGGAAGAATGCTCTCAAGAATAAGCTCGGATAGTAGCTCGAGAAGAGAAGATGGGAAGTGAAGATCAAGCTCTCACAGTACAATCCAACAAATCCAGATCCATCCATCACAGAAGTAAGTACTGTCATCATAGGTATAACTCAATAAATCCTAGAGATAAGTCTAAGTACATTTGCTATACATGTGATGAGAAAGGACACTTTGCTAGAGATTGTCCTAAGAACAAAAGTAGCTCTCACAAGAAGAAGGGAAGCAAGAAAAGACATCATGCTCATGCTGCAGAGGATGATGAACCTTCATCAAAGAGAACTAGATATGAAAGTGAAGATTCTTCAAGCGAGGATGAATATGTTTTAATCTCCTATCTCACAGGTAACATTACTCATGGAAGTGATGATTGGATTAAAGACAGTGAGGCTTCCAAACATATGACTGGATTCAAGGAATCCTTTGTGAAACTCTCAGAACATGAATCACCTCACAAGGTGAAGCTAGGAGATGACTACCAATATCCAATAAAAGGTAGTGGGGAATCTTCCTACAAACTAGACTCTACAAAGTATCTAACAATGAAAGAAGTATTGTTTGTGCTAGGACTCAAGAAGAACCTTCTCTCCATATCAACATTGGATGCAAAAGGAATGCGGGTTGCATTCATAGATGGTCAAGTCATCATGTGGCCAAGAGGAAAGACTATCGCTGATGCGGTATTGATTGGTGAACAAGAAGGAGGTTTGTACAAATTAAAGGGCCATCCAGAACAAGCCTTGGTCCATGACACAATAGAGCCAAGTGAAATTTGGCATAGAAGGCTTGCACATGTGCATTACGAAGCACTACCTCTTGCAAGCAAAGCTGTTGAAGGTCTTCCAGAAATACAAGCAAAACATGATGGGGTCTGCAAAGGATGTGTGAAAGGAAAGAACACAAAGAAGACATTTCCAAGTAGTGAAAACAAAGCAAAAGGAATCTTGGAAATCATCCACTCCGATGTATGTGGTGCTATGTCATAAATCTTACTAAGCAGGTATGCATATTATGTTTCTTTTATTGATGATTTTTCTAGGAAGACATGGGTTTACTTCATGAAGAACAAAGACGAAGTATTCAACAAATTCAAGGAATTCAAAGCCTTGATCAAGAATCACACTGAAAGGAAGATCCAAACATTTCGATCAGATAATGGTGGAGAATTCAAAGAGCTATGTAAGGAATCAAATATTAAGAGGGAGTTGTCCACTCCTTATAATCCACAATAGAATGGGATTATGCAATGAAAGAACATAACTATCATGGAAGCTGCAAGAGCTATGCTTCATGATCAATATCTTCCTATGCTTCTTTGGGTGGAAGCTTCCAGAACAGCAGTGTATGTACAGAACCGTACTCCACATAGAGTACTCGAGAACAATACCCCAGAAGAAGTATTCTCCATCCATATCAAAATATTCGATTGTCCTGTATACATACACATTCCAAAAGAGAAGAGAACAAAATTAGATCCTTCAGGAAAGAAGGGTATATTTATGGGATACTCTGAAATCTCGAAGGATTATAGAATATATTTCCTAGGATACAAGAATATTGACATCAGCAGGGATGTGACATTTGATGAAGACATAGCTTACAACAAATCCAGAAAGAGACCTACTAAAGAACCTGAAGAAGCAGAAGCACCCAGAATTCATGATACAACCATGAACAAAGAAATTCAAGAAGAAGATCAAGAATTTGAAGAACCACAAAGACCTGTAGATCCACCTCTGGAGAAGAATCCTCGTAAGAGGAAACCTGCTTGGGTATGAGAACTTATCCAAGGTGTGGAAAGATATGGGGCTCCAGAAGAGAATCACAGTGAAATAAAGAGGACCAGATCCTGCTCCAGGTATGTAGCTTTACTATGTGATTTCATTGATAAAGAACATTCCAGTTATGAAGAAGCAGTAGAATGGAAAGAATGGAAGGATGCTATGATCAAAGAATATCAATCGATCATGAAGAATGATGTTTGGGATGTTGTCCCAAGACCAAAAGGAAAGTCAGTTGTAACTTCCAAATGGATCTACAAGATCAAGCATGCTACAGACGATAGCATCGAAAAATATAAAGCAATATTTGTGGCTCGAGGTTTCTCTCAGAAAGAAGGAATAGATTATGAAGAAACCTTTGCAACTGTAGCCAGATACACTTCCATCAGATCAGTACTTGCTCTGGCTGTAGTGATGAAATGGAAGATACACCAGATGGATGTCAAGAATTCTTTCTTGAATGGTTTAGTGGAAGAGGAAGTGTATGTATAAAAACCACTCGGTTTTGAGACAAATGACAGAGAGTCTCATGTATGAAAATTGAAGAAAGCCCTGTATGGTTTGAAATAGGCACCCAGGACTTGGTACGGTAGAATTGACAACTTTCTATCTAGTTTGGGCTTTACCAAAAGTTAAGCAGATTCCAACCTTTACTACAAGGTTGAAGACGAAAACCTAATGATGCTTCTACTATATGTAGATGATCTATTTGTGACAGGTACATATGGGTTGATTACTGATAGGAAGAGAAATCTTGCTGCTAAGTTTGAAATGAAGGACTTGGGTATGATGCATTATTTCTTAGGCATGGAAGTGTGGCAGAGTGCAGATGGAATATTCCTTGGACAAGGGAAGTATTCAGTAGAGATCCTGAAGAGGTTTGGGATGATGGATTGCAAAGCCATGGCCACACCTATGGCATCGAACCTAAAGCTATTAAGTGATGCTTCATCAGAGTCGGTTGATGCTACGATGTATCGTCAGATGATTGGGTCATTGATGTACTTGACGAACACGAGACCATACATTTGCTTTGTTGTGAACGCCTTGAGCCAGTTCTTGACAGATCCAGGAAATGTTCACTTGATTGTTGCAAAGCATATTTTGAGGTACCTGACGGGTACAGTTGATTATGGGCTCAAGTATGAGTCGAATCAAAAGATTAACCTGGAGGGTTATGTCGATTTGGATTGGGCAGGTAGTGCCATTGATAGGAAGAGCACTTCAAGATGTTGCTTCAGTATGGGATCAGGTGTGATCTCTTGGTTTAGCAGGAAGCAATCCTGTGTGGCACTGATTATAACTAAATCAGAGTATGTCACAGCTTGTTCAGCTAGTTGTGAGGCAATATGTCTGCAGAAGCTACTATCTGATATATTTGATCTCGAGTTGGATGCTACTTGTATACATTGTGACAACCAGAGTTGCATAAAGTTATCAGAGTTTCCTGTGTTCCATGACAAGTCTAAGCATATCGAGATCAAGTATCACTATATTAGGGATATGGTGCAGAGGGGAGCAGTGAAGCTCCAATATGTTGTGATGGAGGAATAGATAGCTGATGTATTGACGAAGCCATTGGCTAGGCTGAAGTTTGAGTACTTTAGGGAGAAGCTTGGTGTTCTCCATCTTGAGGTTTCCTCCAAGAGAAAGTGATGAGACCCATAGCCATTCTAACATGGTGAGAGGATTGGTTCCTTCCATGGTCAGATGTAAGGGCTGAGCTATTCTGTCATTGTGAGAGGATTGGTTCCTTCCATGTCAGATATGAGTGTTGGCCATTCTATTGAGTAGGAAAGATGTAAGGGAAACTGCCATTCTAGGAGTTGAGGCAACTGGTCAGTTATTGGGAAAACTTAGTCTAGGACTGAGAAGCCATTTTGATGTGATAGAGGGATGTGTTCTCGCTTGATAATATGTAAGGGTTGAACCATTATGTCATGGATAAAGGATTAGGTTCCTCCCATGTCATATGTGAGTGTTTGCCATTCTAACGAGTAGGTCAAATGTAAGGACAACTACCATTCTAGGAATGGAGGCGCCTGGTCAGTTACCAAGTAGCTCAGTCTGGGACTGGGGGCCATTCTGATGCGATGGTAGGATTAGTTTCTCCATGAATATATGTGAGTGCATGCCTTTTTCGATGCGGTGCTTCATGCATGGTTGGATTGTAAGTGCAGATCCCTTTATTATGTGGTGCTTCGTGCATGGTCATATTGTAAGGGTTGATCCCTTTCTGATGCGGTGCTTCATGCATGGTCAGATTGTAAGTGCCAAGCCCTTTCCAATGAGGTGCTTTGTGCGTGGTCGGCTTGTAAGTGCTGAGCCTTTTTGATGTGGTGCTTTTGAGCATGGTCGATTATAAGTGTTGTTCCTTTCTAACAGGATGAGGTCGGATGTAAGTGCAGAGCCTTTCTGATGCACTGTGTTTGCACATGGTCAGATATAAGTGCTGAGTCTTTCTGACAACATGAGGTCAGATGTGAGTGTTGGGCGTGCCTTTCTAACAAGATGAGGTCAGATGTAAGAGCTGGGTAGGCCATTCTAACTTAAGTGTTAGATATAAGTGCTGATAAAGACCTACATGAAGGGTAGGCCTACAGTATTGACTCTGTAGAACTTCCTGTGATGAGAAGGATTGAGATAGCACCATTATGAGATAGCAGATGATGATCTAGACTTGATGATGATCCAGATCAAGTGATCCAGATGAGATGATCTAGACTTGATGATGATCCAGATCAAGTGACGATTTAGATCGATTGATGATCCAGCAGTGATGAGCCAATAGTCATGATGATACAGATCCCGTGATAAAGAAAAAGAATATGACTTAAAAACTCGAAGACGTAGAAGAATTGAAGAAGAAGATGACTTGAAGACTCGAAGACGAAGAAGACTCGAAGATGAAGAAGACTTGTAGACTAAGAAGACTTGAAGATGAAGATGACAAGATGATCCAGTTGATGCATAGAAGAAGACCAGTGCTGAAAATTGTGTCGAAAGAATACCTTCCTAGTGAAGAGGGAGTGTTTATGTATTTGTAACTTTGGAATGTATTCATCTATGTATCTTATGTCTTGTATCCCGATGTTTATTCTGGGATGTATCTATTATGTAATTGATTCATATCTTCATGCCCTAATGTTCCAATTGGGAGGATCTATAATGTAAACAAGTCATGTCAAGTCATAGTGGGTAACCCTCTGATTGTCTAAGGGTTAAAGTCCCCGCAGTTTTAGGGAAATAGGGTTATTATACTCTCCTAGTAGAGGTCGGCCCTAGTAGGGTTTTAGTCATGCTGGGATTAGTATAAATAGAGAATTGGAGTCTCTATTTATCACACAACTCATACACACTCAAGTGTAGCGCATAGTTGAGGAAGGAGAAGACACCAGGGCTAGATAAGAAGAAGGTCACTATTGTTACGAGATCACTTACTATATTGGGATTTTCTATTTTGGTGCTGATTCTATCTCTAAGGAAGTTGCGAGGTTTTCTCCATTTATGGTTTCCCCAAGGAAAAACACTGTGTTCATTGTCTCTTGTGTTTGATTGCTATGCTTGTTATTCTCTCAGTTAAAGATCCTAATAATGCTAGCTTAATGTTGAAAAACTAGCATCTATAAGCTAATGCATGTTTAACCATGTACTATTAGATGTCCTCTCGACAAAAGGGATTTGTTTCCCCCTCCTTGCAGTATTTAACAAACTAAAGAACCAAGATAAATGTTCCAAGGTGACACCAACATGGATGAAGGGTAAATAAGGGTTCAAAATTGATTTGCATTTACAAAAAGTGAAATGGTCAATTATACAATGCTCGACCAAGCTCATAATGTTCATACCATGAAAATTGATATAACTTTGACCTATTCTAAAATATAGAGAAAATGGATGATAGATTGAATCTACGTGGAGCTATATGGAGGGTTTAAATGTGCCCACATGAAAGGGTTTAAGAGACATTTGGGTGTGTAAGGGTTTATAGCCTAAAGAAACCCCAAAAGGGTTTATTCTTATGCATTGTTCTTTTGAGTTGTGGGGCTGGTTGGGAAGAGCCGAAGGCTCTCGACCCTTCCAACATTCAAATATGTGGATCTTAACTTCACATTCTAGTGTTATTTCATTCACTGTCTTCAACTTCATGCTTTGTCCCTTCGCAGTCAGTAAGTTTCTCCTTCGTCGCTTTGTTCTTCAGTTTTTGTACTGTGATTTAATTATATTGTTAACATTTTAATGTTTATCGAATTTTTGTTTGGCAATAGGTTTTTCAATGACCGTTTAACAATGATGCTTGGCTTGAAAGTGGGCTCGGGTCGAGGATGGCTCCTAAGGGTTTTGGTAAGACCTTAAGACTTTAAACCCTATGGTATTTGACATTGTGAAAGCTAAGGGAAAATCCAGTACTGAGTTTCTTTGGTTGCTTCATTTGGAGATTCATGGTTTTTCACAAGCCATATTTTGTTTTGATGGTATACATCTTGTTTGGCAGATTTATGTGCTATTTTTTTTTAAATCCTTGAGGCTGTAATGGGATATTTATACAGAGTTAATATTTAAATCTCTATTTCATTTGTAGACCATGTGTCTTGTGGGAAGTTGTATCATAGTTATTTTGTAACTCTAGCTGTAAATTTATAATAAAGTTTTTAAGGCAAAATAACCACTGCCTTTTCGCTCTAACTTGGTTTAAATCGGTCAATTTTCTCTCGGTTCCATTATATAACTCATATACTGTTTTATTTTTACTTTATACATTTGTTACTTTGTTTTATGTTTTGATACTACTCTTAAATTTTGTATATTGATTATTAATATGACTCTGTATTTTGTTTAGAATGTTTATTGTTTACGGAGCTACTCTTTGTGAAAGATAATTTTTCTATCGTTATTACATTAAAAGATTGATATTTTGTTTAATATTCAGTGAAAATAGAAGAAATGTTTGCTAGGCTATAATTACTGCATTCATGCCTTTGTTTTTAAAAAACACCATGCTGTTTTTTCAAAGGTTACTGCCCATTGTGGCTACGACCTATCTTCATTTTAAAAATATTTTGTTGTAGGTTTTGGTAACTATTAATTTCTTGGTTAGGTGGCCTTAGAGGCTTCAAACCTTTGACCTAAGCATGATAGTCCTTAAATAAGGCAGTTTGTTCTTTTTTATAAGTACTGTGCAAACCATATTATAAATTATTTAAGGTTTTGTTGGACTTATGGTTAGTTCGAAATTGTGATAATTTTAAGTCTTAACCCTATATTGTTTTCCTTGTAAAAGATAAGCTATTTGGCTAAATACAAATGATACTAAATGTTTATTAATCCTTTTTGGCTATGTGAGATTTTTATTAGAATTATTAAGGATTTCGGTTGTATGCAAATGTTACTAAGTAATTTATTTATCCTTTTGGTTGTAAATATTAATATGTAATTTACTTTTACGGGTCTCCAACCATGGCTGGAAGCCACTATGTTTCTAGATTAGATATATAATTTTTTTCTTTGGCATAGAGTTGGTTGAAAGAGGAAATTACTATTTTTAGAAAGAGAAAACCCTAACCGTAAAAGAAGTTTATTGTTTGGCTAAACGATGGTAGCTCTACTTTTAGCTCTTTTGGTTAATTCTATAAGGGTTTACAATAAGGTACATGAATGCTAATTGTTCATTAAGTACATATACTTACATATTATCAGGTGAAACTATATATATAAATACCATACTGTTTCTAATTAATAATATAATATAGCCTACTAATATTACCAGGAAAATATGTATAAACAGTAAAATCCATTCTTCTGTATTTAACTTGTAAAGTATAGGAAATGAACTTTTTGATTTTATTTTGAAAAACAATAAATAATTCTAGAAAGATTTCATCATTCATATATCTATAAAAAATAAATAGAAAATTAATGGAATATAATAATCCAGTAACATTATAGAACTTGTTAACTTTCGAAGTGGACAAACACACAAAAAAGATCGTTCCTCCCATCTGTCTCCTGAAAGTAGCCAAGATTATTTTCTTTAGGACCCCCGAGCCTGTTCATTGAACCACCAGGATGAAGATAGTGTGTAGAAACCTAATCATTCCTCTTTGTAACTTAGCAGTCACATTTTTAGTCAGCACTCTAGCAACTCTCTTTAGCTTTCTCCTCATCTAATTCCTCTTGTGTTCCTAACTTTTCAGTTTTCAACAAAGCCACAAGGTTCTAATCTCTAGAAATGTAGTGAGTCTCCTTTTCATTCAATGGATATATATATGTTTTCCTATGTATTTGGGTCAGTGTTTTAATTAAATGAGCCACCTGCTCAGTTCCTCTTTTCTTGGGAACATGACCACAATTATAGGGAATTTTCCTCCTACAACAACTAGAAAGTGAATGTTGTTGCTGCCATTTGTCATTTTTTCCTTCTACACCAGATCATTCCTCCTAGTGGGTTAGTGAACACTCTTTAATAGTCCTATTTGGATAGGTGTCTATTCTTTTAATTATTTAATAATAATAAAATATTCGATTACAGTCATCTTTGACCATCCTTGCTCAACAACATAAAACTTTACAATAACTTTTAACGTAATTTCTTCTCACGAAATAAAATGTTTTTATTTCTAGGTGGGTTACACTTAATATAATTTCATTTGTTTATCACTTAACCATATTTTATCAATACCAAAGGATAATAAACACCTGGTAACATGTAAATCATGCCTAATTACCATTTTCCAATTAATTAAACATCGTAATTATGAAAATGATTCCACAAGAACTAGTTAACTAGTCCTTCAATACTAACAACTGGTCTTGCACAAATTCAACATGAAACCATGGAAATGAACCAAAAAGTAAATATACAACCATTATACACATATTTAATCATGTATGCACAACAAAATAAAGTATTTTTGCATATCTGATCTGAGTACATAAACAAAGAATATTTCAAGTTCAATCGGTATAACTAGTTAATAAAAACTGTGAGGAATTCAATCGAACCAATCATACTGAGTTCTGAGGCATAGAAAGGTGAAGCTAAAGATATGTAAAATACTATTATACATCACAATTAAAACATTAATAACATAGTGTATGTATGTACATTCATCTTTTATCAAAAATAGATATTCGAATTAAAAAACTATTTACCAATTTCACTGCAATGTACCTAGTTTCCAATTTAACTTTCCAAATTCCAAATAAAGAGAAATATATGACTATTGTATCTCATGAAAATCATATGAGGGGTCACTTAAAGTCACCCATTTGTATCTTTCCACCCATATGCATTCCATTAAATAACTCACAAAACAAGTTAATTCTAGTCATTTGAATTGATTAGTAATTCTAGGAATCGCTAGAATAATAAAATATACATCTCATAGAATAATTTAAATGCAATTAAAATCCTAAATAAAATGTTTTTATCAGTAATAACAGAGTTCTATTTCATTCTAACATTTTTTCAAATGCTTCATATGCAAAGTCATAAATCTATTCAAAACAATTCCATTGAAGGAGCCAAAAATTGGAAATTGATCTAGAATTTTTGTAGACATTTCCCCAACACTACCAAGAATATTTATTGTCACATTCTCACAAAAATTTCAATATTATTTATCATAAATAATAATAAATTTAACACTCAATCATGTTTACAAACACTTCATGTGCTAAGTCTCCAAACTATGCCAAACAATCCAATCAAGGAACTAGTTTTCAAATAAAAGGTAGAAGCATCAAAGAGGAGTGTCTTCAACCATTGAGAGATTATTGTACCATCAAAATAATCATTATACAATGAACAAAGGAAGAAATATCTATTATGTAGCAAAGGTACCAAATAATTATCTCCTCAAACAATTTGTGCACAAAATCCCAAAACTAGTCTCCAATTCCTTCATAAAATTTAAGTGCATAAACATATTTAATTTTGTGACTAATTTATTCCACAAATAACTCATACGTTTCTTAAAAAATTTCATGTGCATCTATCAATAAATAAAACCATATCCAAGTTAATTAAATGAACATGAGATACATCACTTATCTTATCAATGCATAACTGACATAATCCAGACTATGTGATGGAACACTTGTGCAAATGGTAGTTACAAAAACAAGTGTAACCTTCAAAAATGAATTCCAAAACCACCCAAACACCAAGGAGGCCAACTAAATCATGAATTAGGCTTAATGATACTGAGATAGGATACAATAATCAAAAGTTGGTTTTGTTGTAAAATTTTTGGGTGATCATCAACTAATAAAACCACGAAGACATAAATATGGACCAAGATCAACCAAAAAAGTTATAAAGTACTAGGAATGTCCCCATTCACCCTCAAATTATGGATCTAGGCCTATCATACTCTTTTAATGGTTCCCGATGTGCCAATTGTTTTCATTAATTAATTATTTACGAAATAATAACAATGTATCTAGGTCCTTAAAGACCATTTTTCCGACACCCTGTGCCATAATAATAAACAATTAAAAATTACATATGTCTAGGGATTATAACACAGGGTATTACATTCCCTCCCCCTTAAACCATGTATCATCCTCGATGCATAATACATACCTGCTTTTACAACTTTATAAAGGATCAGTGCCTTAAGTTTTCAAGAATTCTTTCTCGGAACTCCTCTTCTGAGAAACCAAAATACTTCCCATTACTAATTTCATGTCTATCTCCACTACCTATGGGATGTGACTCCCTTCACCTATCTCATTCCTCAAAATATCACCATCCCATTTCATGGTTCCTGTGCAAGAACCAAAACTAGCAACAAGGGTTAATCTTAAATCCCCATTACATGGTCTTCAAATATAAAGAAAGATGCATTCACCTGAAAATAATATTTCAATCAACCATATAATTAACATCAGGTATAAAAATATACAATACATGATATAAGAATATTTTTAACACCTAAACCATGAACATAAAGTTAACATAAATCAGTCACCATGGCATGATCTATACATAATACAACAACAAGAATATCACATGAGAGAATACTTATATCAAATTTGGGAAAATAGTTTCAATGGGACAATGTCCCCCCCACAAGAAGAAAACAATCAATTTAGAAACTCTTACAATTTCCTATTCTGAGAACCACAATGCTTGCCCCTACTTCTTTATTATATGTCTCCACTACCTATGGTGTCACCATCCCGTTTCTTGGCTTACTATGTGATAACTTGTACTTGCAGAGTGATGTGACAGAAGCAAGTAGGTGACAATCTACTAGACTGCCTCTCTAGAAATGGATAATAGACTTCTCTCTTAGGGAATCCAGGAACTCGGTACCAACAACTAAACCATATTCTTCAACAAAGATACTTGAAATATAGATGATTCTTTAACAAGGATTCTTTTTTCACATTCCCAATAGACACATGTTTAGCAATAAACATATATATTGTTCAACAATATTCTTAAAATACATCTC
The DNA here is from genome assembly GCA_001517045.1 of Pseudotsuga menziesii. Classification (NCBI taxonomy): domain Eukaryota; kingdom Viridiplantae; phylum Streptophyta; class Pinopsida; order Pinales; family Pinaceae; genus Pseudotsuga; species Pseudotsuga menziesii. The sequence goes on from LPNX010041098.1 coordinate 70,843, forward strand.
TAAAAAAACATTCTAATTAATTACATGAAGTACTTCGGTATATGTAAGTTACTCAAGATATAGATACCTCTTCAAAAAAATACTTGAAATGCATCTAACTGAATCTTATTATAATCAATTTCAATCATATGAAATGCATCCAAGATACATGAAATGTGTTCATATTAGTCAATCACATGAGATACATTATTAAGATTCTTTTAAATGATTTATCACTCAAATAATTTTTCTACAAGGATGCATGAAGTGTCACCAATATATTTTTCCAACAAGATGCATGAACTATCTCTATGATATTTTACAAATATTAATTTCAACAAAGGTATTTGATATACTACAAGGATACCCTAGGAAGATACTTTCATCAAAGATCACAAGGATATATATTCTTTCAACAAGATTTGTTGATAGTTTCCTAACAAAGATACTAGTACCACATTCTACACAAATAGTATTGAATATATAAGGATACATGAATTTCACCTTCAATAAATGTACGTATATCATACTTAATTAGTTACACGGGTAGTATCTACTTTTCAACAGAGATATATGAAATTCCACCAAGTCATTGCTAGTATACCTTTCAATAGTGACACATGCTACTTTTCTGATGAAGATCACAAGGATAAACATCTTCAAAGATCACCTAAATAATTTTTCATTTTAATGTAACAATAAAAATGAATTTATATGCAACGGTTCTAATCTAACAAAGAACGAAAAATGACCATAACAACATATTGCTTTTCATCTCAACACAAAGCATAATGATTCTTTAGAGGTCATTCAAAAGGGCATTATTCATCAACTAACATCAATCATACAATGAACCTCATGCATATATCATCCATACAAACATCGATCACTGATTCATAATATCTCAACCTATATCAATCATACGTTGATCCTGGAATATCAACCAAGGACGACCATACATGCATCAACTAATCACATAAGCATCAATCATAGTACATAAATAAAAAAACATCAACCATAATACATCACCCATAATACATCAACCAACATAAATCAATTGTAACACATTAATTAGAATACATCAATTAGAATACACAATTATAATACATCAACCAGGATTCATCAAGTAGAAGACATTGATCATAATACATCAATCAGAATGTACATCAACCAACAGAAATGAAGTAGAAGACAATAATCATAATGCATCAATAAGAATACATCATCTAGAATACATCAACCAAAATGCATCAATCATACACGTAACAACCATAACAACAAAACATAACCAATAATAACCATACCTACAGTGATGAAAATGACATACATGTACCAACCATTAATCAACCAATATCAATTAATAACATCCGATATAAACCAATAATATAAAACAAGATACTTCAACTATATAAATCATATAGAATAGTTAATATTTATCATAACATTACATAGAATTATTAACACGTGAGGATATATATATAATAATACATTAGATTACTAATTATTTACACGTAGTGCACTACTTATCAATCAAAGTAAATAAATAATCACCTCAAACAACCAAACATCCTATCACTAAAATCTTCTAATATTCTACAATAAAATAATTACTAGCTATACAACACACTATCATACAATCATACCATATACAACACTTACTATTACTAAGTATTATTATACTCATAATATACTCATGTAATTACTATGGTATACCATAATATCCATACAATTATAGTAAAATTTCATAACTGAATACTATCATATTATATATGTATTATAACATACATACTAATATATCACTTTTGATCAGAGTATACTTCTAAGCACTTTCAAATATTCCCAAATACTACCAAGCACTTTTAAATATTACCAAATACTTTCAAACAATTCCAAACACTTTAAAATACCTCCAAATACCTCTAGACACCTCCAAGCACTCCCAAACACCTTCAAACACTCAAACACTTACAAACACTTCCAAACATCTCCAAGTTTTACACTTACATCATTACATACGTTCACCTCTATACGTATAGTATATTTAGAATAATACATACATGTAATACTAATAACTATTACATATAATAAAATACATATTATAGCGCGCGCACACACACACACACACAATGCATCTATTCTTTTATATAATTTTAGCAACTATACATATCACACATATCATATTATACATATTTATGTTGATGCCATTTATATATATATATTATATTACACTATTACGTACTTATACACAAAATAAAATAAATAATATTAAGAGAATACAAGTCATTAAAGATAAGTGGCTCATTTCCTCCAAAAATAGACTAGGAGTTACATCTCTATAAGTAAAATACATAAAGTAAAAGAGAATATGAACCATTAGATACAAGTAACTCATTCTCTTATAAAACTAGACAAGTAGTTACATCTCCATAAGAAAATAAACAAAATAAAATAAAATAAAATATGAACTATTAGGGACAAGTGGCTAATTTTCTCCACTTAATAAATAAATTACTAAGATAGCTAGGATAATAATAATGTTATAACTAACAATATTCTTCTCCTTCAATCGGAGTTGGAAAGGACGCGACTGGGAGGCAGCGCGCTAGGGCACGAGCAACGGGTCTCTGAGAGAGGCATGGCGGTGCCTGGGGGGGGGGGGGGGGCCCCCCCCCCCCCCCCCCCCTTCGATTTTGGATGAGGAAGCCTTCAGAAGGATCCTCCATAGCAGAGGCAAAAAGATCTCATCCCAGGTCATTCCAAAATTCATCAAGAAGCTGGAGGAAATCCCTGAAATCGCCCTTCCTGAAGAAAAACCAATGAAAATAGCTCTGGCTCTGGATAAGAGAGGCCTAGTGGGTCAGTTCATGGGATTATGGCCCTCCGCCAAGTCCACAGATGATTGGATTCAGAGGAACTGGAAGCCCAACCTGAAAGAAGGTGTAACATGTTACCCTACCGGGAGAGGGTTCTTTGTGTTCGAATTCATCTCAGAAGAAGACCACAATTTAATCTTCAGGAATGGCCCCTACTTCATGGGAACACAGGGCCTATATTTGAACAAATCATTAGAGGAAATTTCAACTCAAAATGGGCCTTTTAACTTTTATTCAAATTCCATGTCATCATGTGTTAGCCAATGAAATTGCTTTAAATTTGAAATACCGTATAGGTCTTAAACACTTTTTTAATATAAATTTGGGGATAGGTATCATAAAAAAAACTACTTTTTTTGTTTGTATTTTTGACATATCTCCCTGTGTTTTTACTCAAATTTCGATCGGGAGAGCTCGTTGGATGCGGAATTAAATTTCGCATCCAATGAGTACCCACTCGACATACTTTTGACGGACCCCGCTACCCCATCATTCCGTTTTTTCAAGTATTTCTTGTTTTTGGGGTAGCGGGGTCCGTCAAAAGTATGCTGAGTGGGTACTCGTTGGATGCGGAATTTAATTCCGCATCCAACGAGCTCTTCTGATCGAAATTTGAGTAAAAACACAGGGAGATATGACAAAAATACAAACAAAAAGTAGTTTTTTTATTTTCTTCCTCCAAAATTAATAAATATTATTTTATTATTTTAACTATTATTTTATTAGTTCATTTTAGGAGGCCCATTTTGAGTTGAAATTTCCTCTAATGGGACACCATACTTTGACCCCACGATCAACCTTTCCAAAGAGGTGCCAGTGTGGGTCAGGCTCCCTAATCTCCCAGTGCACTGCTGGGACTTTGACTCTCTGAAGAGAATAGGGAACGGAATCGGCCACTTCATTGATAAAGCTGATAACAAAGGACAATAATCTTGCGCAAGAATATGTGTTGAAGTGGACCTTAAGGCCGTCCTACCTGAGGCAGTAAAATTAACAGTTGGATCCTGGACCCATTACCAGAAATTGGACTATGAGCACTTGCCCTTCAAATGCAGGAACTGTCAAGAACATGGCCACTTCCAAAGATACTGTCCCAAAATGGCCGCTGAAAAAGAAGATGCAGAAGGATGGCAGAAATTCAAGAAAGGGAAAATCTCCAGCAACACCAAAAACAAGGAGAAAATGATCCAAGAACCTCCAAAGGAAGGAAACTCAACGCCCAACCTTCAGGAAACTTCTAATGAGGCCCAAAACCCCACATATGATTCAGAAGCTGGAGAAGTTCGAGTGCCACAAAGGCCAATCGACCCAGTCCTTCAACTTGTTGCCTCCAGTCTGCCAAAGTAACATACTAGTCTGAGTTCGGAAACAGGAGTTGATTCCTCTAATGAAGGTGATACTGAAGCAAGTAGTCCGTTAGTCTCTCCAAACCAACCAAAGCGTGGACGGAATCCTGAGAAGAAAAGAAGGGAAGAGCAGTCCTACAAGGATGTAGTTCAAGGCTCACAGCACACCATTCCAGAAATGATGAACACCAGATTGGGGATGAATCTAGGGAAAACCCCGAAAGGGGGCCATCCCCCTCAACCAGGTAAATAATGCAATACGTCTCCTGGAACTGCAGAGGACTAGGCAACTCTCTAAAAGAAGAAGCTATAAGGGATTTAGTAAGAGTATTGAGGCCGAAAGTCCTCCTAATCCAGGAGATGAAAATGGAGGTGGAAGCTCTCCTCCGAGCAAGGAACTCGTTTTGGAAGAAAGGCCCAGGTAGGGCTGTGAGTGCTAGGGGAGCCTCGGGAGGCTTGGCAACTTTCTGGGACTCTGCAAAGCTCAATCTTGTAGAAGAAGAAGGAACCACACACTAGCTATTCACCAAGCTGTACCATAAAGACTCTGGTCACTTTGTAAGTATTTTTAATTTCTATGTTCATGTCTTATTTGTGGAGAAAAAAGAGTGCTGGGATTCTTTAAAAAAAATTTCTAAACTAGCATAACCGTGAGAATTTAGTTATGGCTAGAGATTTAAATGTAACCCTAGCTCTGGCGGAAAAAAAGGGGGATCAATAGTTCAGGATCCTGCCAGAGAATGGGTGGAAGAATTGATGCTAGATTGGGACCTTGAAGATATCACCACTGACAGAGGAAAGTTCACTTGGTCCAATAAAAGATTAGGACCTGGCCACATTGCTGCCCGCCTAGACCGATTCCTTATTCATTCCTCCTTCCTTACTCTTGGCCTTATGGCAACCTCTAAGATCCACACGCATTACACCTCCGATCATAAACCAATCTTGCTCACCCTTTCCCCTAAATAAAAGTTAGGTCCCATCCCCTTCCGATTCAGTCCATTATGGGTAATTCAGGATGGCTTCCTTGACATTGTGAATAAATCCTGGAATGAACTGGTTTATGGGCCTCCCTTGTTTGTCTGGGAAGGAAAAATCAGAAGGCTCAAAGCTGAGTTGAAAACCTGGGATAAAGGTCTAAGATCCCCTACATATGAAAGGAAAAGATCCCAGAAGGCTCTGGAACGGCACCAACTGGTCATGGAAGAGTCCACTATCACCCTTGCCTTGCTCAATCGGGAAGCTGATCTCCAAAGTAAGTACCACAAAGCTTGTAGAGAGGAGGAAATCTACTGGAGAGTCAAATCAAGAATTCTCTGGCTTCAAGCTAGAGACAAAAACACCACTTTCTTTCACAAGCAGGCCCAAGCTAGGAAAATCTACAATTCCATCAATGAAATTCAGATGCAAGACCAAATTATAAAGGACTTCAGTGGCATTAAGGAGGCTGCCCACTCCTTTTTCAAAAAGCTTTATTCTGCCTCGGACCTGGAACCTGTGGATGCAAACTCCTATCGTCTCTCAGAGATTCCAAATCTTATAAATGAAGAGGACAATCAACTACTGAACAATCCTATGAGTATTCATGAAATTAAAAAATCCCTCTTCAATATGGACCAGGACAAAGCTCCCGAGCCGGATGGATTTACAGCCCGGTTCTATATCTCTTGTTGGGACATAATTAAAAGGGACTTGTACAGAATGATCAAGAAGGCTCAAAACTGCACCAATTTGGGAGGCAGCACCAATTCCTCTTTCCTGGCTCTCATTCCAAAAGAAAAATGCGCTAAGAAATTCAATAGATTTAGGCCAATATCCCTCTGCAACACGGGATACAAAATCATAACCAAAATAATGGCCAATAGACTCAAAAAAATTCTGCCAAAATTGATCCCGAAAAACCAAGGTGGGTTTGTAAGAGGTAGACAGATTATGGACAATATAATATTAGTCCAAGAAGCCATTCATACCAGCTACAGGAAAAAAGAGAAAGGCATGGTATTTAAGTTGGACTTGGCCAGCGCTTTTGACAGAGTCAAGCATGACTTCCTCTTTGCTGCCATGAGAAATTTTGGGTTCAATCAGAAATTTATTCAGTGGGTTAAATCCTGCATATCAGCTCCCTGGATAGCTCCGTTGATTAATGGCCAGCCTACCAATTTCTTCCAGGCCTCAAGAGGATTAAGGCAAGGATTCCCTCTCTCCCCAGTGCTCTTTGTCATCCAAGCTTCTGTTCTAAGTTTCCAACTGAACAAAAGTCTCCAAAATAGAGCTCTCAGGCATAAGAATAGTTCCCAAGGTCAAGAATGTAAACCACGCCCAGTTCGCTGATGACACTCTATTATTGGGAGCTGCCAACCTCAATACAGCCAGGAATTTCAAATCAGAACTTGAATGCTACATGAACAGCTCTGGAAGTGAAATAAACTTCCACAAAAGTAAGATGGTTGGAACTGCTCCCCTCTCGAAATGCTGAACATATCTCGAACCCTTGATATGGAAGGCATCTCAATCTAGGATACCTTTACCTACCTGGGCATTCCTATTTTTAAAGCTTCTCCTAAAGTTGTCCATTGGTTGCCCCTTCTAGACAAGCTCAAAAACAAAATTCAAGCATGGGGAGAAAACTGGCTCAACAAGGCAGGTAAAATTATCTTGATAAATTCTGTCCTCACCAGTCTTCCTATTTATCAGTGCTCGGTTCTGTTAGCACCCAAAACCATAACAAAAAAGATTGAAGAGCTACTCCAGCGCTTCCTCTGGGAGGGTGGTCGAAATAATGAAAATAAGCCGCACCTTGTTAGCTGGGACAAGGTCACAAAGCCAAAGCTGGAGGGGGGCCTTCAAATCAGAGATGTGGCCACCCAAAATCTAGCCATGGGTGGCAAAATCCTCTGGAACATGATTTCTGGAAAAAAAACTTGGAGCAAGCAGATCCTCCGGAAAAAATACTTCACAGGAGACAAAGAAAGGTGCCTTGAAAATCCCACAAAAATGCAGAAAGGATCTCCGATATTCTCGCTCTGCAAAAGAGCCCTTCCTTACTTCACAGCTAAGCTCATGTGGATACCTGGAAATGGAGCAAAAATAAAAATCTGGGAAGACTCTATACTTGGAGATCAGCCTTTTAACAGCCTAAATGAGCTGGGGAACATCAAAGCCTGGCTTCTTGCCAACAATTACATCACTCTGTGGGATATTTCCTCATGGGGAAACGATGACAAAGAATCCTGGGTAAGCTGGAATCTTGGAGATTACCCCGGATGAGCTCAAGGAGGAAGTGTTGAATCTGTTGGATATCCTTCAAGGGAAATCGCCCATTAGTGCCAGATCCAAAGATAAATGGGGCTAGGGGTCAGGATCAGGAAAATACTCAGCATCTGCCGGCTATGCTGCTATTTTGGAGCGGCCTTGGGTTCCCCCCAATCCTGCCCCATGGAAAGCTCTCTGGAACTTCCCGTCCATTCCAAAAATTGACATCTTCATCTGGACTTTGCTTCACAATAGCATTCTCACCAATGATAATCTCAAGAGAAAAGGATGGGAAGGGCCTTCTCGCTGCCCACTGTGCAAATGCGCTGAAGAAAATCTAGATCACCTGTTCATAACCTGCGATTTTACTCAAGAAGCCTGGATATTAATGTTAGGACCTATCGCAATCAGTTTACCCAACTCAGTCATGGAAATGATAAGTCGTTGGCACCTCCTTTATCCCTACAACCTGAGCAAAAATAATCTTCTCAAGACCACATGGATGTGGATCCCCAACTTCCTATCTTGGAAAATCTGGTTGGAGAGAAATAATAGAATATTCAAGGAAGAAAGCTGGGTCCCTGCTCAAATCGTTGTCAAAGCCCGAGTCATGCTGTTTGAAGCGTTAAACACAAAGGCTCTCAAGAGCAACATGACCCCTCTCTATGCTGAAGAAGAACGGTGGTTTAAGGAGTTTAAGCCAACTCATCACAGCAATGAAGCCATAAATTCACCCCACAAGACGAACTGGGATATCAGGCTCGCTGAAATGGATTTCATTAAGTGGAGATCAGCACTAGATGAATGGTGCCTTTTCTTTGACGGGGCCTCGAAAGGGAATCCTGGCCAAGCTAGAGGAGGAGGCATTATCTTTGAGCCATCTGGCAATCTCCATTTGTCCTATGCATGGGGCCTAGGACAAGCTTCTAACAATCAAGCTGAGTATCTGGCACTGTGGCAGAGCCTAATTCAAGCAAGGAAGTTGAACATCCAAAAGCTTAATATCTTCAGTGATTCTAGGCTAATTATCAAATCGGTTCATACCAAGAAGGTGCCTATGGACATTTATCTTTCCCAAATTTACAGGAAAGTCTATCTCCTCCTCTCAGACTTCAGAATTTATAAGGCTCATCATGTGCTAAGGAATCTAAATAGCCTTGCAGACGCTGAAGCAAACCGTGGTTCTCTTCCGAACAAAAGCCAGCTAATTGTCAATGGATAAAGCTCAAATTACGCGATCCCATAAGGTTAAGGATGCTCTAGTCAGTCTAGTCACCAAGCACAGAAGTTGTAATGGTACTAAGTTGGAAAGGAAGATCAGTATAGTGTGTCCGAATATGCTATGTAAAGGCCCTGGCAGCCCATTTTCCAGTCTTTAATTAAATTATTAACCATTTCCGTAAAAAATAAAATAATGTTATAACTAATTGCAAAATAAATTAATCAAATAATAGAATACAAAAATAACCCATAGCTATTCTTAACTCCAAGTGGAAATTCCACCACTGACTAATTAGATAAGTTATCATAGTAATAATTAATAAATAGTATAAAATCATACTACATGCATAAAATAAAAAGGAGAATGAGAAACACCATTTAGACAAGTGTCACATTCCTAAAATAGCCAAGGAGTTAATCATCCACGCTGGCATAAATAATCCTATAAAAGCATATAATCCATAGAAAATACAAGATTCATAGAAGGTGTAAATGTCATTTAATAATAATAGAACTATATCATCTTAATAACTTATCATTAAATTTATAGTGATAATGGTACACAATATAGACTATTATAATGACAATTATTTACTTATCAATTAATAATCATAATGTATCAGTACTACAAGAAGCATTCCAATATTAACAGTTCAATGAGTAGTAAAAGAGGCAATTTACAATCTTCAAGCAATCAAGTCTCTCATTTATAGATATGCACCACATAGCACTTATCAATCAATCTATTGAAAAAAATTATGAAATATTAATTAATTCTAAGGCATACAACCAACTAATCTTTGAAGTGAGGCTTCTTGTTCTTCTATTAACATAAGGGAGGTTAAGTCCATCTTACTAAACACATTTGTAAATTCCAAAAGATAATAACTTTGTAAAAGTCCCAACAGTCGTAGTTGGAACCTAAGATTTGTTACCACTTGTAATGTCCCGCGGGGATATCAAGGGGTTTGAGGTACATATCATTAAATCCATAAGGCTAGATAGATAATTTTAGCACACCATATTAGTTAAACAAATATTAAATTTCAGTTTTCATGATTTAGTCACGACAAAGTCCCTTTAATTACCAAAAAATTAAAATAAATTCAATATTATTCCAATTTTTGATACATGGGTTCGGAATGATTACTAACACCTTATAGAAACATCAAATATCCATTCCAATCAAATTCAGACATAAATTTTACCTTTAAAATCTATTTACTCTTAATCATGGTTAACTAGTAATTAGTGTTTCGATTATGATACTTAACGACACTTAGCGCACAATTGATGATACTTAATATAATTTCAATTTTTTTCACTTAACAATTGTTTATTAATTTCAATGACTAATTAACACCTGATAACATGTAAATCAAGCCTAATTACAATTTTCCAAGTAATTAAACATAGTAATTATGAAAATGATTCCACAAGAACTAGTTAACTAGTCGTTCAGTACTAATAACTAGTCTTGCACAAATCCAACAAGAAACCATGCCAATGAACCAAAAGTGAACCTAAATCCATTATACACACATTTAATCATGCATGTACACCAAAATAAAGTACTTTTTAGATCTTATCCGAGTACATAAATGAAGAATATTTCAAGTTCAATTAGTACAACTAGTTAATAAACATTGCGAGGAATTCAATCAAACCAATTGTACCGAGTTTTGAGGGACACAAAGGTGAAGTTAAATATATATAAAATATCATTCTATAGTAAAATTAAAGAACCAATAAAATATAATATGGCTATACATTCATATTTTACCAAAAAATAGAGATTGGAATCCAAAAGCTATTTACCAATTTCATTGCAATGTACCTAGTTTCCAATTTAACTTTCCAAATTTCAAATAAAGAGAAATAAATGACTATTGTATCACAGGAAAAATAATATTAGGGGTCACTTATAGTCACATGACTGTAGCTTTCCACCGATATACATTACATTAAACAACTCACAAAACTGATTCAGTCTACTCATCTGAATTGACTAGTATTTCTAGGAATCACTAGGATAATTAATCCACAACTCAAAGAGTAATTCATATAAAATTCCAAATTTAAATAACATATTTCATCATTCAGAACATAGTAATATATCATTATAAAATTTTCTCAAACACTTCATATGCAAAGTCACAAATCTATTCAAAATAATTCCATTGAAAGAGGTACAAATTGCAAATTGATATAGAATTTTGGTAGAAATTTCCCCAACACTACCATGAATATTTATCCTCCAATTCTCACACAAATTTCAATATCATTTATCATACATAATAATAAGAGGAACAAACAATAATTTTTTTAAACACTTCATGTGCTAAGTCTCCAAACTATGCAAAACAGTCTGACCGAAGAACTAGTTTTCGAATAAAAGGTAGAAGCATCAGATAAGAGTGTCTTAAAACATTACGAGGTTACTATACCATCAAAATATACATTATATAATGAAAATAGGGATAAATATCAGTTTTGTGGAAGAGGTACCAAATAATTATTTCCTCAAACAAATTGTGCATAAAATCCCAAAAACTAGTTTTCAATTCCTTCGTAAAATTTACTTGCATAATTAGATTTAATTTTGTGAGAAATTTATTCCACAAATAACTCATACTTTTCATACAAAATTTCATGTGCATACATAAATAAAACATATCAGATCCAATTTAAGTAAATAAAAATGAGATAAATCACTTATCTTATCGACGCACAACTGGCATCAATATCTGAACCATGTTCCTATTAATTCTTGCACATGATCTAGGAACTAGGAATCAAAATCATCAAAGAATAATTAACAAATACTCATGAATTGGAAATAACTGGAATAACAAATAGGTTTCCTCTCTGTATATTATATAAACAATAAATGATTACAAAACCATGCATAAGCAATGGCTTAACTCAATGAAGAATTCGAATACCTAAGAGACAATTCGAATTCAATGAGTGAGTCTAGCTTAAATGACTCTTTGCCATGCAATCTCACTCAGTTAACCACTTGACCAAAACCCTAATTGACTCACCAAACCCTAACTGAAGTTGGAGTGCAATAAATGACTTAATCTCAACTGAAGGAGATCAAACACATGTCATAGCAATCCAATCATTAAGTGCTAGTACTGCATGACTCCAATAAACCCTGATGAGGTTAACTGAAGCTGAATTGACCATCAGAAGTTGGTGAAGGCACCTTGTTAGCTCCAGTTCATTAAATAATAATAAAATAATCAATAAATAATGATTAAATAATATATTTAATGCATGGAGGCGCCTTAACTGACTGTAACTGATTGGTTGAACTGAAAGTAACCCCCAGTAAGCAATTAGGTGCATGAATGTCACACAAATCACCCCTGGAGTGCTCCAGTTAGCCTCCTTGACTGTAGGAAAGGCTAAGTTAGCCTCCTTGACTGTAGGTAGGCGTGGGAGTTACTGGGATGATGGTAATTAATGCTCCTTGATGTCAATTAAAATTAGGATAGTGGTTTAACTAGGCCAATTTGATCGAAGGAGTGAGTATGAAGGTAAATGTCTCCAACACCCCCCCTTAAGCTATACTCAGGAAGAGTTAGAAAACATAGATGCATATAATGCTAGGGCCCTGGAAACAAAGGCCATAGGTCACCCTGTACAATAAATCAACTAAAACAATGCTCAAAACAAACTAAGTGAGGAAAAGAGGGAAAACCCAGTGGAAAAAAACCCCCCCTCAAGCTGAACACTGAAAGTAGTCTGGATCACCCTGATGAACTCACCCCCAACAGTGAACGGAGGTAAGTGAACTTCTTTTCTGAAAATCTCTTGGTGAAGATGTCTGGAGGAATCTTCCACTTTGGAAGAAAAACAATGCACTCAACTGAATTAGAAACATAAACAGCTGCACGGTGAAAACTGGACCCATGTAGAGCAACTGAAATCATCTGAAAAGAGAGCAAATGTTCTTGAGGATTTGAACCATGTGTGGAACAATCAAGAAACTGATATTTTTCAGCCTTGAACAGCAAACCATGAGTGGTAAAATCAGCCCCAAATCTTAGGAGCAAGTGTCCATGCGGATGCAGAATGTCTTCCTCTTTACTAGTTCTGTGAGGAGATGAGCTTGTGACCAAAGGTAGAGAATCCCTGGGACTCTGGAGAGTGAATGCTTGAGCTCCATAATCTGATATAGCTTCAGAAATATCTAATGATTCACAAAATAAAATATCAGCAACCTCATAAGAGGAAACTAACACCAAATCCCCATCAGCAAATTTGAAGAAGAATTGCGGTACTTGATTTTTCACACCGGAATTGGTGAGAGAAACTACAAGCATGACTGAAGGCTCTTGGATTTTAAAATATGAAAAAAATAATATCAGATCAGAATGTAAATCAGATCTAAATAAGTTCACAACAGATCCAAAACTGTGAAATGAAATCAAATCTCCAGCAGCAGTTTTGTAGGAGACATGCGGTACTTGTTTCTTCACACCGTTGATGAGAACAGCTACAAGCAGTACTGAAGGTTTATGAACCTGAAATTTTGAACCAATAAATATCAGATCAGATCCAAATAAGATCATATCAGATCCAATAAGGTTCATATCAGATCCAAAATTATGGTCAACCGAGATGGTGGATGCACAATTTTCTTCTTCTTCAAAATTCTGAATTTTTGTGCATGCAATCCTGCAGGAATTTGCTGGAAGATCTAGATCATGGGGAGCGAATGGATCACTCTGTTAATCTGATATTTCTTCCAAAATATCCAAGGTATCACATATTTGCACACCAGCAGCAACATTAGCGGAAGAAAAATCAAATTTCTCTTCACTTTCGGAAGTAATTACTGGTAAATTTTGCACAGAATTCAAAGGAAAATCACCGTTGAATGTTTGCATGGAAGTGCAGCAGAGTTTTTCTTCAATATCAGAGATTCGAATGCATTCTTCTGTTTCAGAAATACGAGAAGATGAGATATCAGAGATCTCATGAACTTCCGGAGCATCAGGAGAAGGAGTCACTTCATGGAGACTTTCTTCAATTCGAATTGAATGTGTAGAAGATTCTGCTTCATCTTCATCTTGAACAACTTCATCAGAGAGAGTAGAGACTGAGAGTTTTGAGTGAAGAACTCTTGTGGTGCTGGCTATAATCTCCAAAGTACTAGTATGATCCTCATTGTGCTTGCCAAAGGTTCTGTCCAATATTGTCTAGACTTCCTTTGGGTATTCAACAGAATAAATAAGGTAGCACAAGCTATCATCAAGGGCCAGAGCTATTGTTCCATAAGCTCTATAACGGTCATTTAACCAGTCATTCTCATTCTCATAAGACTCTTTTCCAATTCCAATAGACACCTCATAGAGACCTCGTCTCTTCAGAGATGCAATCATCTTCAGCTTCCATTCTGAATAGCTTGTGAATGGGGTGAGAAGAGGGATTGATGAGTCCATTCGAAGTTGTACCTGTTAAGACCTGCAAATCAAAACAAAAAGCACCGTAAGGTTGGATTGAGATATTGCTCACATTTCATGGAGAAATCTGTCAAAAATCTTGTTCTTGAGAGATTGATCTTCGTCCCGCCGCATGCTCTGATACCATATTAATTCTTGCACATGATCTAGGAACTAGGAATCAAAATCATCAAAGAATAATTAACAAATACTCATGAATTGGAAATAACTGGAATACCAAATAGGTTTCCTCTCTGTATATTATATAAACAATAAAGGATTACAATACCATGCATAAGCAATGGCTTAACTCAATGAAGAATTCGAATACCTAAGAGACAATTTGAATTCAATGAGTGAGTCTAGCTTAACTGACTCTTTGCCATGCAATCTCACTCAGTTAACCACTTGACCAAAACCCTAATTGACTCACCAAACCCTAACTGAAGTTGGAGTGCAATAAATGACTTAATCTCAACTGAAGGATATCAAACACATGTCATAGAAATCCAATCATTAAGTGCTAGTACTGCATGACTCCAATAAACCCTGATGAGGTTAACTGAAGCTGAACTGACCATCAGAAGTTGGTGAAGGCGCCTTGTTAGCTCCAGTTCATTAAATAATAATAAAATAATCAATAAATAATGATTAAATAATATATTTAATGCATGGAGGCACCTTAACTGACTGTAACTGATTGGTTGAACTGAAATTAACCCCCAGTTAGCAATTAGGTGCATGAATGTCACACAGATCACCCCTGGAGTGCTCCAGTTAGCCTCCTTGACTGTAGGAAAGGCTAAGTTAGCCTCCTTGACTGTAGGTAGGCGTGGGAGTGACTGGGATGATGGTAATTAATGCTCCTTGATGTCAATTAAAATTAGGATAGTGGTTTAACTAGGCCAATTTGACCGAAGGAGTGAGTATGAAGGTAAATGTCTCCAACAGTTCCATCCAGCCTTTGGCACTGCCAAGCCATATCTAAATTCGACATGACAACCCCGAGCTGAGGCCACATATGTACAAAAGAGGTGCACTCAATAATAACTCAAGTATCATTTTGATAATCCAAAACTCTATTCCTCGCTACATACTTCCTCTTCGACCCCACTATTAGGTGCAATGGTATTCCAGACCTCCTAGGCCATTGAGATATCGACATTCACCATCAGGATTTATGTGCAGGTCTAGGAGAGATACAAGTAGTGGAAATAGAGGAACTACACCAAAGTCTTCTAGGATTACCGAAAACAACATACAAGATCACAATGACTCAAGAATAAATTTCATTCACATAGAAGATCATTCATGATTTACCAATCTCTCACCATAAAAGGTATGAAAAACCATAATCAACAACCGCCCAAAATAACCATGAAAAACAACCCCAAACCAATGATATCAAACATGGATTGACATACCAAAGAAGGTAATTATAAATCAATGGGGTCAAACCAAACCAAGGTAATAAAAATTGAGTCAATCCAAGGGAGGTATTTCAACCACAATAGGTTAACTCTAACCCAACCAAAGAAATTCAAATATCAAGGAGTGTGGCTCCAAGCCACTCCACCCCACTCAAATTCATGTGTTGGCACATCATCCATTAAGAGAAATCAAAATTAGTGAGGTGGGGTGTCACACTAGTCAACACATCTTCCAAAATTTGAGAAGGGGGGGTTACACAAGGATTTACACAAGAGTTACACGATGATTTACACAAGTATTTACACAAGGGGTCACATAATTATTTACACAACTTTTGAGGTGTAAGGCTAAAAATATCCAATGAGGGAACATGTCTAAAAATGGGAGTTACAAACCCATGTGTAACCTCTAGAAAGGAGTTACAAAACCACCAAAGGGGCTCAATCAAGAAGTGGAACCCACCCAAACACCGAGGAGGTCCACTAAATCATGAATTACACTCAATAATACCAACATAGGCCAAAATAATCAAAAGTTGGGTCCGTTGTACATTTTTTTGGTGATAATCAACTAATAAAACCATGAAGACATAAATAAGGACCAAGATCAACTAACCAAGTTTTAAAGTTCTAGGAATGTCCCCATTCCCCCTCATAATGTGGATATAGGCATCCCATACTCTTTTAGTGGTCCCCAATGTGCTAATGGTTTTCATTATTTAATTATTTACAAAATAATATAAATATTTGGAAGTCCTACCAAGTGTAGAAGCCACCAGATCTTAGAGGTGCTGGTTGGGTTGGATGTTGTTGACCTGACCCTACACCAATTTTGGTATCAAAGCAAGGAGAAGCTCGTGTGAGAGAGAAGCATAGTAGTAGAATATTGGAAAGACCAAAGAAGGGAGCCAAAGGGGTTCTAGATCGAGAACCACATTGTGAAAAGACCAAGTACAGAGAAGGGGCTTAGTGACGTAAGATTGTAACAGTGTGAAAAAGAACAGTTATTGCAGAGGCTTAGTGCAAGAGGATGGATGCACGCATAAGCAGAGTGTGAGGTTGTGACAGAGGTCAACCGATGACAAATGAAGAGTTTATGTAGGAAGTGAGGGAGATAAGAACATGTTTGGAATCCATGGAGACATACAGATGAAGAGATCCAGAAGTAGGGGATGCAAGTGAACCTGAGGATGAAGAGAAAAGAGAAGAAGCTGCACCTATGCAAGAAACTCTTGAGTTAAGGTATTTCAGATCGATTCTAAGAGAAACGTCAAATCCGAAACCTGTGTTTTTGACCTACGATGGAATTATCGAATCTCATTGCTGAGCATCTCATTGACTGGATTAGTGAGATGGATAAGTAATTTGAGTACAATGAGGATGAAGAAGACAAGAGAGTCAGATTGGCTATGACAAGGTTGAAAGGGCATGCATCCTTGTGGTGGGATAGTGTGCAATATGAAAGAAGGAGAAAGAATAAACCATTGATAAAGAGCTGGGATAGGATGGTAGCAAATATGAGGGATAAGTTCTTTCCCAAATATTGCCATTTAATTCTGTACAGATAGGTACAAAACCTTAGGAAAATATTGTTAACAGTGAGAGAGTACATCGAAGAATTATACAAAGTAAACCTAAGGGCAGGATATGTGGAAGAATAAGCAGAGAAGGCTGCCAGGTATGTCAATGGTCTAAGGATGGATATCCAAGAAGAGATCAGCATGATATCACCTAGAACAATGAAGGAGGCATATCAATGAGCCTAAGGGATAGAAGAAAAGATAGCGAGGAAGCAGAGCTTCAATAGAGGTCAGGGTTCGACCAGAGTACGAGTACAAGCATCTGGAAGAGGAAGATTTGGAGTCCAAAGGGGAGAGTTCAGTAACTCTAACTAGCAAGAGAAACATGGTAGAGGAGGTGAATCTCGCAGAAGAGGACCTTACCAAGTAGGTAAAGGCAGAGGAAGAGGCATAGGAACTATCTATAGGTGTTATAAATGCAACCAGTTGGGTCATAGATCATTCTAATGTACATAGAAGGAAGACGTAGGACAAAGAGGAGCCTATGTAGCTCAGAATGGGAAGCTACAAGAATATTCGATAGTGGCTGAAGTTTTCCTAGAGACAGGAGAGTCATTGATGATGAAAAAAGTCTTGTTGAAACCTGAGAAGGAGTAAGTAAAGCCTGCTCAAAGAAAATATTTATTCAGGACCATGTGTAAAGTCCAAGGGAAGTGGTGTAAGATTGTGATGGACAGTGCGAGTACTGACAATCTTTTTTCCAGAGAGATGGTGGAGAAGATGAATTTGAGGAGGACCAAGCATCCTGTTCCATACAAAGTATCTTGGTTACATAAAGGACATAGAATCATGGTATGTGAGCAGTGTGAAGTTGATTTCCGAATAGGTCCATATATGGACAATATTCTGTGTGATGTTATTCCCATGGATGTTTTTCTTACACTCTTAGGAAGACCATGGATATTTGATAAGAGAGTGACTCATGATGGTAGGAGTAATTGTCATAGTTTTGAAAAAAATGGGATAATACATGTACTTCACCCTTCGCAAGAAGGTGGTACCGTAGGACACTCAGCACCCAAAGTTTTGATGCTATCAGGAAAACAATATTTGCAACAAATTGAGGAGGAAGAGTTAAGCTATGCTGTGGTATGCAAACCGAGAGTGGTGACAATGAAGACTAACATGATAGATCTACATGAGGAGATTCAGGAGATGCTGAGTGAGTTTAGTGACATCATGGTGGATTATTTACCCAATGATTTATCACCAAGGAGGGATATAAGTAATCAAATTGATTTTCTTCCAGGATCTAGTTTACCAAACAAGGTATCATATAGGTTGACACCTCAAGAGAATGAAGAATTGAGGAAACGGGTCCAAGGATTGCTGGACAAAGGATTGGTCCAAAAGAGTTTGAGTCCATGTGTAGTACCAATAGTTTTGACACCAAAGAAAGATGGTGTGTGGAGGATGTGTACTAATTCTAGAGCAACTAACAAGATTACCATCAGATATAGATTTCCATTACCAAGGATGGATGACATGATGGATTGCCTAAGTGGGGAAACATGCTTTTCAAAACAAGATTTGAAGAGTGGGTATCATCAGATCAAGATTAGAGAAGGAGATGAGTGGAAGATATCCTTTAAGACAAACGAGGGGTTGTATGAGTGGTTGGTCATGCCATTTGGATTTTCCAATGTACCAAGAACTTTTATGAGATTGATGAATGAATTATTGAGAGATTTCATAGGTAAGTTTGTGATAGTTTACCTTGATGATATTTTGGTTTTCATCCAAATAGAAGAAGAGAATCTAAAGCATCTGAGATATGTTTTAGAGAGGCTGGAACAAGAAAAGTTGTTGATAAATGTGAAGAAGTGTACATTCATGAAGCCAGAGCTAGTGTATTTAGATTTTGTTGTCTCAAGAGATGAGTTGAAGATGGATCCAGAAAAGGTGCAATAAATCATTGATTGGCCTTCACCTTGGAACATATTCGAGGTAAGAAGCTTTCATGGATTGGCAATTTTTTATAAGAAATTCATAAACAATTTCAGTGGTATTTGTGCATCTATTGTTGAGACAATCAAGAAGGAAATAAATCCATTTCAATGGACATCAGAGGCTGAAAAGAGTTTTCAGTTCTTGAAGAATAAGATCATTGAACAACCAGTATTGAAGTTTCCAGACTTTAAGAACCCTTTCCAAGTAAAGTGTGATTCCAATGGGGTAGGAATCAGAGCTGTACTCAGTCAGGAGGACATGTGTATAGAGTATTTTAGTGAGAAGATGAATGATGCAAATTAGAAGTATTCATCTTATGAAAATGAGTTTTATGCTATTGTTCAAGCAATGAAGCATTGCAGACATTATTTAATTCCTAGAGAATTTGTGTTGTATTCCGATAACCATGCATTACAGTACATTATGCTGCAACCAAAGTTGAACCTTAAACATGTCAAGTGGGTTAAGTTCTTATATATATTTACCTTTGTGTTGCAACACATAAGTGGATAGTCAAACAGAGTAGATGATGCCTTAAGTCGAATACTGGTGATGATGCAAGAGAATCAGATCCAAGTCTTGGGATCTGAGCATTTAAGGGATTTGTATGAGAATGACATTGATTTCCAGGAAGCTTACAGGACTTGTAAGAATATAGTAGAGGTGGAAAGAGAGACATGGATGGATTATGCACTACAATATGGTTTACTCTTTAACAACAATAAACTATGTATACCAAAGTGGTCCATGAGAGAGACCTTGATAAAGGAAAAACACAATCAAGGTATCGCAGGTCACTTTGGAAGTGATAAAACCTTTGGATAGTTGGGTCATTTCTATTTTTGGCCAAGGATGAGGTCTGAATTTTAGAAGTTTGTAAGTAGATGCAGAGTATGTCAGCATGCTAAAGGAAGAAGCCAGAACAAAGGGTTGTATACACCATTTCCTATTCCAACTAGGCCTTGGGATTCTATGAGTATGGATTTCATTCTGGGTTTTCCAAAAACTTAGAAGGGACATGATTCTATATTTGTAGTTGTTGATAGATTTACTAAGATGGCACATTTCATTCCATGCTACAAGAATAGTGATGCCACACACATCGCTAACTTGTTTTTCAATGAGGTTGTGAAACTACATGGTTTACCTAGAAGCATTGTATCAGATAGATATGTGAAGCTCACAGGTCATTTTTGGAGGACCTTGTGGAAGAATTTGGGAACCAAACTGAACTTCAGTTCAGCATATCAACCATAGTATTATGGATAGATAGAGATAGTTAATAGGAGTCCATGGAACATGTTGAGAAGTCTGATTGGAGAAAGTCCTAAGCAGTGGGACAAAGTATTAGCTCAAGATGAGTTTGCTTATAACAATTAACCAAATAGAAGGACATGGACAAGTTCGTTTCAAATTATGTATGGAATGCATCCAAGAGAAGTATGTGAACTTCGTGACTTAGGTCAACTAGAAAAGAGGAGTGCTGATGGAGAAGAGTTTGCAATGATGATCAGTGAACTACAGGAGCAAGTGAAAGCAAGGCTACAGCAGAGTAACACCAGTTACAAAACCAAAGCAGATTCCAAAAGGAGAGAGAAGAACAATGATGTAGGAGATTTGGTCTTAGCATATCTAAAGGGAGACAAATTTCCAAAACGAGAGGATAACAAAATAAAGATGAAGAAGATTGGACCTTGTAGGATACTTAGAAGATTATCAGCAAATGCTTATGAGTTAGAGATGCCTACTGGAGTGGGTATATCACCAATATTTAATGTTGCAAGTCTATATCCTTATGTAGTAGGTGACACTAGAATGTTTATAGAAGGTGAAGATCCTACTGAAGACTTACAATGGGTGGGGAAGATGCCTGTGGAATAGCCATTGGAAGTTGAGGCCATTCTAGACACTAAGGTGGTAAAGAGTATAAGGAAGAAGGACTATCTAGAGTATTTGGTCAAATTGAAGAAAATACCAACAGATGAATCTACTTGGATGAGTGTTGCAGGATTGGAAGCCAAGGGTTTCATTGTAGTTGACCTGATGAAAAGGGGTTCATAATTTTTCACCCTTGCGAGTCTGATGCACGAGAATCATGGCATGCCAACAATGTGATTATTTGGTCACATGTTGTGGCATATTTTGTTGTTTTGTTGAGTCATAGTTTGTTAGCACCTGTAGGAGTGATTGCGCATCATGACTCCTTGTGTGGAGATCAAGCGCGGTTAGTTTGTTTGTTTTTGGACAGGGACATTTTCATCATGCTCTACCTTTGTTTGTGTTTAGTTGCAGGACTACTTGGGTTGTAGGAGGTTACATTTTAGGTTAAATAGATAACTTAGAGAATGGAGAAGGGTTCTTCTCTTCATTATTAGAATTTCAAGTTGCGGAGAGGAGGATAGACCTCTGTCTGAGTCCTATTGTAAATATTGTAATAGATTGAAGAAGAGAGATGATTGTGTCTTAGTGTGTTTGCTTAATAGAATATTAACTGTCTGTTTGCAGAGTATTTAGCCTAGTTTCATTTACTATTTTGAACTACGAATTTATGAAGGGCTAACTTCGGTGGTTCCCTGAACATCTGTCTATTTCTGTAAAATCGTTGATTCACGCATGAAATTATTGCATGAATAGTTGGATTAGTTCGTAAATGCATGGATAGAAGAGTTAGGCTAATTAATCCTGGATATTGTATGTTGGATTGATTGATCCCATGATAAATTGTCACATTGCACATATTTTCTGCCTTAACCAGTGTTTGCAGAAAATGAACGATGGATATTGAGTCCATAGACGAAGATCAGACGATCCAGGAGAGATCTGCAATAGAAGTTATGAGGGAGGTAACAGATCTACAAAGATCTATCATAGATCTGCATCAAAGAGTATATCAACAGTCGGTGAGAAGGTTGCAAATATCTGACAGTTGGAAATATTGCAAAGGAAAATTTGTGGGGAGCAACTTTGGAGAGTTGACATCCTGCATCCCGCATCTGGAAACCCTCTTGTGGAAAATTTGTTGCTGAAGGAAAGTTTTGGGGGAGAAAATTTGGAGATTTGGCATCTGGCATCCACAACTCACTTGCAGAAAAGATGTTGCGGAAGGAAATTTTTGGGGGAGCAAATTTGGAGAGTCGACATCCGACATCCCGCAACGCGCTTGCGAAAAAGTTGTTGTGGAAGGAAAGTTGCATGGGAGCAAATTTGGGGATTTAAAATCTCGCATCCCGCATCCCTCTTTCAGAAAATATGTTGTCAGAATGCTGGTACGGAAGAAGAATTGCGGGGAGGCAATTTAGAGCAGAATTTAGCCTAGGGCTAAATTTGGTAGTCCTTCTAAGTGTAGGAGCCACCAGATATTGGAGGTGGTGGCTGATATGATCCTACACCAATTAGGGTAGTTATATAGAAAATAAGCTATAGGGCAAGGGCAGAGAGAGAGAGAGAGAGAGAGAGAGAGAGAGAGAGAGAGAGAGAGAGAGAGAGAGAGAGAGAGAGAGAGAAGAGTGGTATGTGGTAGGGGGAGGGGGATTAGGAGAGATAGAGAGAGGGGCATTTATGGTTAGGAGGATTAATATAGAGAGAGAGGCATAGGGGGTGGTTACAGATATGGAGAGTAGTAGGTGGGTTAGGGATGGAGAGGGGGGTCATGGGTAGTGAGAATATGGTAGAGAGAGGGGTGTGGTAGGGAGTTGAGGGAGAGAGAGAGAGGTCTGGTTTAGGTGTAGGTGGAGGATTAGGGGATAGAGAGAGATAGGGGAGTTAATAAGGGTTTGGGGAGAGGGATATATAGTGAGAGAGATGAGAGGGATAGGAGATGGGTTTAAAGGTAGGGGGAGGTAGAGGGGGTGAGATATAGAATGAGAGAGAGATAATGGGGTGAGGATTTAGTGGGTTGGGGTAGAGAGAGAGGGATAGGATTTATTGGTAAGTTGAGGAGTATGGGGGAGAGAAAATGAGAGAGTGGGTTTGTAAGGGTTAGGGGGAGGAGGGAAGAGAGATAAAGAGGAGGGAGGGATAGTCAAAGGATGGGATATTGGAGAAGAGAAGGGAGGGGTTAATAGTTGGGGGAGGATTAGGAGAGAGAGAGAGAGAGAGAGAGAGAGAGAGAGAGAGAGAGTTGGAGGTGTGATTAGGGGTAGGAGAGAGCGAGAGGTGTTTCTGCTGCAAATACATCCCCAAAATGTTTGATATTATAGGGCCCCTCCTTCTATTTTTTGTTTGAAATCATACTTATAGTAGTTTTCCAACTCAAGGGAGTCCATTGTGGACACTTAGTTTTTTCCAAAAGCTTGAGAAAAAGAAGTTTTGGGTAAGTAAAATTTACTTTTTCCCTTCGACATATCAGCGAAAATTTGCTAGTTTCTTTGATGTGTCGCTATGAATGATCGACTATATCAAAAGAAAGTTTTTGCACTCGTTGTTTCAACATAACTCAAATAAATGTACCGACACTGTCAGAAGTGACTCACGAATCGCCACCGAAACGATCAGAGGAGTTTGGTAAGTGTTGTCGATGTTAAAGGTTGCCGATTTTTCATGGAAACTTAAAAATTTCCCTTGATACTGTCACATCCAAAGTGAAAGGGATGATAGATTGAGTGTTGACAAAGCCAACCAGAGAAAATAAGCAATTCATCATAGACACGGTCAGAGGAGACTTAGTATTTTCCGTTGAAATAGTTGTGAGAAAAGACATAAGCATCGTCAATAT
Organism: Pseudotsuga menziesii; assembly: GCA_001517045.1. Lineage (NCBI taxonomy): Eukaryota > Viridiplantae > Streptophyta > Pinopsida > Pinales > Pinaceae > Pseudotsuga > Pseudotsuga menziesii. The sequence goes on from LPNX010041098.1 coordinate 94,647, forward strand.
CATCGGAGGTTTTCAGAGAGTATCGACGACATTGTCGGCATTACTATTCTTTTCACAACGATTGTCAGTGTTTCACATCAAATGATGTTTTCTCCAACAACCATTTTTAATTTTCCAACCACTGCATTCACTATCTAGTGTCTGCATTTATGGCCTTTTTTTGTTCTTTTTTCTATATAAACGGGTGAGTTTATTTATTTTTTGTCACACAAAACTATGTTTAACCCAACAACCAATTGTGGAAAGATGTTTGGAGCCATTATATCCAATCACATCCCACATCTATTTAGTGCCTTACAGGTAGGCACCTCATCTTTTGTACTCTTTCAGTTTTTATTTTATTAGAGTAAATATTTTATATTGGTATCATGGTAGATGTACCTTAGTATTTCCAATTAGGGTATTTCCCATCTTTTCCTATCAGTTCCATAGCCTCCATATATGGTAAGCATATCTATGATACCATTACCATGGCCTAGGTTAAAATTATATTCAATTTGTGTGGGCCAAAAGCCATTATGGTTGATATTCAGGCCGAGCTTGGATTCATGGCTAATTTATCACCATATATGGTAGAACTCAAACCTATTTAGAGAGTAGGGTTTTTTTGGACCGGTAATATAGAAACATTACATTCATGGTGTTCTATCCCATCCTTCATGGAGATATTTCTCATGGTTTTTCTCTTTTCCTCATGGTTAACGGATCGGGAAATTAATTACTCTTTTAAGTTCCATAGGGAGGAGTCATAGCCGAGGCAGTCTATCAAAAATCCAACAGGATCAGTTTTTATGTACATTTACCTCATAAAATCAATGAAGGATAGAAGCTACCGGGAACTTTACATAAAAAATCTCTCGGTATTACTTAATAAAAAAATAAACGTATTACATTGTTTTCAAAGATTCGATAATTCACCTTCCAAATTTTTGAGATGAGTCACTACAACGATGTAACGCATTCACCTAGATTTTCTTTGCACACCTACACCTTTAAATAAAGTCATGACTAGAAGCCTCTTTTCATCAAATTTGAAGTTAATAAATAAAAGGGTTGGGAATTGAGCTTGTGACCTTCATCAAAGGGACCGAAAAACTTCTATTCTAGGCTTCTTGAAAACACTGTTACAAATGCTCAAGTTGATCGTTACTGCTCTTTTGCTCAATGGTGTATTCTCCACCTTCATAAAAATATGTAAGAATTAACAAACATTAATAAAATTGAAATTGAAAATGCATAGTAAAATAGATGATAAGGTTCTTACTTACAACATTGTTTTGGAAAATTATTGTTTCTTTAAAATGTAGAAGGAGAATTGGAGAGCTTGCCTCTAGACTTTTGATGTAGGATGGCAGCAGGTTTATGGCTTACACAACAACATATGCATATGTGATCATAGGTTTTCAATTGAATTTTGTAATTGCATGTCCCTTTATTACACCACGAGTTCACTGAATGATCAAGCGACTTCGAATAAAACACTTCTCTCCATACTACACAAGTGCATTTTGAATGGCTAGCAATGGATAGGTAACCATGGTTTTCCTCCCAAATATAACACTGGATAATTATTTCATTCTCCAATTTTGAAGTCCAATGTAGTTTGTTTCTGAGGTCGATTATACATATAGTATTTTTTTTCAATATAGGATACCTCACTACAATTAATATGCATGTTTCTTGGTATTGATCTCTTTGGTTATTTAAAAATGATTGCGATATTACTAAGTCACTTATCATTATGCCCATGTCACAGGTTCTATTTTCTCCAAGCATGATTAACTTCCTAGGAACAGATGTTAAAATAAGTAATTTACACAATGACTAAGAAATATAGTAAGAAGAAGGCTAATGCGAGTGGCACAAAATCAGATGTAGAAATCATCTCGGGCACCAAGACATAAACTAAATTTGAAGACACCAAGGCTATCATATGAGTTTCTCCCGAATTCAAATGGGGATAAATCTATCATGTGATATGAGACCAGGACATCCCAGATGTCGGTCTTGAAGAGATGATTATATATCAAAACATAAGAAGATCATGCATCGCTAAATCCTCCACACGTTGTCAGAGATCTTTCCTTAATTAGAGGTTATTGGGTGGATTCTTCCCTATATGAATCCCACATCGAGGATTATCTATGACATTAAAGGGGAGGATTTTTCTTCATTTTCTCTAGCATACATAACATTGGACTACAAGCTACCTCCAACACAGGTCATGATGACCAATGATTGGATCAAAGGGATAAATATTGATCTTTTGGAGTATGCAAAGAGGATGGTAGTACAAGGGAAACAATTGCGCTAGAAGGAAAGCGGGGATTATGAGTCTCAAAGTCTACAAACCCCATTCAAAATCATATCCTTGATGCTGAACATAATTTTTGGCATAGCAGATGGAACCATTTATAAATTGAATTGGGTTCCACTAATATACAATATAGCCTTTGAAGGAACGATTTTTAACTGGGCGGACATCATATCAGATATCTTGTAATCCTGTGTAGCAGCCGCACAGGGAGGTACAATGTAGAATAGGGTTGAGTTCTACATGTCATCTTATGTTATTGAATGCATTTTGTGCAGGCACCTGTTTTCTAATATTGGGTGTATTTGGACACAGATTGAGGCTCCTTTTTACGTTTCTTATCAAATTATTTGGGCCCATAAGTACATGGGCTATTACAAACTCATTTGTGAATAATTCTTGATGCCTCTTGATGAGATAATTTTCCTAAAATAACCATATTTCCTATCCAACAATACAATGGAGTTTATAAGAGAGTATGGAGAATACTATTTCTCGTAGGAAGGCATGTACCTTAGAATGTATGGATGTTCCAAAGCTCCATCCATTCTTCCAAAATATGCCATGGACTATGTATTCCACAAAGAGTCCATGAGGTAACTATTTTTAAATGGGGTCAACAACTTCCTGCATGACATGAATAAGGGAAATTTTACACCACTACCTTTCTGCATCGAAGGATACAAATTATCCAAGGTAAAATGTGTCGATGATATTGTGAAGGAGCTGGAGACATTTCATTTTTGGGAGAAAAGTTTTCATAGAAATGATAGCAGAGGAAAGGTCGCAGAACATTGGGGGACCATAAAAATATATTATGAGTACATATATTTGTTCAATAGGGATTAATATGTACTCATAAGAGCTAACAATATAACTGATTTAGGAAAGCACTTTTCAAAGAAGAGTTGTGCCAGTGGAAGAAAAGATGGAAGCACTACTATGGAAATGAAGCTGTAAAAATAGAAGGATGAAGCTTTAAGGTTGCAGAAGGAAGAGAATGAGAAAAAAATGAAAGAGGAAGCTGATAAAAGGAAAGCAGAAGAATCCAAAAAGTGACAAGAATAAGAGATATTAAAGAAATAAAAATAAGAAAGAGAACAAATGGAAGCCGAGGAAGTGAAAGAAGAACTAAGGAGAAAGGAGGAAGAAGACAGGGTCAGGTAGGATCTAGAATAAGAAGCAGCCTAAAATGACTCAATGGACATAAAAATCCCCACCTCATCAAGTGGAACAATGATGGGTGGTCACATACCCTTTGTAGATCTCAGGCTCACTCGATTTACCCCATCTAAGAAGCACACTATGGCTCTTCTAGATACCATCATCATCGACAAATCAAGGAAGACCATCACAGGGAGGATAGAGAAGCAATTAAAGATGGACATGCAAGCTAACATAGTCATAGTCACTGAGAATACCATAATTGAGGGTACTCACAAATACCCCGTCTTCATGGCCTCAGTGAATATAGCAGTTGCAAAGGCCATCACCTACAATTTTGATCGGTTAATGGACGATGTGGAGCATAACAAGGAGAAGATTCTTAAGCTGAAGGATAGTTTGGTAAAATTATGAGGAGAAGGCATATATTTAAAAAGGAAGCATGATTCCATCCTCTCCAAAAAGGAAAGAATCCTAAGTGAATACTAGACTTTGGAGACAGAAAAGGAGGAAATGAATGTCCAATTAGTAATAATAGAGGGAGAGAAAAATGATTTTGAAGCAAGAATCTCACAACTGAAGTCAAGAGAGTCCGCGGAAAGCGAACAAGTTGAAGAATTGAAAACCTGAGTAGAAGAATTGGTAAAGTAGAAGGAATATCTCGAGAATCGACTGAAGATAGGTAACAAGAAAAAGAAGGGCATCGCTGCTTTTTGTGAGCAAGCCTACAAAATTCGAAGACAGATACATCAGGCTCAAGTTACTCTCATAGGTGAGATATATAAAGTGAGGATGACAATGACAAGACTAAGAGTGATTGCAGCACAATCACTGAATTTCAGAAAAAGGACCGATGGAGGTCAGAGAAAAGGTCAAAATCGAGATGAACTAGATGGAAGCTAACTCAAATTTTCCTGAACATCTTCCACAAAAGATAGTAGAAGGCATAAAATCAAAGATGGCAGTTCTAGAGTTTTGCAGGAAATACTCCCCGAGGTTAAGCAACAAAATTCCAAAACTGTGGAAAAATGAGAGGAATTCTATAAAAGGATACATCAAGTCCATGAGAACTGCAAGATTCCTTTGGTTTCTAATATCATTGACCTTCCAAGAAAATACCAACATATGGCACATTTGAGTGACAAATCACAAGAAGACATACAATGCATCAAGGAAGCATAAGCTTTCAATGAACAAGATATTAACCTTTGGCTTGGGAAGGATTTTTTCAACACTTACATGTTAGAAGACATGTGCAGGGCCACCACATAAAAAGTGACACACATAGGGATACAACTGTCAATGCATGAAGTGACCATACAAGTACTAGAGCCAATAAAATACAAAACCATTGCTGAAGAGGCTAGTGCATGGGAAGCATATGTTTTCAGTATGAGAGGGACCACATAAAATTTTGTCTCTTATGAGATCTTTTGTGTTTTCCCGTGTAAAGCACTAAAACACAAATGTTGGAATCCCTAGGGTTAGGGTAAATGAAGAGTCACTAGATGACGAATCCTAATTATATTATAAATAGAGATAAGGAGTAGAGTAAAAGGACGTTTTCTAACAAAAAGACGGGCTAGACTATTTTGTAAGAGAACTAATTTCTCTACTAATAAAGAATGACCTATTTGCTAGGAAAAGCCTGCATAGGAATTTTCTTGGAATGTGTGGAATTGACAATGTGGAATTACTTCTTCTTATTTACATAAAATATATTGTGAGATCGGTCTAACTCCTTCGAATCAATTCTGTAGTTATGAATGATTTTTCTTTCTAAGTAAATGTATGTGTATGAAATGAGTAATGAAAGGTATATTATATTATAGCTTTCTTTGGTATTATTTATGTTGTGAATGTGAGTATTAAATTTAAACAATCATCTGTTAAATTGGTATGAATAGTTACAACACATTGCTCTAATTTTAATTCTTCTCCCTATGGGGATAGAGTAAATTAGTATAGGATATATTATCTTAGTATTATATTTAAAATATAATTGACAATGTAGGAAAAGTAAGACAGGAGGTTAGAACCTGCACATCACTAGTGAGGTTTATGTTTATCAATTATATGCATTTTAGGCACTTGCATTTCATCATTTAATTAAAGAAAAAAACATAAATAGTGAATCGGGATGTAACTGATAAAAAAATTTAAAACACATTAATCTACGGTAGTCGAACCGTTAACCAGATGAATTCCGCACATCAAATGGTGGACTATCTAATTGGGATCGATTAACGGGGAGAATCCCTACTATCGGTACCTGGGAATTTTCTAGGAATCAACATATTTGGCACTAGAAGGAGGGCCACTAGTTCATGGATGGAAGAGGAAATCCATTTGTGAGAAAATATTCCCCTGAAAATACATCTAAATTAACAACTTTCCCAGAATATTTCATTGTCAATATTGAAGAACAAGAAAGGGTAATTTTTGAAGAATAAGATTCAAAGCCTTTATAAGTTGTACCATTTGAGGAAGTTGATTAGATATATAGGCATACAAGATCTTATTTAGGAAACTCAGAGGGTTGAAAGTAATTCTTGCATTACCCAAGAGAAGAGCTCCCATGAAAGTAATCTCATACACTCAAAATTCAGTGCTTGTGGAAAATTTGGAAGAGTTGGTGGATCTATCTATCCAAGAAATCACTCAACCTGTTGATCAGTTGGGACCAAAGTCTCCTACAAATAAATTTTTCCCACAATATTTACCACAATTTCAACCTCGAATTATGGTTGGAATGTCAACCAACCCGCATGGAGAGCCAGAACACTACTAAATTTTGTTGTGCCTTTGCACAATTTAACTAAGCACCTAGAAAGAGTGCTACCAACGTTTGATCTTGGAAAGGGTGTTTCTGCTAAATATCATCTCTAAACCTTTTGAACATTGAACACAAAGATGTAGTCTGTAGACTGTTCCCTTATACTTTTGAGCCTCAAGCATCCTCATGGTTTTTTAGTCAACACGCTAACTCAGTAGAAAATTGGGATGGTTTTGAAAGAGTATTCTTAAGTAAATTTGTCAACCCAAAAACTGTAGCCACGATCATGAAATAATTATTTTCTATGAAGATGGAAAAGAAAGAGAAGGTTCTAGATTTGAATCAACAGTTCACTACTCTTGTAAGCAGTTTCAGTGCTACAACAAAAGCAACTGGAGAGTCTTTGGTAGAATATTATACTACGACACTATATCCACCCATAGAGATGTTTGTAAAAAGGGAAGTAAAGGCTACGTTGGTAGAAAATTATGAAGAATCCAACAAATTAGAAGCTGATCTAGATAGTATCGCATGACATACTTCATAACCAGAGGTGAAACCAATAGCCAATAAAAATCCTTTGCTGTTAACTAGGCCCAAAGAAGAACATTCAAATGAATTAGAAAATGTGGTCAAAATGGTGTAGAAATTATCAAACAAAATAGTAGACTTAGAGAAAGAGAAGGGATCTAGTTCATCAAGAAATCCATTCAATCCCTATTATAAGAAAAGGGAAGAAAGTGGACAGCCCCAACCACCTCTAATTAATTCTACTGTTTTAAATTTTAATGAAGTTGGAATGGAGCATTTCCGTACATTTCATGAAGAACACCACTATGAAAAAATTCTTCCCACAATGGATAAATTCAATGACTCTGGTAATGAATCAACTATTAGATGCCCAACTAGAAGATCTAGAATAATAAGAATACCAAACAAATGAGCCAGAGGAACCAACTGAATATACCACAATGGTGTTATGGGATTCAGAACTCGCATTGGGATTGAATGAGGAGGAGCAAAACGAGGATATACAAGTATCATCAGTAAACATTGCAATGAGGATTAAGGGGCTGATAATGGATCAAAGTTTAGTTCTACCTAAAATAAGAAGAGCAAAGGAAAACATGAAGGAAACTATTGGCACCAGTCAAACTCAACATAAGGTGAATCCAAAAAAAATAAAAGAAGCAAACCCAATGATAAATAAACATGTGAAGACCATGGAAAACAAACCAGAGAGTATCAAGAAAATCCTGGAGGAATATAATATGGTATACAATATCTTGGAATACATTAAGAAAAATTTAAAGCTAATATTTATTTATTTGAATTATGTAATCTTCCTTGGTGAAGAAAGGAACTATTGGAAGCTTTTGATCCACAACCAAGTAGTACCTTAGAGGCTGAATCAGATACTGAGATAAATGAAGCAAGCATTGGTGGTAAATCAAAATATAAGACATTGCCTTTCCTATTAACGTTTGAAATTTTTAACCACAATGTGCATAATTGTTTGGTATATTCTAGAGCCTCATCAAATGTTATGCCACTTTCTATTTGTAAGAATATTAACGGTCAATCGACACCATCCCCCTCTCAGATCATTCAACTGGATATGTTTGTTGTTAAGGTTATAAGGGAGATGAAAGATGTGATGATTATATTTTTTGCAGATCCTAGGGTGTGCCAATTCATAAACATCATGGTGGTGGATATACTTGACGCTTATGGTATGATATTAAGTAGGGATTGGTCAATGAAACTTAATGGTTATTTTGTGATGGATTGGTCACACACGTGGTTTTTGTACCAGAACAATTAGAATCATATTAAGATACTAAGAGAACTACATATGAAGAATAATATAACTCAATTGGAAGAAAAGAATAGACCGGTAAATTTCTGATCTTCAGTTTTGGGAAATTACTTTTTAGAACTTGAACTAGGGAATTACCAAGCCGAGGAAGTCAGACACAAATTATATACACACTCCAATCTCTTTTTATTTTAATGGGATAATGACATTGATTGTAACATAGTAAATTTAGTTAATAATGTAGGAAATGATACTAACCAAATACATTTAGAAGATAGATTTTGGATTTTTTATTTTGATGGTTCTAAAACACAAGAGGGATCGAGAGCAGGTTGTGTTTTTATTGATCCTAAAAAGAATAATTTTTTTATCTCTTGTAGGCTATACTTTGAGAGTACAAATAACACCAATGAATATGAACCTCTAGTTCAAAGTCTTAAAAAAGCCACTGAATTAAATGTAAAAAATTTGAAAGTTTTTGGTGATTCTGAGATAGTTGTTACACAAATTTCAGACACCATTCATTTCTTATCTCCACATATTAAGGGGTATCAATCTGAGGTTTGGAATCTAATAGCACACTTTAATGATTTTAATATAAATTTAATCCCTAGAGTACAAAATGCTGCAGCTGATTTATTAGCCACTTCTGCTTCTAGGTTAGTGTCGACTAATAACAAGTGTTCTATTGAACTAATTTTCAGGCCATCAGTACATGACAACATCACAAATCTGATGGTGTTTGATGATGATGAACAGATTAATAATTTTCTGACCGATGAAGAAGCTTTCAAAGAATCTGTAATTGATGAAGAAGAACATCAATACAATTTACGAAACAGATACATGGTCAAATAAAATTTTATTCCTAAAGGAGTGAGAACGATGGAAGGAATTGTTTGATTTGAAAAACAATTTCAGAAAACCAGCTAATGTTAAAACAAATAGCTCATCAATGTAGTATGAGCTGGTGAATTTAGGAACAGAATATGAGCCCATATATGTTAATTTGGGAAAATGTTGCTTGCATGGAGAAAGATGCAAGTCCATTAAATTGTTTCAACAATATAAATATATATTCTCATGGACATATGAAGATTTGAAAACTTACGATACACGCATCATCTAGTTTGTAATTCCTATCAAAACAAGCATAAAATTCTTTCAGCAATGACTCAAGAAAATGCATCCTATGTTAGAACCTTTGATCCAAAACGAATTAAAGAAGCTACTCAACAAAAAAATTAGCTTCAGGGTTTGGCACTCTGAATGGGTAGAAAATCTAGTTCCGGTGAGGAAGAAGCCTAGGAGAGATAAGATTGTGTGTTGATTTCAGAAATTTAAACAGAGCAATAGACAAAGAAAAATATCTAGTTCCACCAATGGAACAAATTATACAAATGGTATCAAACTCAGTATTGTTCTCCCTTATAGATGGATTTCCAGGTTACAATCAAGTGTTAGTGGACGAACAAGATCGACTGAAGACTACATTCCACACAAAGTGGGGAACATTTTCTTATAGGAGATTTCCTTTTAGCCTTGTTATAGCTAGATTTTGTTTCTAAATTACATCTTATTTTCAAAGTTTTGTTTTTCTTATTTCTTCTAAATTTTGGGTTTAGTTTTGAGGTATTAGAAATTTTGAGCATATTTTTATTTGAATTCATGTTGTTTCTTATTTAATTTGCTTTATTTTGTTGATTTTATAGTTTTAATGGGCTTATTGGATGTATATATTTAAGAAAAGTTGAAAAAGTTTATCATAAGGTTTGATCTAAGTTGAATTATATTATTTAACCCTTTGTTTTTGAGCCATTTGTCAAAAATATTTGTCAAACAGATTTCTGTAGCACAAGAGGGAAAGACTGTGAACTAAAGCACTACAAGAAAATTGAGGCACTTGAAAATTATGAAATCAGCACGTACATTGTCCCAAAATTGCAAATGATGGAGGTTTTTACATCTGTAAAAACAAAATAATATGTGTCAAAACCTAAATAATCATTATGGCAAGTGTGCAAGACAAGGTAATGATATTGCAGGTAAATCACAGTTGTCCGAAGTTTTGAAGAGTGGAAACTTTTTAACTATTTATGATAGCACATTCTCGAGCATGATCAAAGGTAGTAATGAAATTGATGGGCATATGAAAATCCCCAGATATTGTGTTATACCTGTCAATAGTTCGTTGGATGAATTTGTGAAGAAAGCGGTTAAGGAGTTGGTCGGTTGCAGAGTAAGGTACCAGAAGCTACTAAATAGTCATTGTATTGAAGACATAATGGTGTGAATATAGGAGGTTATTCCTTCAACATCCTAACTGTATAACAAAGAAGCGAAATTATTGATTGGGACTAGGGTATAACATTTTCAAAATCGAAATTCTAGGAAATACGATTTCTGTGAGTTACTAATTCTACTGGGTAAAGTTTTATTTTGCATTTTCCTGAGTTGTTTAAAAAATATACAGTTAGGGTTTAGTGAATAAAGATTAATAGAAGTGGAAAAACCAACAGGGCCGAACCGTCTAATATGGGGTGGGCTAAAATATTTCCTCAATGTGAAAAATTGTTTCAGAGATTAGGCTGCTTTAAGTTTTTTGAAAAAATTGATGGTTATGATTTTGAAGTATCATATGGGTTCGCCCAAGGGTTAGAGAAAGATACGGTTCTATTCAATACCGTAAAAACTGAGTTAACTAGAGAGTTGATAGCTGAAGGAACAAATATTGTCGATGAGGGTGAATTTTGGTTTTAAAAAGTACCATTTACCTTCAATTCAAAGGATTTCTTGTTTCCTGAAGTTGTAACAGACTGGGGCAAGGGTGTGCATGTACAGAATTTCAAACCTGAGTGGAGGGAGCCTATTAATATTGTACAGAGTTATATAACTTGTAAAGGTATATTTGCTTCTATCTTTAAGTATCATATCATATTTTTACAGCACATAAACCAAGAGTCGAAGATGAATCTTCCATTCTTTTTCCTAAAGAGCCTACAGAAAATGTCAAGTAGGGTAAAGGGTCATAAACATCATACCAAGCAATCCATTTTCCATCATGGATTGATAAAATTGGTCATTTGTACTATGCCTTAGAAAAAGGTAAAACTTGGGACCACTTCTTGTTTTGGTCAGGGTTTCAGAGTGAAAAAGAGGACCAATTAAAAAAGAGATAGATGAATAAACTACATATCCCGGTTAAAATATAGAGGAAGGAAGTCATTGCTAAATCAGTAGAAGAGAATGCTCAAGTGGATTCTTCAGCTCAAAATCTCGAAGAACCTATAGGTGGAGAGAAAATGAAGATTGATGAAGATAACCAGATAAAAATTTCTAAAGATGTGGAACAAGTACAGGCAACAGTTTTAGAACAAGAGGAAGAAAAAAAATAAGTTGATCATGATTAGGAGGTTGATGATATCCAAGAAAATATGGCAGATGCTTCTATTCCTACCAAGATTGAAGAGGAGAACATACATATTCCCAGTAAAAAACGTAAAGAAAATTCAATAGTTGAATTAAATAATGAAGGTTTACTAATTTCCAGTATAAGAGTTCATGGCAGATCTTATGCAATGAAAGGAGTGTCAAATTGGAGACCCCAAACAAGAGAAAATAATAAGTTAAGATTGAATATGAAAAAGATTTTGAATCCAAAATTCACTAAGGAGAAGATTACTCTAATAGAAGATTCATCATCTTGAGAAGATTTAAAAGAAGATGAGGACATAAATTCTGAGCAGGTTGATAGTAAGAGAGAAGATTTGATGAGAGTGAAATCTCTTTGGTGAAAGAAACAATTGTAAAGCAGTTCAAAGAGTCCAGTATTATGGGAGATAGGTATGAAAAGGTTCCTATACCAATAGCAGAGCAACATGAAGAGGATGCTGAGGAAATCATTAAGAAACTGAATATTCCTTGGTTATCAGAAGAAACTCTCTCGATTCAAGAAGGAAAATACATAGATTCAGAGAATGAAAATCTTCAAAAGACTGTAAAATAGTATAAGTATCAAATTGATTTTTTGAATGAAACAAATGAAGGTTTGGTCATGGAAAACAAGAGGTTAATAGAAAATCTTGAAGATATTAACACCCATTATCATGAGTTGATTGTGGTTTCAAAGGGAGCATTAAAAAGGAAGAGGTAGACTCAAGACAAATTTGAGGAGCTGAATCAAAAAGTCTAAGATTTAAATCAACATAATCAATAGTTATCAAAGAGGGTCAAAGACTGGGAAATAGAGCAACAAAGAACGAGAATAAAATCACAAGCTCTGGAAGGAATTGTACTTCTGGCTAAAGCAGCCAAAATTCTTTAAAAAGATCATTTCTGACAGGTATCCTATAATCAATTTTTGTAAAGTTAAAAGATTATTTTGTAAAACAATCAGTTTAATAGCAATTTAAATAGTTGGACCTAGAAGATAGTTATGTAGTTAAGCAATTGTAATTGTAGTTTCAAGAACTTGACCTAAAAGTTAGTTAGGTAATCAAGTAACTATTATTTGGGATGTAACAAGGATACACGAGTGGAATTAGATGGGGATAGGGTTCAAGTTTTTTGAAAGGGGAGGCCCAAAAGCTACTATGTCAAGCTAAGATCCATACTTTCATGTAAGTTTCCATACTAATTATGATATATATCACTGATAAGCCCATATTGTTTTCACTACTGGTTTCATTTATGATTTGTTAAATCACTCAATGTGCAATTTCTTATTCGTGAAATGCTTATGGGTGAAACTCAATCACTTTTCTTTTTTCTCTCTGGTTTATTTGTTATATATGGTTCATCTCAGTCTCTGATCTTTATATGGCTTAGTACATGTTTTAGCTTGTTTTATGTTACTCTCTTTTTTATGAAAATTTCAGACCAAAAACAATACAAAAGAAAATTTTACTTTTTTTTCATTTTAGAGATTGTGTTGGCTTGTTCATCTTGTAGTCTGGAACAATTTCTGGGACTAACATCTTTGGCGTCATTTCCAGGAATGAAGATAAAGCATACATTCCCTAGATTTTTATTATTCAATTGGTTTTGGGAGCTGGACAAAACCAACAAATCATTTAGACTACTTTTCACTAGACACTTTTCACAGTGGATAATAGGAAGGTTGGGACAAGAAGGAGACCTACTTCACCATTACACCTGGGTGTCTCAGACCCAGAGAAAATATTGAAAGAAGCTAGGAAAATTTGGAAATTATAGTCATCTCCAGCTTTATATGGCCCTGATCAATTTGACCTACTGTCACCCTTTTCATTTTCCAAAGAAGAGAAACAAGATTCATCCTGGTTAACACCTTCTATACCTATTAGCATTTTTCAAATCCTTACTAATCCTCAATTCTTTAAAAAGGAAAAAAATCAATCTCCTGGAAAAATCCCATTATTTCAGTTCAAAACTAGCAAAGGCCTTTTTCAACCAAGCACCAGTCTAGTAAACAAACCTTTTCCTTTATCAAACCCTAGTAGCTTCATAATGGTATCTTAACAACCTCTATTAGATATGATGGATAGGATGGTGGAAGCTAGGTTTACTCCATTAGTTATTTCTCATCATTTGAATGCTCTCCCTGGGGGGGATTATCAGAAATATTTTCCAAGGTTCAATGGGCAGGGTGAAACAACAATTGAAGATCATTGGGATGCATTTCTCAGTTATGTAGATAACCAAAACATTGAAGCATAAGATGTATGGATGAGAGTGTTTATGGAGAGTCTGGATGGGGAGGTTAGGAAGTGGTTAAGAGAGTTACCAACAAATTAAATTACCTTGATAGAAGACCTTCAGGATTTTTTCATGAGGCAGTGGGGTGATAGCAAGGATCATACATATTATATTACAGAATTTGGATCCCTAAGGAGGAAAAAAGATGAAACCATAGCAGACTTCTCTAAAAGATTTAACAAGATGTATGGTAGAATTCCAATAGAAATTAAACCCTCTGAAACTTCAACAAAACTTACCTATGCAAATGATTTTGATCGTGAATTTTCTTTACACTTGAGAGAAAGAAGACCAGTTAGTTTATTGAACATGCAAGAAGCAACATTAGAGGTAGAATCCAATATCCTAGCTTCTAATAGACTAAAAGTGAATTTAGATCAGCAAGTTTATGACAGAAAAGGTAAAAAAGAGGCTGCTCCAATAGTTTCAACATCACAATTAGCTAATAGTAAAATTGATGAAATGGCAAAATCGTAAAAATTCTAACAGCAAAGTTAAACAAATTGGAATTGGAGAAGAATACAAATAGGCCTTCTCAAGAAGGGGAAAGAAACCCTAATAATCCTAATCAGTTTAGATACCAGTTTGCACCTATGTTTATTACTAGATAAAGAAGGAATAATGATCTACAAAGGGAGAGAAGGAATCTAAAGATCAGAAGGTGCCACCACCACTCCAAAACAATGTCATTGATGAAGGAGAAGAAGGTGAATATGAGCAGTTTGAAGATACAAATCAATATATAAATCATTTTGGGGAATTGTTGACAAAAGTTTTTTTAACTGAAGAAGAGTATTTAAATTCGGAATAGTATGATGCAAATATTTTTCAGGAAGAGAATGATTTAGGTCTTGAAATAACAACGGAGATATGCTAGTTTGAACTCAAGAGGACTATTGATTTGAGGTCAGGACCAAAGCAGGTTGCTCAAAACCCTAGAAAGAAAGTAGTTCTTCCTCTTAAACAATCAGGCAGTTAAACATAGGAAAAAGGGAAGAATCACGGTAATCTAGAAAAGGTTATTGAATATGAAGAAGTAAATAAGAATCAACAGAATTTTAATTTCAAAAATGAACTATGCAAAATTAAAATTCCAATGCCATTTACTAAGTTGATAAAAAATCCAGGTTATAAGAATTCGGTTTTGAAAATGATGGGTTTAACAACTAATCAAATATCATCAGATACAGTAAACCTGCAAGAAAAACATCCTAGAATTTTCATTGGTTCTACATTAGCTGATAAAAATGAAAAGGTTTCAAGTTCATCTCCACCATTTTATATAACGTTGACTATTCATGATTAGATGATTCACAACTGTTTACTTGATTCTGGGGCTTCACGTAATTTGATGCCTAAGGAATTTATGGAGGCTTTAGGGTTAAGTATCACAAAACCCTATCAAGACTTATATGATTTTGATTCTAGGGTTGTTAAATGTTTGGGGGTGATTAAAGATATGGTGGTAAATTTAACACAGTTACCTATGAAAAGTGTCATCATGGATGTTGTGGTAGAAGATATTGCTCCCAAATTTGGAATGTTACTTTCTAGGTCTTGGGCTTAGAAGGTAGGGGGTACCTTATAGATGGATTTGTCATATGCAAGAATTCTTGTTTTTGGAGGTGAGAATAGGAGGTTGTATAGATAATTGCAGTTTTCTTATATTGTTACTGGTGACAGGAATCCCACAAATCATCCATTGTATGTTGTAGAAAAGGATTTGGGTTCTCATATGTTACACTTCGGTGATGACAATACAGCTGGTATGTTACAGGTGGAGAAGGAAAAACTAGTCAATCATTCTGTAGAACAAAAGGATGAGTTGTGGCAAATGTATTTTGATGGCTCCTCATCCAATGAGGGAGTAGAAGAAGGTATTCTATTGATTTACCCTGGTGTTGAATCAGTAAGCTTGATGTATAAGTTGGATTTTGTCACTACAAACAATACAACAAAATATGAGGCATTGCTGTTGGGATTAAAAGCTACAAAAGACACATGAATTCAACAAATTTATGTCTATGGAAACTCTGAATTAGTTGTCCAGCAGGTGAGGGACAATTATCAAGTAAAGCAGGAATTGTTGAAAGTGTACAGGAATGAGGTTTGGGATATGATGGGCAATTTATTTATAGCATTCAACATTTCCTATATTCCCAGAGATCATAACTAGATTGCTGATTCACTTGCTTTAGCAGCTACTCATTTCAAAATTCCCAAAACAACTCATTTAAAGTATCCCATACAAGTCAGGTACAGACCTTTAGTTCCTGATAACATCAAACAATGGAGGGTTTTTGAAGATGACTTTGAGATTAATAGATTCTTGGAATTGACTGGTGAGTTCTCTAATTCTTTAATTGATCAAGAGTAAGAGGATGGAACTGAAAATGTCGAGGAATATGCAGAAAATGAAATTGTTGGTTATAAAATTATTGAGCTGAAAGGTAATTTTATTCCCAAGGGTTTGGTCCCCCTTGAGATGATTTTTTCAAAAGATGACACTACATTGAAACTAGCTATGCAGTCCTCCGAATAAAATGTTATGGAATGTAATATTAGTGCAAAGGATTAGCCCACAATAGTGAAGATTTCTAAAGCACTTTTAGCGGAGCAAAGAGAAAGGTATATTAAGTTGTTGAAAGAATATGTTGATATTTTTGCTTGGTAATATGAATATTTAAAAAATTATGACACTAGTATTATTCAACATAAAGTGCTTTTGAAGTCTAATATAAAACCATTAAGACATAAATTAAGAAGAATCAATCATGCACTATTTCCCGTCATAGAAAATGAGGTTAAAAAATTGTTAGATGCAAAAATCATTGTTCCTCTTAGATACTCATCATGGGTAGAAAACCTAGTTCCTATCCGAAAAAACAATGAAAAGATAAGGTTGTGTGTAGACTTTTGTAATCTGAATAGGTCTTCTTTGAAAGACAATTATCCATTACCAAAAATTGAACAAATTTTGCAGAAGGTGGTGGGTTCTCAAAGGATTTCAATGGTGGATGGATTTCTAGGTACAACTAGATTGCAATGCATCCAGATGATCGAGAAAATACAACCTTCACTACCCCTTGGGGTACCTTGATGTATGACAAAATTCCATTTGGATTGATGAATGTTGGGGCCAAATTTCAAAGGGCTATGGAGATAGAATTTGTTGGGGAGAAGGAGAAGTTTGTTGTGATCTACTTGGATGATATCATAGTTTTCTCACAGTCTAATGAAGAACATCTAAAGCACCTGAAACAAAATTTCTTAGAATGCAGAAAGTATGGGCTGCCATTAAATCCAAAAAAGTCTCATTTTGTTGTGCAGGAGGGTAAGCTATTAGGACATTTGGTTTCAGCTGATGGGATCAGAAGTGATACAGAAAGAGTCAAGGCCATTCTAAGAATCAATTTTCCTAGGAGTAAAAAGGATCTTCAATCTTTTATTGGGAAAATTAATTTTCTGCATGGTTTATACCAAACTTTGTTGAAACTATTAAAAAGATAACAACTATGTTAAAGAAAGATCAGGAAGTAAAATGGACAACAGAGGCCAGGATTTCATTTGAGAAGATAAAACAAGCTCTTACAGAAGCATCGGTGCTAGTCATCCCTGATTTTTCTAATGAGTTTTTGACTTTTTCCTTTGCATCACATAACACAATAGATCTTGTTTTGTTACAAAAAAATGATGATGGATTGGAGTAGCCAATTACATTTTTCAGCAAGACCCTCAGGGATTCGGAGTTAAAGTACAACACTTTGGAAAAACAAGCTTATTCATTGGTAAAGGCATTAAAAATTTTCAAAATTATGTTTTGCATTCAAAAGTCATTGCTTATGTTCTTAATCTTGGCATTAAGGATATTTTAACTCAGCTTGATAGTGAAGGGAAACGAGGAAAATGGATTGCTAAGATAATGGAGTATGAGGTGGAAATTAAGCCTACTAAGCTAGTGAAAGGCCAAGGTCTAGCAAAGTTATTGGCTTATTCAAACTATGAAGCTTTAGGCCTCCATCTAATGGAAGAACAACCTATACAGGAAGAATTGCAAGCTGAGCAATAGAAGGAAATATTATGGAGAAGTATGTAGAATCTACATGGTATGCAGACATTGTTCATTTCTTATTGTATTTACAAATTCCTGAACATTTAAATAGAAAGGAAATTAGGTCATCGAAATTAAAAGCTAGTAAATACTGTTTAGTAGATCAGCAGCTATATTGGAAAGATCCTGGAGGTATTTTGCTTAGATGTTTAGACAAATAATAAATTAAGGAAGTAATTTTAGAATCCCATGAATGTGCTTGTGGAGGACATAAATACTGGAAGGCTAATGCTTATAAAATCCTCGGGTCTGGATATTACTGGCCTTCTCTGTTCTCTGATGTATATCAGCAAGTCATAGTTTGTGTTCCTTATCAAAAGTTTGCTGGAAAACAGAAGGTTCTGTCTTTACCATTGAAACCCATTGCAGTAAATGCCCCTTTTCATCAATGGGGTTTAGACTTCATAGGTGAGATAAACCCTACACCTTCGGGACAACATAGATAGATCCTGACAGCCACTGATTTTTTCACCAAATGGGTGGAGGCAATTCCCACTAGAAATGCAAATGATAAGGTGATAATCAGTTTTATTTAGGAGAATATTCTTAGCATATTTGGCTGTCCTAGGAGGTTACTAACTGATAATGCTAAAGCGTTTAAGTCTAAGGCTATGGTTGCATTTTTTGAACAAAATGGGATTGTCTTGAAACATTCAACACCTTATTACCCTTAGGGGAATGGGTTGGAAAAATAAACAAATAAGAATCTTATTCAGAGTATCAAGAAGTTGTTGAGCCAGAATAAAAGGTCATGGGATTCCATGTTAAAATATGCACTTTGGGTGGATAGGATAACAACTAAGAAATCAATTGGAACTTCTCCATTTCAATTGGTATATGGCATTGATGTGGTTTTTCCAGTTCAGTTGGGTATTCCAGTGATGAAATTATTTCAAGACAGTCAAGAGGAACCAAGTGATATTCAAAGAACAGTCTATACATTGATTGAATTACAACAAGAATGTGAAGTCGTGGAAGAAAAAGCTCAAATACACATAAGGAAGATTAAGGAAAGGTTTGATAAGAGGATAAAAGAGAATACTTTTTCTTATGGAGATATGGTACTGAGGTGAAATGCTAGAAAGGAACAAAAAGGTAAGCATGGTAAATTTGATAGTTTGTGGTTTGGTCCTTTCATGGTTCTGAAGATTCTATAGAATAATACCTTCATATTGTAGGTGATGAATTATCCAATCCATTAAATGGATGGTTCCTCAAACACTTTTACAGCTTTTTAGGGTAAGAAAATTGTCATTTCATTGTATATACTGGTGTGACAGAATTTGAATAAAGACTCCATAGCCCAATGGAAGTTTTGCAGAGTAGAGGATAGCTTCAATTAGTGGCAGAAGGTACTGATCTACAAGTTCTTGAAGCCTCACAAGGAGGACTTCATCCCGCAGCAAGAGCTAGATGTTATAGCTAGATTTTTTTTCTAAATTACATCTTATTTTCAAAGTTTTGTTTTTATTATTCTTCTAAATTTTGGGTTTAGTTTTGA
The DNA here is from genome assembly GCA_001517045.1 of Pseudotsuga menziesii. Classification (NCBI taxonomy): domain Eukaryota; kingdom Viridiplantae; phylum Streptophyta; class Pinopsida; order Pinales; family Pinaceae; genus Pseudotsuga; species Pseudotsuga menziesii. The sequence continues at coordinate 114,068 of LPNX010041098.1, forward strand.
GGTATTATAAATTTTGAGCATATTTTTATTTGATTTCATGCTACTTCTTATTTAATTTATTTAATTTATTTAATTTTATTGATTTTATAGTTTTAGTGGGCTTATTGGATGTATATATTTCAGAAAAGTTGAAAATATTTATCATAAGGTTTGATCTAAGTTGAATTATATTATTTAACCCTTTGTTTTTGAGCCATTTGTCAAAAATATTTGTTAGACATGTTCCTGTAGCGCAAGAAGGAAAGACTGCGAACTAAAGCGCTACAAGAAAATTGAGACACTTGAAAATCGTGATATGAGCACATGGGTTGTCCCAAAATAACAAATGATGGAAGTTTTTACATCTGTAAAAACAAAATGATATGTGTCAAATCCTAAATAATCATTATGACAAGTGTGCAAGATAGGCTAATGATATTGTAGGTAAATCACAACTGTCCAAAGTTTTAAAGAGTGGAAATTTTTTAACTATTTACGATAGCTCATTCTCGAGCATGATCAAAGGCAGTAATGAAATTGATGGGCATATGAGAAGCCTCAAATATCATGTTATACCTTTCAATAGTTTGTTGGATGAATTTGTGAAGAAAGAGTTTAAGGAGTTGGTTGGTCGCAGAGTAAGGTACTAGGAGATGCAAAACAGTCATTGTATTGAAGACGTAATGGCATGAATATAGGAGGCTAGTCCATCAACATCCTAACTGTATACTCAAGAAGTGAAATTATTGATCGGGATTAGGGTATAACATTTTCAAAATTCAAATTCTCGGAAATACGATTTTTGTGAGTTACTAATTCTACTAGGTAAGGAATTATTTTTCATTTTCCTGAGTTGTTTAAAAAATATACAGTTAGGGTTTAGTGCACAAAGATGAAGAGAAGTGGAAAAACCAATAGGGCCAAACCGTCTGATGTGGGGCGGGCTAAAAGATTTCCTAAATGTGCAAAATTGTTTCAGATATCAGGCTGGTTTAAGTTTTTTGAAAAAATCGATGGTTATCATTCTGAAGTATCATATGGGTTCACCGAAGGGTTAGAGAAAGATACATTTTTGTTCAATACCCTAAAAATTGAGTTAACTAGAGAGATGATATCTGAAGCAACATATATTGCTGATGAGGGTGAATTTTGCTTTTAAAAAGTACCATTTACCTTCAATTCAAAGGATTTCCTGTTGCCTAAAGTTGTAGTAGACTGGGGAAAGGGTGTGCATGTACATAATTTCAAACCTGAGTGGAGGGAGCCTATTAAGATTGTACAGAGTTATATAACTTGTGATGGTATGTTTGATTCTATATTTAAGTATCATATCAGATTTGTACAATTCCTAAACCAAGAGTCGAACATGAATCTTCCATTCTTCATCCTAAAGAGCCTACAAAAAATGTCAAGTAGGGTAAAGGGTCATAAAGATCATACCAAGCAATCTATTTTCCATCATGGATTGATAAAACTGATCATTTGTACCGTGCTTTAGAGAAAAGGTAAAACTTGGGACTACTTCTTTTTCTGGTCAGGGTTTCAGAGTGAAAAAGAGGACCAATAAAAAAAGAGACAGATGAATAAACTACACAACCTGGTTAAAATATTGAGGAAGGAAGCCATTGTTGAATCAGTAGAAGAGAATGATCAAGTGGAGTCTTCAGCTCAGAAGCTCGAAGAACATGTAGGTGGATTAGAAAAGGAAGATTGATGAAGATAACTAGATATAAATTTCTGAATATGTGGAACAAGTACAAGCAGCAGTTTTAGAACAACAAGAAGAAAAGAAATCAGTTGATCATGATCAGGAGGTTGATGATATCCAAGAAACTATGGTAGATGCTTCTGTTCCATCCAATATTGAAGAGGAGAACATACATATTCCTAGAAAAAAACCTAAAGAAAATTCAATAGTTGAATTAAAGAATGAAGGTTTACTAATTTCTAGTATAAGAGTTCATGGCAGATCTTATGCAATGATAGGACAGTCAAATTGGAGACCCAAAGCAAGAGCAAAGAATAAGTTCAGATTGAATATGAAAAATCTTTTGAATCCAAAATTGGCTAAGGTGAAGATTACTATAATAGAAGATTCATCATCTTAAGAATATTTAAAATAAGATGAGGACATAAATTCTGAGCAGGCTGTTAGTAAGAGAGAATATTTGATGACAGTGAAATCTTCTATAGTGAAAGACACCGTTGTAAAGTAATCCAAAGAGTCCAATATTATGGGAGATAGGTCTCAAAATGTTCTTGTACCAGTAGTAGAGCAACATGAATAGGATGATCAGGCAGTCTTTAAGAAACTAAATATTCCTTGGTTATCAGAAGAAACTCTCTCGGTTCAAGAAGGAAAATACATAGATTCAGAGAATGAAAATCTTCAAAAGACTGTAAAATAGTATAAGTATCAAACTAATTTTTTGAATGAAACAAATGAAGGTTTGGTCATGGAAAACATGAGTTTAGGAGAATATCTTGAATACATTAACACCCATTATCAAGAGTTGATTGTGGTTTCAAAGGAAGCATTAAAAAGGAAGAGGCAGACTCAAGACATATTTGAGTAGCTGAATCAGAAAGTCCAAGATTTAACTCAGCAGAATCAAGAGTTGTCAAAGAGGGTCAAAGTTTGGGAAACAGAGCAGAAAAGAACTAGAATAAAATCACAAGCTCTGGAAGGAATAACACTTCTAGTTGAAGCAGCCAAAAATCTTTAAAAATATCATTTATGACAAGTGTCTTATAATCAAATTTTGTAAAGTTAAAGGATTATTTTCTAAAACAATTAGTTGAATAGTAGTTTCAAGAGTTGGACCTAGAATTTAGTTATGTAGTTAAGCAATTGTAATTGTAGTTTCAAGAACTTGACCTAAAAGTTAGTTAGGTAATCAAGTAACCGTTTGTTGGGATGTAACAAGGATAAAATAATGGAATTAGATGGGGATAGGGTTCGATGTTTTTGCAAGGGGAGGCTCAATAGCTAATATGTCAAGCTAAGATCCATAGTCTCATGTAATTTTCCAAATTGAATATGATATATATCACTGATAAGCCCATATTATTTTCATTACTAGTTTCATTTATGATTTGTTAAATCACTCAATGTGCAATTTCATTTCCTGTATAATTCCTACTAATGAAATGCTTGGAGGTTGTGGGTGAAACTCACTCACTTTTCTTTGTTCTCTCTGGTTTATTTTTTATATATGGTTCATCTCAGTCTTTGATCTTTATATGATTTAGTACATGTTTTATCTTGTTTTATGTTACCCTCTTGTTTATGAAAATTTCAGACCAAAAACAATACAAAAAGATAGTTTTAATTTGTTTCATTTTAGAGATTGTGTTGGCTTGTTCATCTTGTAGTCTGGAACAATTTATGGCACTAACAGGACTCATAAATGCCGAAGCCACATTTCATAGGGACATGGATATTGCACTATGAGTTTTAGTTGGCCACTGTGTAGTAGTATATTTAGATGATGTAACAATTTTCTCCAAGAAAACAGAAGACTATGTTTTTCACTTAAAACAATTTTTTTACCATTGTCGAAAATATGGTATATCTTTGAACCCAAAGAAAAGTAATTTTGTTCTTCTTGAAGGAAAACTATTGGGCCACATAATCTCAAAGAAGGGAATATCAATAGAATGAGAGAGAGTTGAGGATATAGCCCAGATTCCCATGCCCCATAATAAAAAGTCTATGTAGTCATTTATGGGCACCATAAATTTTGTTCGAAGGTTTGTACTTGATTTTTCTCAAATTGTGAAACCTTTGTAGCAAATGTTAAAGAAAAGTGAACAATTTAAGTGGGTAGACATTGAGAAGGTTTCCTTTAAAGACATAAAGACAACAATAGCTAATGCACCTTCTTAAAGAAGTACATATTTTGAAAAGGATTTTATTCTATACACCTTTGCTTCAGATAACTCTCTCGCACTAGTGCTTACTCAGAAAGGAGAATTGGGAGATGAATATCCAATATCATTCATGAGTACTAGATTGCAAGGGGCCGAGTTGAATTAACCAGCCATAGATAAACAAGCGTATGGAGTATTTAAGATAGTAACACAATTCAGGCCCTATATTGTGAAGAATAAAACAAAAGTGATAGTTCCTCATTTGGTCGTTAGGTCTCTCTTTGTATAGAAGGAATTTGGTGAAAAAATGGGAAATGGAGTTACCACGCTACAAGAATATCATTTGGAATACCATTATTAAAGGTCAAGGGTTTTGCAAGTTGCTTGCGGAAATTCAAGCCAATGAAGATTATGATTGGGAGAACAAAGATGAATTAAAATTGATTGATGTATGTCCCATTTTTAATACTCCTGAATCATGGAATAGATATTTGGTGCATTATCTTTACCAAGGATATCTACCAGAAAAATGGAACTCGAATAAGAGGAGGGATCTTCAATTGATGTCAGCCTCTTATTAGATAATTAATGGAGTACCTTTTAGGAAGAAATGTGATGTTTTTTTCTTAGATGTCAGGAGAAAGAATATGTATCTAAAGAAGTTTAAGAATTGCACAACGGTCCTGCGGGAGGACATTTATCTAGAGATACCACAAATCCTAAGATACTCAGAGTTGGGTACTATTGGCCAAATCTATTTAAAGATGCTTATGCTTACAAAAGAAAGTTCAGATGTATGCCAAAGGAGTGGTGGCAGATTGTGAAAAGTAGCAGGATCATTACAACCCATTATTATTTCAGAACTATTTCAGTAGTGGGGTGTAGATATTATTAGGGAAATTAACCCAAACTCTTCACTGCAACATCTGTATATCCTTATGGCTATGTATTATTTTACACGGTGAGTGAAAGCAGTTCCTTTGTGCAAAGTAAATGAGGATGCAATAATTAACTTCCTGTAGGAGAACATCATGACCAGGTTTGGGGTTCCGATTTCTCTTGTTTTTTATAATCATCTTATTTCTCATCAACATGGTCGGAGGAGACTTGGTACTTTCCACTGAAACAGTCACGAGAAAAGACATAAGGGTTTCCTATATCATTAAGGGTTTTCAGATAGTATCACCGACATTTTATCCATTACTATTATTTTCATGATGATTGACTGTGTTTCACGCTAAATATATTTTTCGCCAACAACCATTTTCAATTTTCCATCCACCACATTTGGTATCTAGCGACCACATTTATGGCCTTTTTCATTCATTTTTCTATAGAAATGGTTGAGTTTATTTAGTTTTTATCACACAAAACATTGTTTAACCTAGCAAAAAATTGTGAAAAGACGTTTGGATCCATTATATCTAGTCACAACCCACGGCTATTCAATGCTTGACAGGTAGGCACCTCATCATTTGGAATATTTTTGGTTTTTATTTTATAAGAGTAAAGCTTAATTTTATATTGGTAGCATGGGATATGTACCGTAGTATTTCCAGTTAGGTTATTTCCCACCTTTTCCTATCCATTATACAACCTTCGTATCTTGTAACCATATCCATGATACCGTTACCATATCCTAAGTTAAAATTGTATTCAATTTCCATGGGAAAAAATCCTCTGTGGTTGATATTCAGGTCGATCTTGGCTTCACGGATGATTTCACACCATATCGATAGAATGCAAACCTATTTAGGGCATAGGATTTTTCTGGACCGGTCATTTAGAAACATTACATTCATGACATTTTATCCCATCCTTCATGGAGATTTTTCTCATGGTTTTGTTATTTTCCTCTTGGTTAACTCATTGAGAAATTAGTTAATCTTTTGAGTTACTTAGGGAGGAGTCATACCGAAGCCGGTTTATCAAAAATCCAACAGGATCAATTTTTATGGACATTGTATACCTCATAAACTTGAGGAAGGATAGAGGCTATCGGGAACGTTACATAAAAAAGTCACTCAATATTACTTGATAAAAAAACTAAAAGGATTACATTGTTTTTGAAGATTCGAGGATTAACCTTCCAAAATTTTGAGATGATTCATTGCGACGATGTAACACATTCACCTAGATTTTCTCTGCACACCTACACCTTTAAATAAAGTCGTGAGTACAAACCTTTTTTCCGCATTAAATTTGAAGTTAATAAATAAAAGGATTGGGAATTGATCTTGTGACCTTCATCAAAGTGACCGAAAAACTTCTATTCTAAGATTCTTGAACAGTGTTATGGATTCTCAAGTTGATCGTTACTTCTCTTTTTCTCAATGGTTTACTTTCCACCTTCATCAACATGTGTAAGAATAGACAAAAATTAATAAACTTACAAGTGAAAATACTTAAATGATAAGGTTCTTACTTACAACATTATTTTGGCAAATTATTGCTACTTTAAAATGTAAAAGGAGAATTGGAGAGCCTGCCTCCAAAATTTTGACGAAGGATGGAATAAGGTTTATGGATTACACAACAACATATGCATATGTGATGATAGGGTTTGAGTTGAATTTTGTAATTGTGTTTCCTTTTATTACACCACGAGTTCATTAAATGAAAACCTGTAGCCATGACATGGTCATTTTAATGGATCTGCAGTGTATTGGTTCACAGACATGGTTTAGTCAAACAAGTCAATTACTGGTCTTATGTTAGTTATGAACTCATCACTTACTGCCTCTATAATCGGATCGACGTCTAGCAAATTATTTCACCTATCACTTCCTTCTAGCTTCATACTTTGGGGGGAATTTTGTTGCACTTGAAAAACCCACTGTTTCCTAATGACCCTTCAGAAATCCTAGTCAAAGGTTCCTTTGGTGATGTTTTTCCACCCTTAGGTAGACCAATGCCTTTTCCCAGTTATGATAGAGCTCCGTTGGTGCACTGTCGTATGGAGGAAAGAGCACCAGTGCCATTGTTTCTATTGGTAATAGGTGTCGTCGGCACTCTTCCCATGTGAGAAAGAAGAATTGATGCTTTTTCACCTTTATCCAGGAGCATCGATGAACCTAAAACTTGAAAAAAGAGGATTCCAAAAGCTCCCTTGCGAAGGCCTCCATGGATTTAGTTCCTACTAGCTAGGGAGAGGTGGCATTCTCCTTCCTCACCTATTGAGATCACCTCCTATCCATTTTCTAAGTACATCTCATGTTATTTGACCTATAAATGAGGCCTTCATGCAGTGAGTGGGAGAGACTAAAGAAAGTACCCTTATTCTGTTGGACTGAGATCTGGTTTAGAGGTAAGTTTGAGTGAGACTAAGTGTCAAGAGATTGTTTTGAGTGTGAAGTATTGTATATCCATTGTGGAAGATAAAGCTAACACCATCAAGGCTTTATGGTTGTAACTTTATCTTCTTTCATTCATTAATACAAAAGTATTCCCCTTCCACATATTTAATTTGTGTTAATATCAATTAAATGTTGTTAGATTCCTTGACCACTAGCATAGATGGTTAATTTTTCATGATTCTCTCACTTTGTGGTTTTGTCTTTTGATATCTCTTTGTAGGTACTGAAGATTGCAAGAAGGACTTTGGAATGACAAAAGCACTTAGATCTGAGGTATGCCATTGATTTCATGTTGATTAAATTAACTATCTAGGGAAATGATATGTTGTTGTTTTTCTTTTGTTCTACACTTGTACCATACAAGGTAGAGTAACAAGTGGTGTCCGCACCGGTTGCAGAATTCCTTGAAACACAATAGCCACTGAGTTGGTAGCTAAGCTTTGATACCACTTTGTAACTTACCTGAACCCAAAACTAAGGACAAAGGCGCCAAATGAACAAGGAGAGGGATTGATTGAGTCAAATCACAAGGGAATTAGGTTTATAAGGATAGGAATTCATGCCATCAAGCCAATTAAAATAAACAATTAGCCTTCAAAATAAAATTCGGGCACTTTTAAAATGCAATTATAACCTTTCCAAATGCTCATGCAGATGCATAGATATGTGAGCATGTTAATTTAACTAGATTTGAATAAGTATCTAATATGAAAATGAGAATAATTAAATAAAATTTAAAATAATCCAAGAACATCCTTATAACATTTGTAAATTATATTTATGGACTTCTTTGTAAACATTTACAATTCAGACTTTACAATAGTTAATCTATGCAAATTATGATACTTTCGTAAATAAAAGTTACAACACTTTCTTTAGCAGTTTTACATCACCTATTAGATCATATATGAAGCTATCATGTACAACAATTTAGTCATGAATAATAACAAGTATAAAGTTTCTATCTACAACCATAAAATATACAGAAATCAAATCTACCATTGACCTTTAAATCCATAACTAGTTCAATAGATAAGCAATTGAATCATATGAAATTTATCGGAAATCTTAGGATAAAGAGTATATTAGTATTTGGGGAGAACTGTAGGATCCAATGGAAAACTACCATGATTAGGTATAGAATAGATACATGCATGAACCAACAGATCTATCAAAGTAATCAATGCAATCAAATTTCCAAGAGGAAACTAGTTAGTTAATAGTCATATCCATCACAAATTTGATATATATACTTAAACATGCATTTTATCAATTCAAAAGGGCACACTTGAAAATCAAGTTACATGCATAAACATAAGAATATCAGGTATACAAAAAAATTGATGCATTCAAGTTTTCAAGTACAAACTACTCAACTAGTGCTCCGAAAACTTAGCATTTTCAACTATGAAATCATTGAGAGATAAAATAAACCACTAAGGGCACATTTGTAAGTTAAAAATAATAATAATAAACATAAATAATAACATCTATCAATATTCCATCAAGATAAAATCTCATAGTCAAGGAAAATGTACAAATTTTCAAGTAGATAAAACAACAAATTTGCATCAAATCATCGGTACATAAACTATGTACATCATTGTAAACAATTCATCCATAAAGGCCACAATAGAATCAATGTACAAATCATATAAAAATATAAATTAAAATAAAATAATTCACTTATCTTTTCAAGAGGAAACTGGCAACAACTAGTCCACGTACCACCAAACCATAGGCACTATCAAGACAAATCCTCTTGGACAGACCACCCCTGAGATGAGGCCACGGATCCACAAGAAGAGGTGAAATTAATCAACAAAATAGCTCAAGGATATCAATATTAAATGTCACAACTCAATTCCTCACCACCTTCTTTTTCCTCCACCCCACTACCTAGTGCTATGGTAACCACTTAACCATCCAAGTCCCTTAGGACATCGCCATTCACCATCAGGATATACATGAAATATTAGGATGGAGATAGGAAGTGGAATTTGAGGAAATGTACCAATGTTTTCTAGGCTTGCATAAAACACAAAAACAATGTCTCATACACAATTCTCCTGGCACATAGTTCACAACCACAACATAACATACATGGCTCCCAATCTTACAATCTCACCATGAAATTACATGAGTATTTCATTAATCCATCAATTAGAACCCCCTCCCCCCCCTTCCCAAGGAGGTGAAACATGGATTTATAGAAAAAAAAGGGCATTTCTAACCCAAGGACATCATTTACAACCAAGGTAATCAAACTTGAGTCAAGTGAATGAGGTTAACTCAACCATAAGAGACCCATTTGAATTTTACCCAAGTAACTCAAATTTCAAGTAGGGTGACTCCAAACCACCCAACCCAACTCCAAGTCATGTGAGGACACTTCAATCATGAACAAGAACTTGAATTGTTGATATAAACAGTTACACAAGGCAAGAAACATTCATGTAATAGAAAAAGGAGTCATAATGAAGGAGGAGTTACATGTCTCACATGCACTAGCTAAAAATAGCTACTAAAGGTGCCTTTGTGCAAGAGGAGTTTACAAAACCAAGTGTAACCTCCCAAAACGTATTTACAAAACCACCAAAGGGGCACATTTCTCAAGTAGAACCCATAAGGCCAAGCATAAGGTGTCAAAAAATAACTCCAAAGGACAAAATAATAAAAAATCGGGTTCATTGTACAATGTTTGGGTGACCATTAACTATTAAATTCAACAAAACATAATTACAAACGAAGATAAATAAACATAGTCCAACAAGGTCTAAAGTGCTAGGAATGACTCCATTTCCTCTCACACTATTGATCCAGGCCTCCCATACTCTTTTCTGGTTTTTTGTGTCCCATTTTTTAAATAATTAATTATTTACAAAAATAATAATAGTATCTCTTGGTTCTTAAAGACCCTTGTCTCAGCACCTAGTGCCACAATAATAAACAATTAAAACACATTAATATGTTTAGGGCCTTAACATATGGAATAGTATTACAAATAAAATTAAGGAGGTTTATGGATAGGGTAAACAATTAATTTTCAAAAGGAATAGGTCGTTCCCTAATTAGACCCCTTTACATTTTCCTCTGGTTGACTCATAAGCCCATCGATGTCCTCCTTTTAAGTCATCCTTCAAACCTTCGATTAATATTAGAATGATCCTATTTTTTGGTGTTAATAATCACAATGGGATCTACCTCATGGCGTTAAGAAACCCATGATAAATAAAAAATAATTAAAATATAAACAATATCAAGTTCAAAGGGTCAAAACTAGGGTATTACAATAATGATGACAAGTACCACGACAAACCAACATCCTAAGCATATGTATAATAGTACGAAAGTCAATTTATGGTTAGTTTGACATCAATATTCTAATATCTTTGGAGGTTTAAAGACATGTTTATATTGCTTAAATAACACCAACCATATTGATTTATTTTCACTTAAAGATAGCATTATGACATCATTAAAGCATTAAGACCATAAAAATTCCAAAAAAAAATATAACGATGCCAATTAGTTGTTAACTTAGAGTTAGTATTTCAAGGATAAATGGCATTTGAGAAGCATATAAAATTGTCATGTAGTTCCTTCAAATGCTAGTTAACTGTAGCAAAAATGTTAAAATTTCAATGATCATAAGTGTAATAAAATGTATCTAAACATTGCATGTGTCACTTTTAGACATGTTGAGAAGAAAAACATGTCAAAGAGACAACCTAATCTAGGGATTTCTTAAATCCCTAGTCAAATTTTAGTGTAGTTTCCTCTTATGGAATTTTTCCCACCCCATTGCCAATAAAGGGTTTCTCCTCATAAAGGAGACATAAGTGAATTCTTTTAACTAATATGTAAGTGCAATCCTAATTAAATATGTATATACAAACGTAAGGATAATTTAATATTAAAATGTCAACAAGAAAACCTTATAATAAACAATTAACTACTGAGAGAAAAGGGTTATTAAGAAATCTAAAGAAAATTAACCTTAACATATTATATAAAGATTAATAATGTTATAATTCAATCATAGATAAAAATCACATCAAATTAGAACATAATATATACATGTATTATGTAAATTTGGCAAGAAATTAATCAATGAACATGAACCACGTAATAAATTTTCACTTCTTTAAGGAAGATACGATATTTTATTTTAAAATAAATCCCAAAACATTTAACAGAAATGACCATGAAAAACTAGATTAGCTAACCATTACTTATCTATGACTGAATGAAGTTAGATTAGATTGCAGGTACTACTTGTTGGGAATAACCAACAAATCCTATTCATAACATATTCAAACTTGGATCTGAACTAAAATTAATGAAAATATTAAAATGAATATATAGCCATTGTAATGAAAATCAAGTAATGATTTATATTCTTGAAAAAAATTTCAAGAATTTTTTTCAAAATAGGATCACAATCATAATAAGTAAAACATGGAACGCATTCAAATTCTACTCCTCAGGCTAAAAATATATTGCAAAATAACCTCCAAGATCCATTGATTAACTCCATAACAACATCACATAGTTTTTCAATCAAAGCTATAGGTTGTTCAACAATTTTTTATGCAAAATCATTTCATCATTGGTTCGATATAGATGTAGGGCCATTACATTACAAAGATTATGAAATAAATAGAAACAAGTGGATAAGGTTGTTCCATAAAACTAGTAACACACCTCATATATCCTAGGAGATATAACTACTATAATAAGCATGATTTGACACATATTATTTCCACTTTCTATGCATTTCAATTGCATGGATATTTTTCTCATAAACTATGTTCCTTATCTGAAGTTTTTACTTACAGATGAGGGATCAAATATCCCTTTTCCTAAGCTTAACCCAACTTTGTAGGAAGTAGGTAAGAATTGATTTCATGGAAATTGGATGAGAAATAAATTCCTTGATAGATGGAAAGTTGTTGAAATATTGTAACTTTGAAGAATATTCTATATGTGTTACGGAGAGAAATTCCTATGGCTTGGGGTACCACAACAGACATCTAGACTCCAGAAATCAATCTTTCCCAATATGCAATAGAAATAAAAACATCTAACACTAAAGGGTCGAACCTCGTACCTTATTCCGGTTGATTGAAGTAGATCCCCGTTGAGATTTCCAATCTTTAGCTTGAAGTGTTATAGCACGTCCTCAACAACAAGTAAACAATACAAGCATACTATATTTCATGGTGTTAGATCTATTCTAGCATATATATTAAATAATGTAAAAGCATTTGACATATTCCAATGGAAACAATATTCATTCAAATACACATTACTGGACAGGAAAAGATATTTCTATTAATATGAATCAGAGATTACAAGTTACAACCTTTGACGGCACGTCTGCGAACTGGAGAAACTGAATCCCCCACTTGGGCCTCCACCACCTCAATCCTCCATCACTTCGATAGCAAGCTTACTAGAAAAAGGCAAGCTTGGGAAGAACACAACAGTGCTCCAAGGGACAAAGGGATGCAGACTCAAGCATAAGTTCTGGCAACAATGGACTATAGTTTCGTTACTCTCAATTCTCTCTTATGCTTTCAATGTACCAAGGGGTTCCTTATATAGCTTTTCAAAGGGATATTGAAAGGTCAAATCCATGCGATCTCAAGGCATATGGAAGGCCAGGAGTCATATGAGTCAGATCCAAGTCAAGGAAAACTCCAAAAGGATTTGGATTATGCACACATCCCGATGTACGCGACTATAAGGGGAATGTCCGCATATGTACGTGGTTATCGGGGAAAAAGCCGCGTATATCAATTTTCTTATGTTTTTAGGGATGATCAAGGATACATCAAAAGAAAAAAAGTGGTCCATAGGGGCTAATGAGTCTACAGCGGGACAGGGGAAGGCCATACAATGTGTGATTCACCTAATGTGGTGAAATCCGCTATAATAGATGCCCCCTAATGTATGAAGTCAGAGGGGTTATGTGATGGCCGAAATACATTATAAGTCGATCACAGAAAGGAAGTGATGAAGGTACCCAAATGGAAGACCAGCCACCCAATCAGCATAGTACCATAATACAACTCTGCATATAATCTGCAAATACATATAGCAGTCCCGGATACATAAGAGTACAATGGACATGAATAGGCATGGAACATGATAGAACATATGTGGTCATCGCCACGTACAATATACATAGATTAGAATCTCGATGATGAAGATATACAAAGGACCATGATCTCCAGAAAGGATGAAGATATACAATAGATCAAGATCTCCATAGTGGCTGGAAATGTCTGACATATACTGGAACAAGTCACGAGAGCTGAAATCTCATGAACACTGGCACGATCAAGGAGGTAGCATATAAGAGATGCCACCAATCTGGAAGGTCTTCTACACAAACCGCTACGAGTACATGTCTTACTATGCGAATAGAGGTGTCGAGGTCGAACGTAGTAGTCCATCGTCTGATTACCGATCATTGATGTATACCGTTAACAGACGCGAGATCACCCACCGATAATGAAAATGGGAATCAAGGTACTAGAGTGCAAACTAACAAGTGTGAATAAATGTGTTGAGCTTCAACACTTGAGAGAGTCCATCGATCAGGGGACATTGATGTATTCCCAAAACTGTCGATGGTGAGAGAACCTGCCACTGATGACTGCAAGTCTCAAGGCACTCAAGACGACTCTAGACTCCAATCCCAGAATAAATGATCTGAAGTCGATGGGATGAAATCCGTTGGAAGGAGGGCATTAAGGCATCCCCCATCATCCAACACGAGGTACTCAGTAAAGCTGTCTAATGTGGAAGGAATCGATTATAAGGTGCACGAACCAGTACTGTACCGGGAATGGCCGACATGCAAAGTCAAGATAACTGAGGAATGGCCGACTTAGTTTTCAACTTCCTTCGAACAAGAGCATAACGGTGTATGGTGACTAAATAAAGGCAGCATAGAATCGATATACAAACTGGGACATCTCTATGACGCAGGAGGCATCGATAGAGGCTCCATAGGGACTGGAAGCATAACCAGTCGGTGGAGATAAACTCAGATAAATGAGTACAGCTCCTAAAGTCAAACTATAACCCAACCAACGGATGTGATATACAGTGCTCTGTTTGAAGGCGACACAACTCGACAGCTGCCAAAGATAATATCTTTCCTTGTCCGGCTTTTTGGTTTTTTAATTTTTTTGGTCTTTTTCAGTTATTTGAAAAGCTTGAAAAAAGAAGAAACTAGCTTTATAGTTACAAACTAGGAGGAGACGAGTGTCATAAAGGCAAACAAACTAGTTCCATGTATTGGAACATACCTATGCTCAATGCAAGGAGACATGTGTAGGATATCGACACTCAGAGGAAAATCCCCTCCCGGTAAAAAGGGAAATCAAGCTGCGAAGGATATGAAAAATGGCTCTGCATGCCTAGTCATGAGACAAGATCGGGCTGAAACGCAATGTCAGGGGAGCTGGCATAAAGCTCAATAAGACAAGCAAAGCTCATGATAATGCATCCACAACTTGAAACAAGGGAGTCCGGAGGGAACATGGCCAGCATAATATCAAGAGGAGTATGAGGCTCTTGCGAAATGTCATGGCAATACTATACAACAGACTCCCACACCCTAAACCGAGAAACATCGGCATGGGCACCAAATAAAAATAAGGTGCTAACTAGGGTACCCATGTAAGGTGAGGCTCTACCACTCATATCATGCCACTTCTAAAGCAGTAAGAAGGTTCCGTGACATAATAGAGTGGGTTCGTACCTAAGGATATAGTGACATGGTCATGAGGTCATGCAAAATGAAAACGGTGGTGAACCTAACCTATATGCCAGTGTAGACATGATACCTAAAACGGGCATGAACGGGTCAATCCAAAGGATGAAATGGCATTGTAAATGGTCTTCTACATCACAAATCATGTCAGAAACAGTCCAAAATGGTTAGAAACTGTCAAAACTATAGGAAAGGGGGTAAACATTTTCAAATATTTGAAATTTTTTCTATCAATAGTAAAAAATAGAAATCATTTGAAACTTTTACCCATTGGAGCTCTGATTTTCAACTGCAAATTCCAGGAGATCCAGCCGGTGGAATTCACAACCGTTTCTTCCAGGTACTTACTCATGTTCCCAGCTTGCATTTCAATACATTTTTTTCAAGTTTTCATGGTCAAATGAGCTAGTTAAGGCCAAACTTACATGAGCGCCACGGCCCACACGGGTATCAAAGCTTTTTCCGCGTATAGGGCTGGCTATACGCGGAAAAGGGGCTAGAAACCGCGTACATACGTGGCTGTTTGCAAAACAGCTGCGTATGACGCCGCACAATTGATTTTAAAGTAATCTAATGGACATCTGGTCAATTTCTCATGCAGGATGGTGCTTGAATGGTGAGAACACGAGCATGGTGAAGTAGAGGAAGCGGTAAGGGCCGATGTAAGGGCTCAACAAGTATTATGTGCATGTGGACTCTATAAGTTCTGGTGCCTGGGTGGCTTGAGGGCCAAACCAGGGCTGCTACAGATGCTGGTAGACTATTGGGATCCAGACTCAGAGTCTTTTCGGATAGACGGTATGTCCCTCACCATTGATGTGGAGGATATCTATTTCATCATAGGTCTATCTAGACGAGGGGAGGTGGTGAACCTTCGTTCCCGAGGTGGGCCAGGTCATGGGCTTACTATCGATGAGTACATAGCAATGTACTACTACCCAGATACTGAGAAGGTGGGGAGTCAAGTTCCCACCAACGCTATACAGGTGCTGGGCCTAAAGGCCATTCTACTGACGCTGGGCAGGATAACAGGCTTAGCATCACTCCATCAGGCCTCTCGAGCACAGATGTTCTATGCGGTGGAGTGTATGAGACCGACCGTATATGACTGGAGTACTACACTACTGAGCAACATGAAACATCAGCTCAGTGAGTGTAAGGCAGGTAGGATACGTAGCTTCGGGTTCAGCAGCATACTGAGCACGTTCTTCTTCGAGCGAGTTCCAGGATTGAGCCCTAGAGTGGATGTTCCTCTCCACAGGGTTCGATATCCTGTCCAACGACGTTGGGCAGACGCGATGCGCAGACTGGGGGGTGGTAGGGTGGCCAACCCCTATCCAGCTGACTTCTTCACATGGTGGCGACAACAGATTGTTGCCATAGAGGACTACCCCTATGCAGGGATAGATTTTTGGGGGGATCCGGACATGCCATTTCCACCAGGATCAGCATTCAGAGACATAGGTAACGAATCTCAACCCTCATTTTTTTTATTTTTTTATTTTTGAATTATTTAAATTTTTTTGTGTTTTCTTGATAATTTGAAACCAAAAAGACATGTTTTTGGGTGAAAATACATAGTGACATCTACCATTCATGTGTATATGTGGGACCATGGCGACCAGAGGGCTTCCCATGTCATAGACGGAGGGGAAGAGGGGACGACATCACCGGTACGGATGTAGAGCGAATGCTCCAAAACATCCATACCAACTTCATGCGGCTGACACATAGAGTTCCCATGGCGCAAGTCGAGGACTTGCCTGAGGCCATGCAGCGACAGGTGGTGGGTGTACCACGCGCATGGGTGCGCTTATTCCGGCGGCTAGCTAGAGCCGTAGTGACATATCATGATCACAACCCTCCTCCTCCACAGGACTAGACATCTAGGAGTGTATCTATTTTGTACTACCGTGTATATGATGGAAGCTTTGAAAGCTCCACTTTTGTATTATGACACTATGTATTACCACATTTTTGATGTATATATAAAAGTTTTATGGTGATCGGTTTATTTATTTACATGTGTAAAAATGTGTTTATGATTAATTTATTATGAATGAGACAAATGCCAATCTAACACGTAGTTAGAATATGAGTCAGCAACTTGATTATAATTTCGTGGAATGTGTGTATATGTGATACTCTCAAATTTTCGTTCTAACAATCTTACCTGTAGGAATATCCTCAATAACGTCGGATCTCTAACATGATACAAACCATTGAGCTGTGACACTACTAACTCCGAATCAAGACGTACCTCAAGAGAGAGAACACCATGCGAGATTACATCCTGTAGAAGCTCAATAACGGCACTATATTCAGCAACATTGTTGGAAGATGGCCATAGACATACACCTCCTGAAGACAGTACTTGACCCATAGGAGTATAAATCACCCAAGCAGATGAGGCTGAGTGTTGAGTGTGACGGCTTGCACCATCCACCAATCCTATGTAGGTGGAATATTCCATTGACATCTGCCACAAGAAACGGAAACTAATCACAAACCCGATCACGATAAACAAGACCTAACTATGCAAAAAAAATTGTACAATAATATACAACAAACAGCCTTGGCAAAATATTACGCATAGTATTTTTTAAGGTAGAGCCCATTTCTAGGCTCTGCCAAGGCTGTCCCTTCGTAATCCACTAACTCGTAGGCACCCTTCTCTAAGACACGCTTGACCACGTAAGGACCACGCCACATAGGATTGAATTTCCCTGCCCCCAAGGGTTCTTTCAATTGATCCCACAAAAGGAGCAAGTCTCCCTCACTAAACACTCTTGGACGGACGGACTTATCATATTGGGCCTTCACGCGACGCTTATTAACCTCTAGAGTCACCAAGGCATCTCTACGCTGCTCATCGAGTTGCTCAAGGTGAACCAAACGCTCCTCCAAAGGTGAAGTGTCTGGTAAGAGTTCCACGGCTAACTTCAATGAAGGAATCTTGCATTCAACCGGCAATATCAACTCCACTCCATGAACAAGCTGATATGGAGAAAAACTAGTGGTATTCTTGACCGCGGTTCGATATGCCCACAAAGCAGGGTATAACATAATATGCCAATTCATTTTGCTTTGTGCGATGGTTCGTTGGAGAATGGACTTAAGTGACTTATTCACTGCTTCAACCTATCCATTCGCTTGAGGATAGTAAGAAGAGGAGTTCTCTTGCTTATACCCTAGCTTGGATGCCAACTCTTCCATCATACGGTTCTAAAAGTGCGAGCCATGGTCAGTGACAAGCTCTCTTGGAATCCCGAACTGAGTAATGATTTGGTTGAATACAAAGTGAGCGGCTGTCTCACCGTCGGATTTTACAGTAGGCATTGCCTCTGCCCATTTCGTGAAGTAATCAACAGCCACTATGATATGATGGTGCCCCCCAGCCAAAGCTGGGTTGCAATCCATAAAATCGAGCCCCCACTTGGTGAAGGGACCGGTGGTGATAATAGGGTGTAACGGGGCAGGCTTCGAGCGCATATTACGTGCGAACACCTGGCAAGGGTGGCACCTCTTGACCGCTTCAATACAATATTTGAAGTCGACGGCCAGAAATATCCTGCTCTCAAAGTCTTCTGAGCTGTAGAAAGCCCTGATAAATGACCGCCACACGCCCCTCCATGGCAATCATTAAGCACTACCTTAGCCTCATCATGAGTTAAACAATGTCATAAAATGGAATCTACTCCACGGCGGTACAAAGTATTGTCCACTATGAGGTAGTTCTCGGAAATGTGACGTAATCGACGTCGCTCATCTCGCGAGAGGTGAGTAGGGGTCCTCTGTGTTTGTAGATATACTATGATATCCCCATACCATGGTTCAGCCGTTGATATTAAGAAAATGTGTTCATCTACGAACGTATCTTCACATACCAACTCCTTAGCCTTACTCGAAAAATCCGATATGAGCTCTACAAAGATCAACGATTTCTTTGATTTTGCCGAAACAAACTCGAGATCAAACTCTTGCAGGATGACAATCCATTTATTGTACTTTCCCCCAATCATCCTACGTGTGAGGACGAACTGAAACGGATTGAGATGGGCTACAACCAAAGTTTGGCGAAGGAGAATATAATGTCTCAAATGCTGCACCGCATGTACGGTAGCTAAGGCAAGCTTCTCGACATGAGAATACCGAATCTCTGCGTCAATAAGGTTTCGGCTCAGATAATAAATGACATGCTCCTGGAGCTCCTCATCCTCCTGAACCAACACCATCCCAATCATCTCTAAAGACGCGACCACATATAATAGGAAATGACGGCTATAATCCGGAGGAATAATCACCGGGGCCGATGCTAGGGCTCGCTTAAGTGCATCGAAGGACTCCTGGGCTCGCTCATCCCATTCAAAGGGAGTATCCTTCTTCAAGAGACGCATGAAGCCTCTAGTCAAATTGGCAAAATTGACAACAAATCTTCGTAGGAAGTTTTCCATGCCTTGCAAACATTGAAGATGACGAATATTTCACGGGAGAGACAACTGAAGTATTGCCTCCACCTTCAAAGGGTCGACTCTTATCCCCTCTTTTGAAACGATGAATCCTAACAAACGACCTAACTTCACGCAAAATATGCACTTCTGAGGGTTTAATCTAACAGCATAGTGCCAACATCTTTCGAAAACCAATATCAAGTGATAAGAATGACGCATCCTCATACGAGAATGAGCAGCGAGGTCATCCAAAAACACTTCAATAATAGACTTGAGATTGTGGAAGATCAAGGTCATCGCCCGCTGAAACGTAGCTCCGGAGTTTTTAAGGCCGAAAGGCATTTTCCGATATGCAAAATCTCCCTAAGGACAAATAAATGCTGTCTTGTGCTGGTCCTCGGGTTTTATCTGGATCTAATTATACCCGGAAAATCCGTCCATGAAGGAGAACACCTCGCTACCCGCACACTCATCCAAAATCTGATCTATAAATGGTGTGGGGAAGTTATCCTTAGGACATGCACGATTTAAATCATGAAAATCGGTGCATATACGGATCACTCCCTGCTTCTTATCCACCGAAACGGTATTTGAAACCCACTCTGTCAAGGGAACAAGATAGATGAAACCCGCTTTCAATAGTTTCTCTATCTCTGCCTTTATGGCGGGTTCTTTCCTAGGATTCACGGCGCATAAACGCTGTCGAACAGGCTTAGCGTTGGGCTAAGTTTTAATCTCATGTTCGACAATTTGAGGGTCAATCCCTGGAATCTCATCGTATGACCAAGCAAAAACATCACGAAATTCCTTGAATAGCTTGGTATACTCACGAATCTCATCTTGGGAACAATCCGCCCCAATGTAGACATTCTCAATCGTACCAGGATTGCAAGAAATGTTTATAGGAATGGTCGACGATATGTTCGCCATGTTTCCATCAGCCATCTGACCAGGAGAGATTAACGGAACCATAGGTCTACCAACTTTCTGACTAAGAATCTCCCTATAATCCTCATGCTCCAAAAGGTCAAGCTCTGGAAGGAAATATGATCTATGATGAAGTTCCTCCCATGGCGGCTCAACTCCCGACATAGCCTCAATAATCGCTTCATCTGAAGGGAAAACCATATCCAGGAAATCGTGGGCATGAGAAGACTTTACTGCCCATGCCGGAAGCACATAGGGGTCTTCCTCCTCCGTCCGCGAAGAGGAAGAACAAGGCTCTGCAGCAAACTCGAGATTAGCTTGGTAAGCAATCATAACTTCAGGCAATGGCACACTCATCTCGATGGACTCACTCAAAGGACTCGGTGAAGGAAGAATCCAAGGATCTCCCATATGACATGTGTGAAAAGGCACCGATCTCGTAGACGTGGAAGCACCACCGAAACTCGAACCTATCATGAGGACGGGTGCAGGACAACTAAAGGTTCCCATGAGGGAAGGATACATTCCTACACCCACACTCCCAGTTTCTGGCTGGGAATGTTCAATCTTCGGAACCGAAGCTCCTGACGATGCAGTAACAGGAAGATTCTTGAATGCCATTTGGTCAATCATTACAATCTTCCCGTTATGAGGAAAGCTTACAACACGAAACACGGAAGACGCAACGGCTTGCATACTATGCATCCAATTCCTTCCCAGTAAGAGATTGTAGTCAAGGGGTGCATCAACCACCTCAACCTCTATCGCAATGGTCTTCCCTCCCAAATGGACTTTAAGGGAAGGAATGATGTTGTGCAGCCTAAACGATCTCCCATCGAAAGCAGTTAACATGGTCGTAGACTTTGACAATTCAGGATAACCAAGACCCTTCCAACAAGACAAAAACATCACAGAAGCAGCAGCGCCCTCGTCAATCACAGTACGCTTGACAGTCATATTAAGAAATTCTACATGTATCAAAAGGGACACATAGTAGGGCAAGTGAGGCTGATGTCCTACGGTTTCAAATTTGATCGTTGAGGAAGAATCATCACCATTCACACCAAGAGCGGAAAGCAAAGCCTTCCTTTGCGATGGACAACTCTGAAGCACCTCTAATGCAGACATCGCACAAGGAGTATGACCCAAGTCCTTGACAAATGAATAGTTATGGGCGGCTCGGGCATTTGGATTATGCCCCGAGCACTTAAGTACCCCCTTAGGAATGCGAGGTGCAGCTTCAGGTTTATCCATAGGTTTATCCACCGGTTTATCGGTCGGTTTCGCAATGCGCAAAGGAGTTCCTGGTGGATCAGGTTCTTTGCCTGGGCTGGGTTGCGATGAAGTATAATCTTTTGCACACGTCACAACTTTCGCAGCAGACCATATTAATGAACCCACGACCACTAGTCTCAGGTGGATCCTCATCACTAGATTGATCATGGGACTTTGAGTTCATATTCTGGTTATGCGGTAAAGGGTTCGTTAACACAGCTGGGCCCTGTGCTATGAACTTCGAAGCTTCATCTATCCTAGGGAACAAGTAAGTGAGGTGATCATCCTTACATAGCTTGCAAGGAAACTTAACCTTACGTTTATTCTGCTTGTCCCCCCCAGCATTTTTATTATTCTTGTCATTATTATTGGCGTTTTCATTCTTATACCCACCCTTTTTATTATTATTGTTTTTACCCTTCTTTCGGTTCTGTCGGGGTTTCTGGTTACCCTTCGGGTCCGACGATTGCACAGCAATTACATTCGCCGTTTGGGCAGGCTGAGACGAAGCCGTAGATTGTCCCGAGGCAGATTGGTTGGTTGACACCTGAGCAACTTGTTTCGCAACCGAACTTGTAGGTTTCTTACTTGCACATCCCACAATGCCATCGGCATGTGGTCCAGGTTTGACCTTGGGATCAAAACTAGAACGAGGAGCGTTGGGTATAATCTCATATAACAAACCAGACTGAGCATAGATCAAGTCTAGTTCCCGCGCCCTAAAAATTGCTTGTTCCTCATTCTGCATTCCGGATGTGGAAACATCCTTCGCTATATATGGAAATAAAGATTTGAGGAACCACTCAAGGAGGAATTCCGGTGGTATAAAGGCTTTAATTAATCTCTTCCGTCTACGCCACTCCTGAATATGATCAGAAATATGGGTGGCTTTATCTTGCCAAAATGTCGACAAGAGTTCAGTACCAACATCATATCATACTGGTAGCTGGAAGTGATTAAGGAAAGTCATCGCAAGATCATCGAACAAGGTAAAGGCACCCCTAGGCAACTCTATATACCATTTCGCCGCAGGCCCTGTGAGGGTGCGTTGAAATAGTCTCAAGTGGACTGAGTCCTGATGCAATGAATTCAAAGAGCACCATAGGTGGAATGTCGTAACGTGTTCACTCAGATATTCTCCTAGTTTTCCTTCGAATTTAGGTATATCCGAAGGAAGCTTGGTAGGGACATCCGGCCAAGCCAGGTCATGAGCCACATGATCGTTTGTAAGTCTTGATAAGTCAGGTAAGTTGAGTGTCGCGAGGAAAGGGAGCCTAGGATTATGAGGTCTAGGGACCGCTCCCTGGTTTATATGGGATTGATTACCACCATGACCTTGGCCATAGTGACCTCCTCCCGTATGACCCGTATAGGGTGGCGCCGAAGCACCATAATGAGGTGGACCTTGACTAGTGGGAGCTACAAAGCCATAAGCAGGAGGATAAGCAGGTTGTGAATACGCGCCTCCATAAGGTGCAGAAACCTGTCCATATTGCGCCCCATAGTAGGGTCCATAGGTCATCACTTGCGATGCCCCATGAGACACTCCATAGGTAGGTACATACATTCCAGAAGTAGGAATATACATGCCGGAAGTAGGGATATATGTCGAGGAAGTAGCGACCTGACCTCTAGAAATATGAACATAACCCCCCGAAACTATGGGTGGTATGTAGGCTTGAGACACAATAGGTCTAGTAATCCCAGTACGGATCTGACTCGTAGCTACGTGCCAACTCGAAGGACCACGTGAGTAAGGTGGAGGATTTGCATTTGAAGAACTCGGAAGCGAGGATGAAGGAATCTCGGTAATAAGATATGTGCTAGTGCCTATCGTCACTTGTCTAGAACCTGGTATCGCTATGGGATCACTAACTCTAGACCTAGTAGGTATATAAGATGTAGCTTCCACCGTTGGGATGGAAGGTGCAATGTGACTAGTACTCCCAAACCTCTCCGCAAGGTAAGGCATGGGATTGCCCCCGGGCATAGTGTTAGGATCAAAGTCGGATTCGACATTAAATGCCAAATCATGCATAGGAAAACCAGTCGTAACATAACCACCATAGCTAGTGCTGGCAGGTTCAAAGTGAGTCTCCGCGTCTTCCGACATTCCATACCGGTAATGTGCCAACGAGGGGTCAGGCCTAGAATGAATAGGTCTATCATGCATGGCCTCTATCTCAGAAATCACAGGTCCTAACTCAGTTAGGTCGGGTGAAGGATCATAAGTAGGTGTAAAATCCCCATCGTCAACACGAATAGGAGGAGGAAGTGAATCAGATGTGTCCTCTGAATGATCTCCCATGGTGTGTCAATCAATGTGTGATATAGTCCGCCTGGACTATCTAGGTCCCTCTCCTAAAGGAGGAGGATCAGTAGAAGGCG
This sequence comes from Pseudotsuga menziesii, assembly GCA_001517045.1. NCBI lineage: Eukaryota > Viridiplantae > Streptophyta > Pinopsida > Pinales > Pinaceae > Pseudotsuga > Pseudotsuga menziesii. Next base: position 138,109 of record LPNX010041098.1, read on the forward strand.
AAAGTCCTGCTAAACGAAGAGAACAGCGCTGAGCCGCACCCGAATCCACAATGACTCAAAAAATAGCAAAGACTCTCTATTTACATCAACCCTAGGCCAACTAGCATGCACAGAGCAATAACTATAAAATATAAAGCCAAAAGCAAGCAAATAAGGGCTGGATAAGTGAGCTCCCGAATGTGGCCGGTATGTCTCTCCTAGGAGAGGCTTGAGAGGCCCTTGTCACCACAAGCGAAGGTTCGAAACCAATTATTGTGGCCCTCAGCTTCAATGCGTAAAGCGACTGTGCTGTCCGACCCCAACCTGGTCGGGACACATGCAGAATAACCTCTACACGTACCCCCTCGATATCCTAGGTAAGGTCACTAAGGTCACCTCAATATAATCAACGCTCAGGCAGACAGTCGCAGGCAGGATTGACCGCATGGGAAGGGTAGCAAAGCCCGAAACTCCCGAAAGAGCCCCTAGATACGAATACAATCCTGGCTATATCATCGGTGCTACACAGTTCTCGACTAGGGGTTATCCCAATCAACAACCGCTCACACTACCTAGTTCTTGACTCCCTTTTGAGAGGAGATTCCTGAGAACGCCGGTTATACCAAGGATTTCACACACTCCCTGGACAGACACCTAATTGTTGTTGTTTAGTGATCTTGGAGAATTGACTTACAATGAACTATTCCAAGATCCTAAAACCTAAGATTGTTGGTGCACCCTAGAAAAGAAAAGAGTGTAATTCATTTTATTTAGCGTTTATTTTAGTTGTCTTTATTACTCAAAAATAGGATATGGTCGTGCAACTAATGATGTTATGACGCAACAAGAAGTAAAATGCACACCTAACAATCAATGCAAATGCATTGTGTCCATGAAAACTAAGTATGAGTACTACGTGTAATGCACAATTTCTTCTTCAAATGCTGAATGCAAATTTCCCTATATGAAGTCCTGACTATTACTCCAAAGCAAATCTAGATCGAATGCAGGTACAATGCAACGTGCAAAATGCAATGCATAATGAGAAGCAAATGTTTTTGTATTTTTTGAAAATAAAGAGATACGAAAAGAAAAAGAATGATTCTACCCACCCCAGACTCTGCAAGCACATATAAACAACATCCTAGCAAAGCACTAAGGTAAAAGGACTCTAATGCACTAATCTCAAACAAAAAATCAAAGATGCCATGACAAGAATTTTCCTAAAAAAAAATTTAGGCTAAACAAAAACGTTTCTGGTCAAGAACAGAGGTATTAACAGACTCAGGAAGTGCCAAAGGAGACTCAGCAACTCACAGAATTCACCCAGCAATCCACTTTCTTCCACAAAAAGGTAAAATCCAAAGTATACACGACCGTGCGCAGTAAACCCGCGTGTATACACGGAAATCCCAGAGGAACCTCCGTGTATACACGACTGTAAGACCAAAACCCACGTACAGGAAGAAAAAGATGCACAAATCAAGGCAAACAGACAGGCTGAGACTAAGTTTACACCAATCAGACTCTACCAGGCATACATTCCCCCATACCCAACACAGAAACAAGAGAGAGAGAGGAATTCAAATACATTGAATGCCAAGAAACCAATCCCCAAAGGTCAACTACTAGGAACTCCCCATCAGAGTCGCCAATTCTGTTACGGAGAGAAATTCCTATGGCTTGGGGTACCACAATAGACAGCTAGACTCCAGAAATCAATCTTTCCCAATATGCAATAGAAATAAAAACATCTAAAACTAAAGGATCGAACCTCGTACCTTATTCCGGACGGTTGAAGTAGATCCCCGTTGAGCTTTCCAATCTTCAGGTTGAATTGTTATAGCACGTCCTCAACAACAAGTAAACAATACAAGCATACTATATTTCATGGTGTTAGATCTATTCTAGCATATATATTCAATAATGTAAAAGCATTTGACATATTCCAATGGAAACAATATTCATTCAAATACACATTACTGGACAGGAAAATATATTTCTATTAATATGAATAAGAGATTACAAGTGACAACCTATGACGGCACGTCTGCGAACCGGAGAAACTGAATCCCCCACTTGGGCCTCCACCACCTCAATCCTCTATCACTTCGATAGCAAGCTTACTAGCAAACGGCAAGCTTGGGAAGAACACAACAGTGCTCCAAGGGACAAAGGGATGCAGACTCAAGCATAAGTTCTGGCAACAATGGACTATAGTTTTGTTACTCTCAATTCTCTCTTATGCTTTCAATGTACCAAGGGGTTCCTTATATAGCTTTTCAAAGGGATATTGAAAGGTCGAATCCGTGCGATTTCAAGGCATATGGAAGGCCAGGAGTCATATGAGTCGGATCCAAGTCAAGGAAAACTCCAAAAGGATTTGGATTATGCACACATTCCGATGTACGCGACTATAAGGGGAATATCCGCGTATGTACGCGATTATCGGGGAAAAATCCGCGTATATCAATTTTCTTATGTTTTTAGGGATGATCAAGGATACATCAAAAGACAAAAAGTGGTCCATAGGGGCTAATGAGTCTGCAGAGGGACAGGGGAAGGCCATACAATGTGTGATTCACCTAGTGTGGTGAAATCCGCTATAACAATATGTATCTTTTTGTGCTCCTCGATGGTCCTACCAGGAGAACCACTTGTATTACTTTATACCCCGATGCTTCTAATCGGAAGAACTAATAAGAGTCATGAGGTAGTCCCCTCTAATTGTAAAGGTGGGTCATTAGCACCCTAGTGTGGTTACTTGAGCCTACATGTGTAACTCGAGCCTACATGATTTAACTTGAGCCTACATGTCGAATGAGTTAATTAAAGTGAACAGATGAATATGAATAGAGGTGTGGTGCTCCTCATTTGAAGCACACACTCTCACTTGTGTAGCGCATTAGTGGAGAAGAGAAGAGTAGCTGGAGAAGGAGGAGGATCAGGCTTTGATATCCTTGTTGGTTTTACCTTTTTTTGGGGGGGGGCGTCTATATTGAGGAAGCTTTTGCTGGTTTTTTCCCTTTAGGGTTTTCCCAGGATAAATCTTTGTGTTCCTTTTGTATGGTTGTGCTTTTATATCTTTCAATGATCCTGTTTATATGATTTTGTTATGAATTCAAAATGAAATACTAATGATCTAACTTAGCATATGAAATTTTAACATGCTATCAGAACCACCCTGAAAGAAGACATTGTGCAGCTACAAAATCTAGGGTTTATTAATTTTTGGGTCTCTATCCACAATCGATCAGCAAAAGAAGGCTTGATTGACTCTCCATTGAAGGGCACATCTTTTTGTCGAAGCGAAATTCGATTCCAAGCATTTTCAGTTTTGGTGCAGAAAATTAGGGCTTTCTACAGAAGAGGAACTTTTGAGTGAACCCAGCATAGGATTTTTCTCCTCATCAAAATCAAAGTTTAGAGACCTGGATCAATAAATTTGGTTGGGTGAAACTCCGGGAAATTCAAACCCGAGTTTGACCCCGCGCTAGAAAAACCCTAAATACTAAAACTGCTATTTTTTGGTACATTCGCTATATCCTGAGATTGGCAAAGGATCAGGAGCTAAAAATTTCAAAGGATGAATATAAAATCTGGATGTACACTGTATCCAAAATTCCGCCTCAGATTCACTATATTCAAGGAGATATGATCCCTCCACGTTAGGGTTCCAACCTCTTCCAGAATTCATCCCTGAACAAGACACCTGGGGATAATTGTTGTAGCTTGGGCTACAGAGGTCCAAATGGAATTCCTGAAGATGTTCCAAAAATATCACGGACTTTAATTTCTTTGGTCTGAATTTCAGAACTAGAAGATGAAACAATAACACGTGGCATGCCATACAACTTCGTTGTTCTGAACAGTCCTGTAACAGGTCACCTTGGGAAAAGGATCATAAGTCCCAATCGGTGAAATAAATTCTAATGAAACATATGGTTTTGGATCAGGGACATGTGAGATTACCTAAATGAGAAATTGTAGACATAGAGGAGTAGTAATTTTGGAGATATCATAGAAACAGTGACAGGCATTTCTGCAAAATAAATTGGAAAACTAGGGCTTCCTATTCCGAGAGATTCCCTCTACTTTTTTTAGAAAAGGAGTACATTGGACAGCTCCATTTGAAGAGATATATATTTGTATCCAATTAGATCTAAAATATTCCAATTTTTGAAAATTAGGGTTTCTCTGACACACCCTAGATCAGCCAGCTTTGGAAGCAGGACATACACCTCAAATCGATAAGACCTAATCTTTTGCTATTTGCATTTGAGGTTCTCATTTCAAAGTGATATATTACATCAGATTGATTATAAGCTTGATGAAGTTGACAACTTCCAAGAATGGAAGTATTTGATCTCTCTGAAGAAAATGAATTGGACACTTACATGAGTAGAGAGGTTCAAGAGGGAGATGAGGCTCAAATCCTTACGCTAGAAGAACTTGGTCAAGGCCAAGAAGATCATTGTTAATTCAATCACATATCAACTTGTACCACAAGTGTCTTCCCTAAAGAAACTGAAAGAGATGTTTGATTCCTTGACCAAGCTATTTTAAGGAAATAAAATACATCAAAAGATGACCTTAAGAAACAAATTGAAGAGTTAAAAGAAGAAGTGAAGAATGCAGAAGTGGTGATAGCCACCTTGAATGGCCTCCTAGGATTGTGGGATTCATTCATGCAAAGAATGTATGCCAGAAGGAAGTGATTACTTTCAGATCGACTCATAAGAAGAGAAGAAGAAGATGGGAGAAATTGAAGATCAAGCTCTCACCATTCAAAGAAGATCCCTCATGCGATGAGGAATATGAAGAACTCAATTCTTGAAAGAAAAAAAAACTTTTATTCATCTTATCATTTGGATAAGAAATGATGATTTCATGAATGAAGAAGATGATAAAGCAGAATGATCAAGATGGATTCTACCAATGAAACAAATAAAAGATAAGTATTCAATTGCCATTTCATGATATTGTTTTGTTATACATTTGATTTTATTCAGTTGATGTGTTATGCATGATAGATTGTTTGCATTAATGACTGTATACTACTAATATGTATGTGATGGGTAAGTAGCTCATGGTGCTATACAAATCTCCATTTCTACTAATCTAGAATGAAGCCTCCTTGCTGACATATTGGATTAGTGCACAATCTCAATAATGTCATGATAGAGTCGGAAGGCATCTAGAAAATTTCTGTGAGATATGGATGAATGTTGTATTGGCTAAACAGTTGCATGATGCATAAGAATTTGTCATTATGCATATGTTTTATTAAATAGTTCTAACCATGTAGCTGGTGCATTTGAATTGTAGGAAAGGTCCTGTACAACCTCCTACAAGAAGGATGAGACTTGTTCCGAAGAACAAGTGATGACAATTAAATATTAACTACAGTAAAATCTGAAGCTCCCAGGGTCAGAGACACCATGACGGAAGAAAGAGCTTCAGAGAGCAGTAGATCCACCTCAAAGGATGAAGACCTCCATGGGTATGAGAGATAACTCAAGATGAAGAAAGGAATACTATGAAAGAAGCTATGATCAAATAATATCATGGGGAATGATGTATATGATATGATTTCGATACATAAAGGAAAGTACATAGTATCCTCCATATGGATCTACAAGAACAAGTGTACAAAGCAAGGTTTGTGATTTGCCTCAGAAAGAATAGACTATGACATGACATACTCTATTGACCAGTATATATCAAGCATAGAACCACCTATACAGAATGAAGAGGGAAGATGATACTCCACTTCAAAGGGAGTGGCTATAGAAGATATCTGAGTTCGACATGGTACGATATGATGGATAGCTTCGTGATGGATCGAAACTCAGACCAAGAGTAAAGTGGGTTCCAACCTTCAAGGTTGAATGCAGAAGACTAGGATATGTTGATGACCTAACAAGATGAACTCATGGAAGATGTTATGATGAAATAATACTAGAATGTTGTTTGGGATATAGTACTCAAACTAGAAATAAAGAATGTGGTATCTTCCAAAAGGATTCGCAAGATAAAATATGTTGCTGATAGAAGTAAGGAAATACTTGTGGCTAGAGGTTTCTATCAGAAAGAGGGAATTAATTCTGAAGAGACACTTACTCCAGGAAGTAAGGTACACTTCCTTTAGAACTATCATGGTAGTTTCTTCCATGATGAAGTAAATACAAGCCTTCCTTAGTGGAATGATTGACGAAGAGTTTTACATCGAATAGTCACAAGGATTTGAAGTTGAAGATAAATGGACTCACATATGCAAGTTGAAGAAGGCCCTCTATGGCCTGAAGCAAGCTCCTAGAGATTGGTATGGAAGAATAAATAGTTTCTTGATGATCATGGGATTTTCCAAGAGTAAATTCGATCCTAACCTTTACTACAAGGTTGTAGAAGATGAACTTGCCATCCTGTTATTATATGTGGATGACTTATTCTTAACATGGAATGAGAAATAGATCATGGAAAGCAAGAAGAAACTAGAAGAAGAATTTGAGATGAAATACCTTGGGTTAATGCATTATTTCCTAGGTCTAGAAGTATGGAAAAGTTTAGAAGGAATCTTTCTCAACCAGGGAAAGTATGTGGTAGAGATATTGAAGAGATTCAATATGTTGGAATGCAAAGCCATGGCCACACCCATGGACTCCAACCTGAAGTTGTTAGCTGATGACTCATCAGAGTTAGTGGATGTGACTCATTACAGACAGATCATTGGGTCATTGATGTACTTATCAAATACCAGACCATACATTTGTTTTGCTGTGAACACCTTAAGTCGATATCGTGCTCAACCAAGACGGGTTCACCTAGTTGCTGCAAAACATGTGATGAGATATCTGAAAGGGACTATAGACTTTGGTCTATACTATGATGGAAACCATGACTATAGATTATATGGCTATACAGATGCAGATTGAGCTAGAAGTACCTCAGATAGGAAAAGCACATCAGGTAGATGCTTTTGGTTCTATTATGAGTTCATGGTTTAATAGGAAATAGTCGAGTGTTTCTCTTAGCACGGCTGAAGCAGAATACATAGCAGATTAATCTGCTAAGTTGTGAAGCCATATGGATTTGGAAGCTGATATCAGGTTCCTTTGACCTAAATATAGATACAGATGATGGTGATTCAGTATTTCTATACTGAATATAGAGATGATGATGTTTTTGTATCCCCATCTGAAGATATAGATGATGATGATTTCAGTATTCCCATACTGAAGATATAGATGATGTTTCAGTATTTACATACTGTAGATTCAGATGATGGTGATTCCTTATTTCTATACTAAATATATAGGTGATGATGCTTTCAGTATTCACATACTGGAGATACAGATGGTGATAGTTCAGTATCCAAATAATGAAGATGTAGATGATGATGGTTTAGATGATGATGTGTTGATGAAACCTTTGTCCTGAGTAAAGTTCGAACACTTTCGAGATAAGCTTGGTGTGGGTCGAAAAGACCTTCCCCAAAAGGGGGAGTAGTGATGTTGCAGTGGGATTGTATCATCCCTGGGCACTTTCCCTAAAGTGAGCCAGTGACCTCAATCCTTCATAATGAAGAGGGATTGTATCATCCCGGAACATATGTCCATAATAGATCCGGTGACTTTGGTCCTCGAGAATGTGGTGGGATTGTATCATCCCTAGGCACTTGCCCTAAAGTGATCCGATGACCTCGGTCCTCGAGAATGTAGTGGGATTGTATCATACCTGGGCACTTGCCCTAAAGTGATCCGAATACCTTGGTATTCAAGAATGAAAAGGGATTGTATCATCTCGGGGCATATGTCCAGAAGTGATCCAGTGACTTTGGTCATTGAGAATGTGGCAGGATTGTATCATCCTTGAACTTTGGTTCAGAACGGATCTGGTGAACTTTGGTCATCGAGAATGTGGCAGGATTGTATCATCCTTGAACTTTGGTTCAGAACGAATCTGGTGAAGTTTGGTCATTGAGAATGTGGAAGGATTGTATCATCCTTGAACTTCAGTTCATAATGGATTCGGTGAACTTCAGTCATCAAGAAGGTGGTAGGATTGTATCATCCTTGGAATTCGGTTCAAAACAGATCCAGTGAACTTCGGTCATCGAGAAGGTGGAAGGATTGTATCATCCTTGGACTTCGGTTCAGAATGGATCCAGTGAACTTCGGTCATCAAGAAGGTGGTAGGATTGTATCATCCTTGGACTTCAGTTCAGAACGGATCCAGTGAACTTCGGTCATCGAGAAGGTGGCAGGATTGTATCATCCTTGGAATTCGGTTCAGAATGGATTTGGTGAACTTCAGTCTTTGAGAAGGTGGTAGGATTGTATCATCCTTGGACTTCGGTTCAAAATGGATCCGGTGAAATTCAGTCATCAATAAGGTGGCAGGATTGTATCATCCTTGGACTTCAGTTCAAAATGGATCCAGTGAACTTCGGTCATTGAGAAGGTGGTAGGATTGTATCATCCTTGGACTTCAGTTCAGAATAGATCCAGTGAAATTTGGTCATCGAGAAGGTGGTAGGATTGTATCATCCTTGGACTTCAATTCAGAATGGATCCGGTGAACTTCGGTCATCGAGAAGGTGGTAGGATTGCAACATCCCTGGACTTTAAGTCCAAAAGAGATCCAAAGAATTCTTTGTCTTTGTACTGTTGTTTGCAGGTTGTTGCTGATGATGATGATGTTTCTGATTGAAATATCAGAGTGTGATGATGATGATATTTTGATGTTGATATTTTGATGATGATGATGTTTTCATGATGATCTATCTGATCGGAAGATCAGAGTATGATGATTATGATGTTTATGATCGAAAGGTCAAAGTGTTGAAGATGTTTCTTATCAAAAGGGTCAAAGTGCTAAAGATGTTGTTGAAGATGTTATTGATCGAAAGGTCAAAGTACTGAAGATGTTGTTGATCGAAAGGTCAAAATACTGAAGATGTTGCTGATCGAAAGGTCAAAGTGCTGAAGATGTTGTTGATCGAAAGGTCAAAGTACTAAATATGTTGCTGAAGTTGTTGCTGATCGAGAGGTCAAAGTATTGAAGATGTTGATGCTGATCGAAAGGTCAAAGTGCTGATGATGATGTTGCTAATGTTGCTGATCGTAAGATTAGAATATGATGATGATGATGATGATGCTGTTCAAAAATTCAAAATGTTGAAGAAGTTGTTGCGGATCAAAACAGTCAGAGTGTTTCTGTTACTGAAGACTAAAGATTGAATATGAAGACTACATGATGTTGAAAAGCTTCCAATGATTTATAGATGTATTACCCTAATGATGTTGATGATGTCCTCTATCTCTCTCCTACTATTTTTGTTGTTGATGTTGTTGTAGAATACCCTTCTCGTTAAGGGGGAGTGTTTAAATATTGTAACTTCAAAGAATATTCTATATGTATCTTTTTGTGGTCCCCGATGGTCCTACTGGGAGAACCACTCGTATTACTTTGTACCCTGATACTTCTAATTGGAAGAACTAATAAGAGTCATGAGGTAGTCCCCTCTAATTGTAAAGGTGGTTCATTAGCACCCCAGTGTGGTTACTTGAGCCTACATGTGTAACTCGAGCCTACATGATTTAACTCAAGCCTACATGTCGAATGAGTTAATTAAAGTGAACGGATGAAAATAAATAGAGGTGTGGTGCTCCTCATTTGAAACACACACTCTCACTTGTGTAGCGCATTAATGGAGAAGAGAAGAGTAGCTAGAGAAGGAGGAGGATCAGGCTTTGATCTCCTTGTTGGTTTTACCTTTTATTTTTTTGGGGGCATCTATATTGAGGAAGCTTTTGCTGGGTTTTTCCCTTTAGGGTTTTCCCAGGATAAATCTTTGTGTTCCTTTTGTATGGTTGTGCTTGTCTATCTTTCAGTTATCCTATTTATATGCTTTTGTTATGAATTCAAAATGAAATACTAATGATATAGCTTAGCATATGAAAATTTAACAAAAGTTGAGCTGGATGAGTGTTGATCTATACAATTGAGTCATCTCTACTTTGGTAAACATCAACCAACTTGAACGTACAAGAAATTGCATTGGAAACCTCTCCAAATGTTTGCATTCCCATATATTCAAGCATGGTATTAGTTTCTACCCAAAATCCCCCACTATTTTTTTCCTTTTCGCATTCATCCCTATAACTTCATCCCAAACAAAGCACCAAGATTTAAAAGAAGTATTTACATTTTTAGATTGGATTACATCCACTCTAGTAAATATTTTGGGGATTTTTTCATGAATATAATCCCATTAACTAACTGCTCTAAATCCCTATTGGAAACCTCCTTTTCCTCCCTTTGTTGATCCACTAAATTAGATAAGTGAAAAAGAACATTAAAATCATTCTGAATATCATTCATTTAAGAAAAGAGTCTAATTTGAATTTCCTTATATTGCTTGTTCAACCACAATTATTCCACTTTCAAATCTTCTAAATACAGTTTACAAGACCGACCAAAAGTAGCTTGATGAGCAAGATACTGAATAGTATATTGCAATTCATTGATTTGGATATTATTCTCAACAATAATTTCTTCTTCTCTTTTCTTTTCATAAGACAAATAATTCAATTGATCCATCAAACCATCCAACACATTCTGATGTTTCCCTTTAGTTCATCTATTTGCTTGGAAAATTATTAATGGAAGGACATTTTTTTAGCTTCCAAGGAAGATAATTTGGACTTCTCTTCATTGATCATTATGCTCAAGGTATAAATAGTGTGGTAGTTTTCTCCTTCAAATTCTCTGATGAAATATTTTATTTCAATCGATTCCTTCTATACATCCAAGGTTGCTTGTTTCCAGATAATTGATGTTCAAGAGACCCACTGACTAAATCACCCTCCTTTTCTCTCTTGACACCTATCCTTATCACATCCTTTTGTCTCTTATAGAATATGTAATATCCAAAATATACTACTACATCTTCTCCAAAATATATTATATCTTGTGACGATGAAACCAAAAGGCCAATGGATGACACAATTGGCATGGTTTCAACAACAATAGTATACAAGGCTTGGGAATAAACCTAAGAAACATGTGAATTGATTTGTGCTAGTATAGGGGTACAAATACATAGGTTTTCTAACTTTGGCTAAGAGTTTTGGATAATAGCAATAATGTTTTCACATTGAGAAGTTAAACCAACTCTATATGTAGTCAAAGAAGTGGTATCAACTTCCTAGGTTTATATTGTTCATGAGCAAGAGTTTATGTAAGGTATGTTCAAAACTATGGGATTTTGACTAAATTTGCTCAACAAGATCATCTATAGGTTGATTTGAATATATGTGTACAAGAAGGGAGAGTATGTACAAGATTCTTAGAAGGCTTGTTTATTGGGTTAGTGACTTGGACACTAACTTGAGGTCAATTGTGTTGGGAATCAATGGCTAAAGAAGTAGACGGAGTAATGGAAATGGGCAAATATAGAGGGGATATTAAACTTTTTTTAATAACTTGGGTGGATTGGAAAATTTATATAGGTTTTTCTAAATCCAAACCAATAACTTGAATAAAGGAATTAGAGGAAATTTCAATTTAAAATGGGCCTTCCAAAAATAATACAAATTCCATGTCATCATGTCTTAGCCAATCAAAATGCTTTAAAATTCAAAAAGGGAGCACCTCTTAAACATTTTTTTTAATAGAAATTTCGGGATAGGTATCATAAAAAAACTACTTTTTTTGTTCGTATTTTCGACATATCTCCCTCTTTTTTTACTCAAATTTCGATCGGGAGGTCTCGTTGGATGTAGAATTCAATTCCACATCCAACGAGCTCTCCTAATCGAAATTCGAGTAAAAAAACAGGGAGATATGTCAAAAATACAAACAAAAAAAGTAGTTTTTTCTTTTCTTCCTCCAAAATTAATAAATATTATGTTATTATTTTAAATATTATTTTATTAATCTTCCTTAGGAGGCCCATTTGGATTTGAAATTTCCTCTAATGATTTAGTGTCGATAGTTTTTTTCCATGGTATTGACTGATACATTTTCATCTTTAATAACTAAATTATAAATAGTCTTAGAGATAGAACCAACAACAACAGGGGTTTCAATATTCTTAGGTAGCTTACCTTTGAGTATTTTACCTGCTTCATGAGATTCGAGATAGTTTCAATAGGTGTCTTATATTTTGATGTTCTTTGGTCTAGTTTCTCTATTTATTGTTGTATAGAATCTTTAGTTTTTGCAGTGATAACAACCAAATATATATTTAATGCTTATTTATATGCCTTCTTTGCATATTCTCTAGTTGCAAAGGTTCTATTTCTATCCTCCAAGGCTAGGATCATTTTTTTGTTCTTCATGTAATAAGGCTCTTACTCTAGGATCAATCACCTTACTTAAAACCTTTTCAAAGCTCAAATACCCTTGGTAATATGAATCATTGGGATATGTTTCATTAATGTAGGTTGACATGATTTGAGCTGTAGAAAAAAACATTTCCACAAAATTTAGTTGATCATGCATTCTTCTAAGTCCGATGCCCATTTTTAATTATTCTAACCTAGAAGCCATCAATGTGCACGAAGGGAATTATAGATCACATTTTTTCCCAAATACAGTGGAAAGCTAGCCCATGTATTCCTCTTTAATGTGTTTCATCTGTCATGAATACCTTCAATGAAATTATGAAATGTGACCTACTTAAGAATCATTCTCTCTTGAACAAATATAGGAAGAAGATGGAGAGAATTATGTCCCTAGATTCTAAGGTAAGCAAAAATTTCTCCATGATAACAATATCCCATAGTATAAATTGGTTTTATTCCATCTTCTAAAAGCCTTACTGCATTGGTATTGAATATAATCAAATATGCAAGATATAGGAAATTCTCACATATATCATATATATGTGTTTTATAATTATGCTCCAACAAAGTAGCACAGTAAATGTGTACAAGGGGATTATTATCACTCTAGTTCCATTTTATAACTAGATATGTGAAGGATGAACACATAATGTCAAACAAATAACTAGACATGAAAAATTTGGGCTTCTAGGTGGTTGGAGCATCTTTCACCTATATCAGAGTAGCTTTCAAATTAACAGAAAAAAATATGATCCCAATTAAATACCTTACCATTATTTATGATGTGGTGGACCAGAGATGCCCATTCAAGTATGGATAATGAACACTTTTAAGATCCATAGAGCTGATAAATCATAGAATATAATAGATTAATAGGCTCCCTCAAGTGGTGAATTGGATATTGTTTGTTAGGTTTGATTTGAAAACTATCCTTGTCAAATTACCATCCCTTTACAAATTCAACTAGGTTGAATTTGTTTCCATATGTAGCCACTAACCCTTCAGTAAGAAACTAATGATGTGGTTTTAAGGAATATATCCTAGCAAAGGTCTCCTCTTTAAAGAATGAAAATATAGTTTGGTTCATGTCCCTAAAAGTATTCAAAGGAATTTTTGCAAAAGATATCATCGATCTGGACAAATCTATGTAGGGAATCATATCTAGGCATGCAACAATGGTATGAGGCTGGAATGCTTGATCTTCTAGAAAATATTTGCATTATCCCTGAGGTAAGAGAGGTCAAAGTTGTCAAACAAACAATAGTTGATTCTCAATATAAGAATTGATGGTCAATGTTTTTGAAGTTTGTGTCTGAGTAAATCGCAAAGTTGCGATATTTTTTATTCAACTCACCAATAACAACTTTGGACCTTCATGTCCGACCCATGGTAACTATGAGTTTTTCTACAATAAATAAATAAACATAAGAAAAAATTAAATTCAAAAATACAAGTAACAGGAAAACCATAGTAAAATATATTACCTACATAAACCATAAACCTCCTAAGAATTAAAATATTCACTCAACAATAAATTCAAAATTTTAGGGCTTTCTACAGGGTAAACAAGTGGATTGCATGGATAACTTTGCAAAATATTGCAAGTGTCAATTATTAATGGTTGTGTTAACACTCTGTTTTTAACAGCTGATTTGAGGGCTTGACAGAGGTTTGGTAAGGTTCCCATCCCCTTGAATCTCATGTGACCATCCTTCAATGAGCAATGTGGCAGATGTGTTGTAACATGGGGCATGATATATGCTAAAGGGTTGTGATTGATCGAAGGAGGATCAACGGTTTTGAACCACTTCACGCGATCAAACATGCACAATCAAAGTTTATATCCTGGAGTGTGAAACATGTTAAAGACCAGTGGATTTCAACGATCGAGATGAGGCCTGGGGCAGATCTACGGCTTACAATAATTTCGCACTCCATACTTGTGCAGATAAAGCCGCAATCACAAATCGCAAAAAAGGGTAGAGGTCGCAAAGATCAACAGTCGTGATGAAGAGGAGGACAAATCTAAGGCTACGGTTCATTTCCCAAGGCGAACTAGCACGGATGAATATTTGGGTTTTTCGTTGCGAAAAATGGTGGGGCCCACTCTAATCGACGGCTGCATGAGGGTCGATCTCGATCGACAGCTCAAAACATGTCATGATCCAAAATTCCCATAGGGTTCAGAAGAGAAAGGTTGGCGGTAGGGTGAGTGGAACGTGGATAGTGGGTGTAAAAGATTTCGTTGATTGAATGGCTAAAAAAGAATCCCGAGGAGCATATCCCCCATCCAGTGTGGAAATGACAGTGGAGGAGGCATTCACACATGTAATCAGCCCCATTGCAGATTGGCCGATTTCTCCAATGCCACTTGGGATACACCTGAGGTGGAAGTCTCGTCGAGTGGCGCAATTCCCCGAGTTGCAAGCATGGCACAGTTTTCACTTCAGAGGGAACTGTGGGAGAGATAGAGGTTTGATTCGCTGAGGGGACAGACCTAGAATTTATACAAGACCAAGGGATGCTATGAACTAAAACATCCCGACATCACCATCAAGATGACGGAAAGGGCAAGAGATGGTCAAATCCGCAGCCCTTAGAACCAGCTTGGAAGCCACGCATAAATGATTCGGAATCTTAGCCATGTCGTATAATATGATTGAACACTAGGAAGGAAAAAACTCTGCTCTGGTGCCACACATGCCACCATCGCAGCTACTTTAAGGAAGTATCCCTTCTTGAAACCATTCATGCTCGCACTATATAACACCATCCTCCGAAGATCTTTGAGACATGGAATTGTGTAGGTGGTAAAATTTATATGAGGTTGAGTCCCAAGCAGTGTCGAAGTCTTTCATAGACAACCATGATTGTGTGGTTCAAAAAATTAGTTTGACAAGGAGTACTCTTGGTAGGCAGGCCTGAAGTCTATGTTCTGGTTATCCACACTAGAAAATATCCAACCATCGGGGCACAAATGTGAGATACCAAGAGGGATTCACCCGCTTCTACACAACCCGGTCTTTAAATGTACGCTGCATGGATTTGGACATCCCAGTGACATCCTTCCGGCGCTCCCGACTGCAGTCCCAACCTCCGAAGTCCCAACTCACAGTGGTGGCAGAACCGTTGGAGCAAAAGCTCGTACTGGGATTAGGTGGGTCCAAATCCTTTGACACCATTCCTAGGGGCTCCATTTGGCTTCTTAGTCATGGGAAAAGAGAGGGACAAGTGCACAAATGTCTGCATGGCTCGCAAAAAAATCCTCCTCGTGAGAGGAAGAAGACAGTACAAGGATGATAAGATTCTTAAGTCACTTATCACCATCAAGCATTTGGCCACCTTTTCCCTAGCCCCCTCCTATAACAATCTTACCTGACGAAGAAGGAGTTCGGTAGAATGGTAGAGGAAAGGATTCAGTTCTTCTTGTCAGCCTTTGAACAACACGTGCCATATGGACGAGGAGACCCAAAATTGATCTAGGGCAACCTGTGCAAACAATTGATCATTAGCACGCCGCGTGGAATTCATTTTCATGAAGTAGGACGGTACAAGGCTCTGCGCTGTTAACACCAAATGGAAACTTGTAATAGTTTTCTATTCTGTAGTCTCAGCATTAGGATTGTATAAAAATGCTCCTGAGAGAGGGAGAAAGGAGTTAGTGAATTGGGTTGGGAAACAATCCCGAGCTGAGGCTTCCATTTTGTAAAAGTTTGATACTTGTGTATGAATAAATTCCAGTGGAAGACTTTCATTCATAGCAGAGATTCCTGTGTTGTTTTGTTTCCCAATAAGTGCTTTCCTTTACATGTAAATTGTGTTTTCTTGTTTCCACTCCATTTTGTTTATTGCTTTTCATGCCTGCAACATAGGGTATAGTGGTTCAGAATTCATACTTGTTATGCTTGGACTATTGTTCGAGGCATTAACAATGGTTATTCTAAAGTTATATGGAATTCATCTCGTCAATGCTCCATGTGATGGACTTTCCCTCCCTGTCCTCTAAGATGCCCGCTAAAACCTCCTGATTGGGAAATCAGCAGCTATCTTGCCTCCGTTTGCTACCTTTCATCAGTCTTTCCCTCTGTAATCATTTCTTGTGCAGGTTTTGACTCCATTTTCCCATGGTCCCTTACCCCCCGATAATCCCACCATGCACCTTTCTCAACATACTTTTCCCCATTCAAGATCCTAGACCCCTGATTATACTGATTGAAAATTCTTTGCAGAGTAGACTCCGGTGACACACAAGACTGACAACCTTAAGTGGAGCTATTCCGGTGATGAACGAGAGATTCCTCTTTGAGTGCGCAAGGTTAGAGGAATAGCCTAAAGTGGTTTTGCTGTTACCTGAGAGTGAGCCCTTACGCAACCTTTGGCTCATTTCCGGTGCTAACAGGTTGTGTAACCACTTATCAAGATTAAATGCATAAGTGTTAAAATGATAATTAAGATTTCACTTATCAAGATTAAATGCATAAGTGTTATAATAATAATTAAGATTTGACTTAATATTTTGAAAGTTTCTATACTTATGTCGAAGAAAGAAATCTCAAATGAGCACTTGTCCAATGATGATATGAAAATTTCTATGTAAAAATACCAAAAATGTGAAAAGTTGGGAATTGGGAATTGAAGATGTTTAAAATTTTCTAAAAAGTTTCATTTCATAGAATAAAAAGAATAGGGTCCAAGAACATCATAAACATAATTTTCAAATTAATAATACCGGTCCAATGTAATGGTTCTGACATTACAAAACTAGAAAAAAAAATTTAATTGAAAACAGTATTGAGTCCACGAAATGTTGGGAGCACTAAATTAAAATTCAAAATAAAATTCTAATATTTGATGTTCAGCAAATCAAAACATTGAGAACAAAACATCGAAATTTTAAAATGATTTTTAAATTGAAAATCCAGATGTCGTCAATCTGAGAAATATCGTAGGGCCAAAAACATTAGAAGAAAATACTTATCAAAATATATATCACTTCAATTTATGATGTCCAACAAAAATGAAAATGTTAGAAACATCAGAAGGAAGATGTTGAGATGGTAAAATTTAAATGTGAATTAAAACTCCTACGGATATCTCATAATTAAATATTCATTAGGGGATTTTTGAGGTCTAAAATGGACCTCATAATGGAAATAATAAAATAATATTTATTATAACAAAATAAGAGTTATAATAATAAAATAAAAGTTCTATATTTTGTAGGGGAAAAATAAAAACTACTTTTTCTTATCGTATTTTTGGCATATCCCCTTATTGGTTCACCCAAATTTCGAGTTTTAGGACTCATTGAATGCAGAATTTAATTATGCATCCAACTGATACCCTCACTGCATACTTATGAGGTACCCACGACACCCAAAAATGAATATTTCAATAAAGAAACATAATTTAATATTAAAACAATTTTTATTGAAATTTTGATTTTTGGGTGTCATCGGTACCTGAGAAGAATGTAGTTTGGGGATGGGTTGGGTACGAAATTAAAGTATGCATCCAACAAGTCCCCAAACTTGAAATTTTGGTGAACCGATAAAGAGATGTGCCAAAAACACGATAAGAAAAAGTAGTTTTTTTCCCTCCATTTTTTTTACAAGTTCTACCCTTATGGTTGACATCATCATCTTGAATCCTATTGGTTCTTAT
>LPNX010041098.1:156538-182812 GCA_001517045.1 Pseudotsuga menziesii
TTTCTATCAGCTGATTTTGTTGTGAATGTTGTTTATGTTCTTCTCATCCATTGACCCTACCTATATGCTAGGAAAAATGGGTCACAGGTCTTACTTAGCTTTTTGTGGCTAACGCAAAAAGCTTGTACCCTTGTGCAGGTGCTGATTATGAAGAACTCACAACCACCTAGCTAAAAAAAATCCTAAGATAGGTATAAAATCACTTCTAACAAAGGCATAAGCACTTTTCCTAAGCTTACATTATAGCTAAAAATATAACCATAACAAAAAGGGTTAAGGACTCGAGTAATGAAATATTATTGAAACTATATGGTAAGTGGTAAGATTTCACCTTTGCATTTTATTAAAGTGATCAGTGAAAGGTCTACAGATTACAGCTGGAACCCATACTTGTCAACTCATAAACCCTAGGTTTTAATGAGCCTAAAAAATTATGTTTGTCTGGTCGTTGTATTTGGCATTTGCATTGTTCTTTTGGTTTTTTTCTCCGATTCAATGAGCCTCTATCTGCAATGGTCTGTATTTCCATGGTGTAATCATTGTGGAGAAGTCGAGGTGCTGAACCTTTAACACCGTTCACCCTTATCTGCATAAAAACGATCGTTTGCGCAACTCTAGTTATACCCTGATGACTATATTCTTCCTGCGATGATAGGCCTTAACAAACTTTTTTAAAGGGTAAGTACTTTCACTAGTCTCAAAATTTATCATTCTTGTTCTGTCAGTTACTTTTGTATTTCAAATAAATGATCTATGTCATGTTTATGTGAAGAGGATCTTGAGGACGAAATGTTGCACTTAGATTTGGATGACTGTGGTGTGGATTAGCTTTTGGATGAACTTTGTTTTGTTTTGTTTTGAAACAAGGGTTGTGAGGCCACTGCCAAGTAGATAAAAGGTTTTAAGTGGTTTCTACGATTTATATAATAGTTATTTTGTGTAATCCATAAGGCTGTTGCGATTTCTTATGTAAGTTTATGCTAAAATTGCAGATGATCATACTAATATGGTCTTCATAATGCAACCATAGTTATATCATGTCCATGATCTCAATTTAGTATTTTTAATTGATATAAAAAATTGTATTTTGGCTATAAATATCTTGTAATGTATCTCTTCTTTATTTAACCAAAATTGTTAGCAGGATTCGATCTCTACACCTGGTTATTTACTACTTTATTCTTGAGGCTTAGATGGAAATAATCGTAACTAGGGTTTTTACTATATATTTTATTTAATGGATAACAATATCATAATGATGTAGGCTTATAACAAGAATTGCGGCATGTTTATAACTAGATTATTTTCCTCTGTTGAATTAAATATTTACGAAGGGTTTGGCCATAGAGCACTCAGTCGATTTCCCTTGACAAGGTTCGACCTAGTGACCCTATTAATTATTATTTAATTTTTAAGTGCTTTAATTTATAATAAGTTATAGCTGTGTTTTTTTTGGGCCGTAAGGCCAAATTATGTTGGCTCTGTCGTATATTGCAATTACGATATATTTGATGCATATATCGGTCACATGGTTACATCATATAAATATATTGATTGGTTTTTGTTTTTAGTTCAATGTTTGGTTTTTGGATTTATAAGCCCCTTATATATATATTTATATATATACCCTCTATTATGCCGAGGGTTACAAATCAAAACCCTTGATTTGTTTAATTTTCACATTGTTTAGTTTATTTAGAAGAAATATATTTAGACTAGAAATATCTCTGAGAATCTGTCCTTATAGTAATTATGATTGGATCAGTTCATTATAGTTACTTGTTAATTACAATATATAGATATATATTATAATAACCTTTGTAATAAACTTCTGTAGGGTTTTCCCTAGTCTTGATTCGATATATGTTTTATTCTTTAAACCTAAATTACCTGAAAGTTAACGATGATAATAACAATATAGTAGAATACAACTAACTAAGTTAGAGGTATTATAATTAATATTCAATTAGAGGAAAAAAGCATCATTTAAAGTTAAATATTATCCTAACAATGAAATAATCATTAAACGATAACTTCAAACTAACTAAACATCATGGGAAAATAATTACATATTTCCTTTCTATAGAATAATTTTCATTAAACTTTGTAGATGCTAACCCTAGATAATTACAGATGTAAAATTAGATCATAGATAAAGAACAAACAGTTAGAATTTGGATAATTTGTAGAAGGGGGACAAACACCTAAAGGAGACCATTCCACCCAACCGTCTCCTGAAGCAGCCAAGATTACTTGCCTAGGACCCTCGATCATATTCATTGAACCACTAGGACAAAGAGATTGTATAACAGTACTCATAGAATTTTTTTTCTAAAACTTAGAACTCACTAGTAGAATTTACTCAGTTTTTTCACTTTTGCTATCCCCTCTTCGAATTCCTCCAGTTCCTGACTCTTCAGTTTGCAGCAGTCACAAGGTTCATTCTCTTGGAGATAGAATGTAGTAATCCTCTTGCTCAATTCGATGGTATTTATCAAAGTGCCTAGGTCTTTGGGTCATTTTTGAAAATAACTGAGCCACCTGCTCAGTTCCCCCTCTCAGGGAACATGACCACAATTTTAGGGATTTTTCTTCATGCAACAACTAGAAAGTGAAATGCTAGTGTTTCCACTTGTCAACCAACCTTGTCTAGTTGCTCATTCCTCCTAGTGGGTCATTGAACACTCATTCAACATTATCCTTTAATAGGTGTCTCCTCTATTTAATTATTTAAATAAATACATATTCAATTAGAGTCATCGTTGACCAACTTGGTCATAAAAAATTTACAATAACTTTAATATAATGTTTTTATCAAATAAATAAAAATGTTTATTTTTCATTTTTAGGTGTGTTACAAACACCCCCCCTTAAGTTCAACATCGTTCTCAATGTTGCTAAAGTTTATTCTGAATCTTCCTGGAGAAGAGCTAGATATGCCTCATGCATATGACTCTCCAATTCACAACTTGCTTCATCTGGACTGAGGTGTTTCCATTGCACATTTTCCTGTCCAATGGTGTGATTCTAGAGAAAAATTTCCCTCTTGTTGAGAATATAGTCTAGTTCCACCTGAAAATATCCATTGGGTTCTACCTGAATAAGATTCCAGTTGATCACATGAGTATCATCGTGCACATACTTTTTCAATATGGAAATATGAAATACATTATGTATTCTAATATTAGTTGGAAAAGCTAACTGATATGCTACTAGTCCAACTCTTGCCAATATTTTGAATGGTCCACAATATCTGGGTGCTAATTTAGCACAAATCCCTAAGTTAAAGGAGATTTTTCTGGGTTTTACCTTAACAAATACATGATCTCCTAGTTGGAATTATTTCGGAGTTCTTTTAAGTTCTGCATAACTCTTTTGTCTATCCCAAGCAATTTGCAAATTGCTTTATACCTGTTTCACTATTACTTCCAGTTCTTTTAACAAGTCAGGTCCTAAAATCAATATGTCAACTAGATTACTCCATGTAATGGGAGTATTACATTTCCTACCATATAATATTTCAAAAGGACTGATTTTAGGTTAATCTTGATAATGATTATTATATGCAAATTCAACTAAGTCCAAATAATCTTCTCATTTCTTGGGATAGTCTCTAACATATATTCATCACATGTCTTCTAGTACTTGATTGGATCTTTCTATTTGTCCATCTGTTGGCAAACGATACGCAGTACTGAAATTAAATTCAGTATCTAGTCTTTTAAAAAATGATTTCTAAAAATTACCATTAAACTTAGGGTCTCTGTCAAAAATTATTACCTTCGAAATTCTGTACAATTGAAAAAAATCCTTCATGAAGATGTCAGCAATGTTAGTAGCTTTATGAGTTATTTTAACAAGTATAAAGTGTGTTGCCTTTCTTAGTTTGTCCATTACTACCATTACTGAATCATTTTGTATTTTATTTTTAGGAAAACCAATTATAAAATAAAGACCTATTAATTCCCATTTCCAATTCTGGGAATTGGTAATGGTTGTAAAACACCTGCTGGGTGTTGATGCTCAGTTTTAACTTGTTGAAATTATATACAACTAGTTATATATCCAGCAACTTTGTTCTTCATATTATGCCAAAAATACTCTTTTATGAACATTGTTATTATATTTTGATACCCCAGATGTCTGGAATAAGGACTTTTTTGTACTTCATTTAAAATTAACAATTTAATTTCTGGTATGTTAGGCACATAAAGTATGTTTTTATACAACATTAATCATTTTTAATTTAAACTGTAACCTATTTATGCATTTTCATATTCATTCCTAGTTACTTTTTATCTTAATTTTTGATATTCCTTGTCCAATTGTATCCCTTCTACCAACTTATCATCTAATTATGTTTTATAACTGCTAATGGAAGCTATAGATTTTGTCATTGCATTTTTGCTCAAGAAATAAGCCACTTTATTTTTCTTTCCTTTCTTGTGTTTGGTTTCAAAATCATATTCACTAAGGAAATCTAACCATATAGGTTGCCTTGCGTTCAGATTATACTGATCAAACAAATACTTCAAGCTTATGTTATCAGACATTACCAAGAATCTTTTAGGAATTAGATGATGGTGCCACATTTTTAGAGCATGAATTATGGAAGCCAACTCTAAGTCATAAGTTACATAATTATTTTCGTGTGTTTTTAGCTTCCTTGATTCATAAGCAATTACATGACCTTCTTGTGTTAATACTCCACCCAAACCTTCAATGCATGCATCAATGCAAACAAAGAAATATTTGTCTGGATCTTGTATTTTTAGTATAGGTGCAGTTGTTAAAAAATCTTTTAATTTATTAAAACTTTCTTCACACTTTTGTTCCCACATGAATCATTTTCCCTTTTTCTACAAAGATGTTATGGAATTTGCAATCTTTGAGAATCTTTCGATGAATTTCGGGTAATAACCAGTAATTCCCATGAATGATCATGCATTTGTTACATCTTTGGTAACATGCCAATCAACTATTTATTTTATTTTATCTAGGTCTACTGGTATCCCTTCGTTGGATATCACGTTACCTAGATATTGTATCTTATATTTATAAACATTCACATTTACTGAATTTAGCATACAATTTATGTTCTCTTAGAACCTATAGTGTTATCTATAAGTGTTAGTGATGGTCTTCTTTCATTTTTGAATAAAATGTCATCTATGAAGATGACTACAAATTTATCTAAGTATTTGCTTCATACACTATTCATTAAACACATAAAAGTTGTTGGAGCATTTGTTATCCCAAAGGGCATAACCACAAACTCATAGTGTCTGTATCTAGTTCTGAAACTAGTTTTAAAAATATCTTTGTATTTAATTCTAACTTGATGATATCTAGATCTCAAGTCTATTTTTTAAAATATTGTCCCTCTGCGTATCTGATCAAAGTAACCATCTATGTGGGGCATAGGATATCTATTTTTAATCATCGTTTTGTTCAGTTGATGGTAGTCTATACATAAACGTAGTGTACCCTCTTTCTTTTTAATGAATAAGACATGTGCTCCACAAGGGGATACACTTAGTCATACATTGTTTTTTTCTCTTAGTTATTGTAGTTGTAATTTTAATTCGCTAAGTTCTAAAATGTTCATTCGATAAGGAGCCTTTGAATTAAGCATAGCTCCTGGTACTAAATCAATTGTAAAATCCATATCTCTCTTAGGAGATAATCCTGGAATTTATTCCCGAAAAACATCTGAGAAATATTGTAGGATTGGAATATGATCGAATTTCAGCTTATCTTCTTCATCCATATGTTCATTATTCATTATATGTACATCAAAGACTTTGCAACCTTTCCTTACAACATTTTTCATTTGTAAGGCTGATATTTGTCGAACAAAACTTTCCTAGGTATTCATTTTCTTGTAATTCTTTCTCCTTTATCATTTAAACAAGTAAATGTTTTCTAAAAACACTTTAAAACTACTTGATTTATTTCTAGCCAATCCATACCTATTAAAACGTCATAAGATCCTAATGGTAATATATTTAAATTTACATGAGTTTTGAACTGAATCATAAGCAAGTCAAAGTTTTCAACATATTTAACTACTTTTGTTTTAGTCCTTATAGCTAACTAGACTAGCCAAGACTTTTCAAACTTATTCAAAATAATTTGCATTTTTTCACTATGACATGTGACACATAGCTTAAACTAGCACATGGGTCAATCAGAATGGCAGCATACTAGTTTTGTATCATACCTTGTACTTCCACCATGGAGGTTTGATGATCACCCTGTCAATTTTCCAAGGCTACATTTATTCATGGAATTTCATCTGCTACATCTCCAATTTTTTCCTCTTCCTGAATGGTATGCACATTGTTTAAGTTCCCCTTTCTTTTCGGACAATACTTGGCATAATACGATCATTGACATTTCGAGTAGTTTATAGGTTCCTTATGTTCATTATTTTTAATATAATTATTAGGCATATCTCTGCCTTTTGGTGCTATAATATTTTGATGTGCTTAACTTTTAAAATATGTTCCTTGATAATTATTCTTAGAGAAATTCAAAGAATTATTTCCAAAACATTTATTTATCTTAAAACATTTTTTTTTCTGACCAAAGTTACTTGTTCTCTTATTCTTCAAGTTAGGTATGCTTTCTCTCTTCTTACTCCGTTCATAACAAAAGTCGACTTTTCTCATTGCCTCTTCAAGGATCTTTGGATTATCAAATTCAATTCCTTTCTTGAAACTAGTGGGAAAACAACTTCGAAACCTTTGTATTTTAGGCTTTTCATCAATTATACATGGTACATATGTTAGTAAACATAGAAATTTTCTACTTAACTCTTTCATTGACATTGAACCTAGTTTTAGTTCATAAAACCATTTAGCTCTTTCTTCATAATACTGTTGAGATAAAAACTTCTTTTTGAAGTGCTTTTTAAACATGCTCTAAGTTAAATGCTTTTCGTTACGTTTTTTTACTCTTTTTATGTCCTACCACCAAATGTCATCTTTTCTTGTTAGATTGTAGAAAGCCATCTGGGCTTTTAGTCTATCGGAGTAGTTATAAATACAAAATTACTTTTTCATCCTAGATAACCAAGCCTTGGCTTCTTCACCCTTTTCCATTTCCCCGTTAAACATGGGAGGTTTTATTTTTTTAAATTATCCTGATATTTATTTATACAGTTTATACTTCTTTTTTCTAGGTCTACGGTCACTTTCACTACTTTCACTACTCCTGAAGAATATTCACTATCATAACACTTTAACTTCTTACCCTTATGCATGTATGATACTATTCCAGAATCAGTTTCATACACATTTCTTTCAGATCATATATAAAGAACAAATAGTTAGAACTTGGGTAACTTGTAGAAGGGGAACAAGCACCTAATGGACACCATTCCACCCAACCGTCTCCTGAAGCAGCCAAGATTACTTGCTTAGGACCCCAGATCCTATTCACTAAACCAATAAGACAAAAAGACTGTATAACAATACTCAAAGAAAAACTTTCTGAAACTTAGAACTCAGTAGCAAACTTAACTCAACAATTTCACTTTTTCTATCCCCTCATCGAATTCCTCAGGTTCTTGACTTTTCAGTTTGCAGCAGTCACAACGTTCATTCTCTTGGAGACAGATTGTAGTCAGCCTCCTGCTCAATTTGATGGTATTTATAAGACTTCCTAGGTATTTGGGTCAGTTTTGGAAATAAATGAGCTACCTACTCAGTTCCTCCTCTCAGGGAATATGACCACAATTTTAGGGATTTTGCTTCATGCAACAACTAGAAAGTGAAATGCTAGTGTTGCCACTTGTCAACCAACCTTCTCTAGCTACTCATTCCTCCTAGTGGGTCAGTGAATAGTCATTCAACATTCTCCTTTGGATAGGTGTCTCTTCTATTTAATTATTAAAATAAATAAATATTCAATTATAGTCATCCTTGACCAACTTAGTCATAAAACTTTACAATAATTTTAATACAATGTTTTTCTCAAATAAATAAAAATATTTATTTTTCAGTTCTAGGTGTGTTACAAACACCCCCCCTTAAGTTCAATAGAATTCTTGGTGTTGCTTAAGTTTATTCTGAATCTTCCTAGATCAGAGCTAGATATGACTCATGCATATGACTCTCCAATTTCGAGGTTGCTTCATCTGGACTGAGGTGTTTCCATTGCATATTTTCCTGTCCAATGGTGTGATTCCAGAGAAAAAATTTTCTCTTGTCGAGAATACAATCTAGTTAACACTGGATGGCAGACAGCTTAGAAACCTTTGTATTTTAGGATTTTCGTCAATTATATATGCTACATATCTTAGTAAACTTAGAAATTTCCTACTTAAATCTTTCATTGATATTGAACCTATTTTTAGTTCATAATACTGTTGAGATAAAAACCTCCTTTTAAAGTACCTTTTTAACACTTTCTAGGTTAAATACTTTTCCTTAAGGTTTTTGACTCTTTTTATGTCCTACCACCAAATGTGAGCTTTTTCGGTTAGATTGTAGATAGCCATCTAGGATTTCAATCTATCGAAGTAGTTATAAATATGAAATTACTTTTTCATCCCCGATAACCAAGCCTCGGCTTCACCCTTTTCCACTTCCTCGTTAAACATGGGAGGTTTTATCTTTTTAAATTATCTTGATATTTCTTTATACAATTTATACAGTTTATACTTCATTTTTCTAGGCTTATGGTCGCTTTCACTACTTTCACTTATGTATTTATACCTTGCTCTATGTGACCTTGCATTTAGTCCTGAAGAATATTCACTATCAAAACCTTTTAAATTCTTACCCTTATGCTTGTATGATACTATTTCAGAATCAGTTTCATACACATTTCTTTTGTCTTTTCCTCTGTTATGTATTTTGTCTAGTAAAATCTGGTTTAGTTCCAAAATTCTCTCATTATTTACTTTCACAGTGTGTAGTTCATCGATTAATTCTTTCACTGTTTAAAGTAACTCTGAGGGTTGATTATTTAATTCCACATAAATGTTTTCTGGAATATTGTGATGGGATCCATTTTTAGTAGATGCTTCAACTCCTTTCATTTCCTACAAAATACAATTTTATATTTATGTACAGAAATAGTTTAAAACATTATGAGTATATTTTGTTTCTGTTTGCATGCGAGTGAGCCAATCAGGCCTAGTGTTTGGAACTTCATTAGGAGAATTTTGAGGTAAAAAATGGTCCTCCAAACAAAAAAAGTACTATTAAAATCAACTTTTTAAGAACCAATCACAATCTAGTGAATGGCATCATCTATAATAGTTGAGTTGGCATTACTTGAGTTAAGGTTTCTTATTTGTCATATTCTAAAAATTTGATCAAAATCTATGGTTAACCATAGTAGTCTACAAGTAGTTTTACACGTAGAGTAGAGTACAAATGTATTTTCACACTTATTCAATTAAATATATTATTGACCCTTTATATATTTTAAAAAAGACAATATATGTCTTTTCACTTAATATGCATTTCTTTACACAATTTTCAATATATGTTACATTTATCCATTTTTTTTCAATGTTAAAAATATCTTTTATTTACACATTTTTACTTATGAATATATGATATATTCATCTATTTTTTTTTAATTTCAAAAATATCATATAAATATATATTTTTTATTGAACTTTATTTTATTTTGTTATTTTTAAAAAGTATTATTAACTTTTCTAATACTTTTAAAATATTTTATTATTAAATTTGTATAAAAAAATTTACAATAAAATGCATTACAAAATAATATATTCATAAAATCCCGATTTAAAAACTAACTTTCAAAAAACTAAATTATAAACAAAAACATCGTATAAAAATGTAATATTTTATCAAATACAATTAATTAAAAGCTACAAAACATTACATTATACAAAATATTAAAATCAAAGTTTTAAATATTAAATATTAACTTATATAATTACATTAAAACACAATATTTTACAAAATTATATTACAATTAATTAATTAAAATATAAGAAGAACTCAAATTATAAATTATAAAAATCAAATTTTAAAGATTAGATTTAAGTATAGAATATATGTGCTAACCTATATTAAAATAAAAAATATTATTAAAATATAGAATGTATAATAAATATATTAATAAGGGGCACAGATATAGGCCGATTGACAACTACACGTTATGTTAAGGAATACAAGATGTTAAGCATGTCAACGGTTGAAGTCTCGACAAAATGTGCGTGAACCTTGAGCTCATAGTTAGTCGTGCCCAAGGGTTATACTGGAGTTGTATCATGCGAGTACGAAACTGACGTCATTGTTGATTTCTCTAGCCCTCCCTCACCCCTCCCCACACACATTAAATTTAGAGTATATAATGAATATGTTAAAATATTTCTATATATTTTAAAATGTAGAAAAAAAAATTAAAAATAATAATAGGTGATTAATTTATTAATATACAAAACAAAATTAAATTGGTTTAATGATTTTTTATACAAATTATAAACATCATATTTTATGAGAATTTAACTAAATTAATTCTATTATAAAAACACAAAAATTGGTTTAATAAGAAAATAACCAATTTAAATTAAAAAATACATATATATTTATTATTTTAAATTTTAAGTTTAAATAATGGATTAAGCATATTAGATGTAAATTTTCTTAAGAACCTAAAAAATGTACGTTATAATAAAAAATTAAAAAGAGACATGTTATCTAAAATTTTAATTTTGAAACACTAAATTAATTATATAATAAAAATACATAAATTATATAAAGAAACAAAAGAACCTAAGTTGTGTTAAAAAATTAAGTATATATATATATATATATATTAAATTATAATTTTCAATGTGTGGTTGGAGAAATTTTGAAAATTTTGATGTTTTTTTTATTTTGGATTATTTGATTGTCTTTTCATTGTGGCTATATTTTAATATTAAAACGTATTTGATTGTCTTTTCATTGTGTTTATATTTTAATATTAAAAGTGATCTCCAAGTTCAAAGACATGAATGTGTCCAAGTACTACACATTTTTTGGAAATTAAAATTAGTTTTTAGTCACTTCAATATAACATTTTTTATTATTTTTGTTTCTAGTATGTAACTCAACCATGGTTGTCTAAATTGTATATTTAATGTAGTGGAAAGATGAGTTGTCAAGTATACCTTCCCATAAAATGTCGAGTTTATAATATTTGAATATATCCCTTATGAAGCCCATTTTTTACTTCAAAATTACCCTAATGGATCTGATACCACATGTAACATCTCTAAATTTACGTAAAATAAAAAAATTAATAGATGTCAATCTGTAAATTTCTAGGAGGATAAGTCTATGAGATGTTATGTTTTACATTTTAACAATTCTGGTAACCAAGTAAATGTGTCTTAAGTTTGGCTACAAGATATTGTGGGTAAAATTAGACTCTTATGACCTTCAAAACTTTGTTTAGTGTTTTAAAACAAAATGTCCTTTTTGCGACAACATTATGATGCAACGTAATGTTATAATATCACTACTTACTTGTCATTAATGCTACTTTTATTTTGTGTCAGTTGATTTTGTTGTGAATGTTGTTTATGTTCTTATCAACCATTAACCCTACCTATATGTTAGGAAAAATTATTCATGGGTCTTACTTAGATTTTTGTGGCTAACGTAAAAACCTTGTACCCTTGTGTAGGTGTTAATTATGAAGAACTCAAAACCACCTAGCTAAACAAAATACTAAGCTAGGTATTGAATCAATTCTAAGAAAGGTCTAAGAACTTGTCCTAATCTTACCTTAGACCTAAAAATATAAGTGTTAGAATAATCAACCCATATTCACGCACATTTGACATTAATTAATCATTTTTTTCTTATTACCTAGATTCCTAGATTCCATTCTATGCTAGTTGTTTTCCACATGTCCTAGAAGTCAACACATGATAAAACTGGGTCATGGAGTGCTTAGGAAACATCTTGGAAACCAATTTTACCAAGTATACTTTTATTCCTAGTTACTAAATCATAGTTCTTCTTTTTCTAAAAGTTTCCTTGCTTTACAACAGTTTTAAGGCAAAAGGAAAAGCTAGTCTAGGTGTAACTGCCTTGTTTTTTGCCCACATCATCCTCCAACTTTTTCTCCAATTAAAATAATGAATGAGTTGTCCTTCCATAACTCTCAATATTTCTTGCTTGCTTTAGCAAATTCATGAGCATCTTCATATCTTTGGAAACTGCTTTATGCACCTATGGGGGATTTGACTAGTTTTGGTGAGCCTGCTTTTTGACCAATTCGAATAGCATCCTTATGATTTCAAACCACTCATGTAATTATATATTTTAGCGGCCTATTAATTCATAAGGTTTTCTAATGTACACTTACATAATACATATTAGTGTTATGCTCCAATTTCAGTCTCTTTTACTGTGAATTTTGCATGTTTGATTAGCAATTTTGTGAGTGTAATTGTTCTATCACTTGGGTTCAATTTCCACATGGTATCAGAACCTTTATCAATCTATTTATCTCCTTCCATATTGCTATTTAAGGTTCAACATCTTGACTGGGAGCGCATTCTGCTGACTAGAGGGCAAAGTTTTCGAGCTATGGACCAATCTCAGAAGATCATCTTGAATCCATTCAATTTATTTGAGTGGATATGGAGATATTGTTGAGAGAGAAAGGTCTCTACATGGTTACCATGGAAATTGAGAGAGAGCCCAATGCACCTGTAGAGAAAATTAAATGGCACAATAGGAGGGATGAGGCCTATGGTCTTTTGTGTCTGACCATTTCAAGAGACCTCTTCTTTCATCTTGATGGATTGACATAACCTAATGAGGTTTGGGAGAATATTGTATAGATTTTTGGAAATACAGATGAGATGAGAGGATATCAAATCGAGAATCAATTGATATCTTTGATTCCCAGTAGCTTCGGATCATTGCAACTCTACTTTTCCAAGTTTAAGGCCCTCGTTTTGCAGCTAAAATAGTGTGGGATCGAAAAGAAGGAAGACAAAATAGTCTTAGACATACTCTCTAAGCTTGGTCCTAACTACTTAGTGTTTTTTTTGACCTTCCATGCCACCAAGCTAACAGCATGAGCCTAGAATATTCCTAATCTTGCAGAGTTCATGGAATCCATCACCCAAGAGAAAGATAAATTGGTGATGATGAGCACCATCAAACCTTCCAAAGACCAAGCTTTGTTTTCTAGAGATTCAAGGGTGGATTCAAAGGGAAAGAAAAAAAATAAAAAACCACCTGAGCAAAAGAGAGACAAGTCAAAGTATCAAGAGGAGCCCCAAGGCTCCAAGAAGAACTCCCAGAAGAAGAAGAATAAAGGATAAATGAGCAAGTGCGCATACTGCATTAAGGGATATCATACTGAGAGCTCTTATATGAAAAATCAAACTGACATGTTGACCCAACTCCTCAAGAAGAATAACATCTCCCTTCCTGATTGCTCAAAGAAGAGGGAAGGAGGATCAAATTTAGAAGAAAGAAAGAGAGTACATGCCTTGGTTGCTGGCACATCAAGCTCACCTAGCTTCATCATTGATTATGGAGCTTCTAGACACATGGTTTAGATAAGGGATACATTCTCCTTGTTAGATTTTTAACATTAAGCTAGCATAACATTAGGATATTTAAAGTAAAAGAACAACAAGCATAGCAATCAAACACAAGAGACAATGAACACAGTGTTTTTCCTTGGGGAAACCATAAATGGAGAAAACCTTGAAACTTCCTCTGAGATAGAATCAGCACCAAAGTGAAACCCAAAAATAGTAAGACAGTCTCTCGACAACAGTAAGCTCTTTCCTCTTGCCCCAATGCCTTTCTCTTTCTCACATATGCGCTACAACTGAGTGTGGATGAGTGTGTGTGCTAAATAAAAAGTCTAGCTCTCTATTTATACTAATCCAACATGACTAAAACCCTACTAGGGCTGTCCTCACTAGGAGAGTCTAATAACCCTAGTTCCGCAGAACTGTGGGGAATTTAACCCTTAGACAATAGGAGGGTTACCCACAATGACTTGACATGACTTGTTTACATTATAGATCCTCCCGATAGGAACATCGAGGCATGACATGACACAAGAACATCCCGGAATAAACATCAAGTTACAATAGATAAGAAATACAAGTGAATACATTCCAAAGTTACAATTACATTAACACTCCCTCTTAACTAGGAAGGTATTCTCTTGACACAATTTTCATCACTGGTCTTCTTCTCTGGATCATCTCATCATATACATCTTCAAGTCATCTTCATCTTCAAGTCAACTTTATCTTCAGATCTAGATCATCACTCAATCTGGATCATCATCACTGGATCTAGGTCATCTCTTGATCTGGGTCATCTCTAGAGCATCATCTCTTGATCTGGATCTTCCCTCGATCTAGATCATCTCTGCTGGATCATCAACACTGAATCTTCATGGGTGCTATCTCATGATTCTTCTCGTCATAGGAAATTCTACAGAGCCAACCCTTTTTCATGTTGGATGTAGGCCTAGCCTCCATGTAGGTCTTCTTTAGCTCTTATATCTGACCCTAAGTTAGAATGGCCCACCCAGCACTTATATCTAATCATATAAGAACCAATCCTATCATCATATCAGAAAGGCACTCCCAGCACTCACATCTGAATATGTGGGAACCAATCCCACAACCCTGTTAGAAAGGCCCAGCACTCACATTTGACACATGCAAGGAACCAATCCAACATACATGTTCAAAAAGGATCAGCACTTATATTTGACACATGCAAGGAACC
Source organism: Pseudotsuga menziesii (assembly GCA_001517045.1). NCBI lineage: Eukaryota > Viridiplantae > Streptophyta > Pinopsida > Pinales > Pinaceae > Pseudotsuga > Pseudotsuga menziesii. The sequence goes on from LPNX010041098.1 coordinate 171,298, forward strand.
AATCCAACATACATGTTCAAAAAGGATCTGCACTTACATCCGACACATGCGAGGAACCAATCCAACATGCATGTTCGAAAAGGCTCTACACTTACATCTGACACATGTGAGGAACCAATCCAACATGCATGTTCAGAAGGGCTCTGCACTTACATCTAACACATGCAAGGAACCAATCCAACATGCATGTTCAAAATGGATCTACACTTACATATGACACATGTGAGGAACCAATCCAACATGCATGTTCAGAAGGGCATGCACTCACATCTAATCAAGTAGGAACCAATCCTACAATCATATCAGAATGGACCCCAGTCCTAGACTAAGATACCTAGTAACTGACCAGGTGCCTCCATTCCCGGAATGGAATTCAGTGCTTACTTTTGATCATGTAGGAACCAATCCTACAGTCACATCAGAATGGCTCAGCAATCATATCTGACATGGGAGGAACCAATCTTCACCATGATGGAATGGCTCAGCCCTTACATCTGACCTACTTGTTAGAATGGCTATGGATCTCAGCACTCATATCTAACATGGAAGGAACCAATCCTCTCACCATGACATAATGGCTCATCCTTTACATTTGACCATGGAAGGAACCAATCCTCTCACCATGTCATAATGGCTATGGGTCTCATCACTTTCCCTTGGTGGAAACCTCGATTTGGAGAACACCAAGCTTCTCCCTAAAGTACTTGAACTTCACCCTAGCCAATGGCTTCATCAACACATCAACTAGCTATTCCTCCGTCACAACATACTGGAGCTTCACTGCTCCCCTCTACACCATATCCTTGATATAGTGATACTTGATCTCGATATGCTTCGACTTATCATGGAACATTGGATTCTCTGACAACTTCATGCAACTCTGGTTGTCACAATGTATACAAGTAGCATCCATCTGGAGATCAAATAAATTAGACAGTAGCTTCTATAGCCATACTACCTCACAACTAGCTGAACAAGCTACGACATACTCTCCTTTAGCTATACTCAGTGCAACACAAGATTGCTTCCTGCTAAACCAAGAGATCACACCTAATCCCATACTGAAGAAACAACTTGAAGTACTCTTCTTATCGATGGCACTGCCTTCCCAATCTGAATCAACATAACCCTCTAGGTTAATCTTCTGATTCACCTCGTACTTGATCCCATAATTAATTTTACCCCTCAGGTATCTCAGAATAAGCTTTGTAGCAATCAAGTGGACATGTCTCGGATCTATCAAGAACTGGCTCAAGCTGTTCACAACAAAGCAAATGTCTAGTATCGTGTTCGTCAGATACATCAATGACCCAATCATTTGACGATACATCATAGCATCAATCGTTTCTGATGAAGAATCACTTAATAGATTCAGGTTCGATGCCATAGGTGTGGCCATAGCCTTACAGTCCATCATCCCAAACCTCTTCAGAATCTCTGCTACATACTTCCCTTGTCCGAGGGAGATTCCATCTGCATTTTGCCACACTTCCATGCCTAGAAAATAATGCATCATACCCAAGTCCTTCATTTTGGACTCGGCAACAAGCTTTCTTTTCATATCAGCAATCAACCCATCCATACCTATTACAAATAGATCATCTACATACAGTAGAAGCATCACTGGATTGTCATCTTTAACCTTGTAGTAAAGGTTGGAATCTGCTTTACTCTTGGTAAAGCCCAAACTGGATAGAAAGCTGTCAATTCTACCGTACCATGTCCTGGGTTCCTGTTTCAAATCGTGCATGGCCTTCTTCAGTCTTCACACATGAGACTCCTTTTGTTGTGTCTCAAAACCGAGTGGTTGTTCTACATACACTTCTTCTTCTACTACACCATTCAATAAAGCAGTCTTGACATCAATTTGATGTATCTTCCATTTCATTACTGTAGCCAAAGCAAGTACCGATCTGATGGAAGTGTATCTGGCTACAGGAGCAAAGGTTTCTTCATAATCTATTCCTTCCTTCTGTGAGAAGCCACGAGCCACAAATCTTGCCTTATATTTCTCTATGCTACCATCTGCAACATGCTTGATCCTGTAGATCCATTTGGAAGTTACGACTAACTTCCATTCTAGTCTTGGGACAACATCCCAAACATCATTCTTCATGATTGATTAATATTTTCGATCATCGCATCCTTCCATTATTTCCGTTCTGCTACTTCTTCATAACTGGAAGCTTCTTCTTTGATAAATTCACATAGTAAGGCTACATATTCGGAGCAAGATATGGTTCTCTTTCTTTCTCTGTGATTCTCTTCTGGAGCCCCATATCTTTCTCTACCCTGGATAATTTCTCGTACCCAAGCAAGTTTCCTCTTGTGAGGATTTTTCTCCTGAGGTGGATCTACAGGTCTTTGAGGTTCTTCAAATTCTTGTTCTTCTTCTTAAATTTCTTCATTCATGGTTGTATCATGAATTCTGGGTGCTTCTGCTTCTTCATGTTATTTAGCATGTCTCTTTCTGGATTTGTTGTAAGCTATGTCTTCATCAAATGTTACATCCCTGTTGATGTCAATCTTCTTGAATCCTGGGAATTATATTCTGTAAGCCTTCGAGCTTTCAGAGTATCCCACAAATATACCTTTATTTCCTGAAGGATCTAGTTTTGTTCTCTTTTTTTTGGTATTTGTATGTACACTGGACAACCGAATATTCTGAGATGGCTGACTTCTTGTTTCTTGTCAGAGAAGAATTCTTCAAGAGTCTTGTTCTCTAGTACTTTGTGTGGAGTACAGTTCTGTACATACACTGTTGTTCTGGCTGTTGTTAATGTAATTGTAACTTCGGAATGTATTCACTTGTATTTCTTATCTATTGTAACCTGATGTTTATTCTGGGATTTTCTTGTGTCATGTCATTCCCCAATGTTCCTATCGAGAGGATCTATAATATAAGCCAGTCATGTCAAGTCATTGTGGGTAACCTTCCTATTGTCTAAGGGTTAAAGTCCACGCAGTTCTGGGGCACTAGGGTTATTAGACTCTCCTAGTGAGGTCAGGCCTAGTAGGGTTTTAGTCATGTTGGGATTAGTATAAATAGAGAGGTATACTATTTATTTAGCACACACTCTCATCCACACTCAATTTTAGTGCATAGATGAGGAAGATAAAGACACCGGGGTAAGAGGAAAGAGCTTACTGCTGTCGGGAGATTGTCTCACTGTTTTTGGGTTTCACTTTGGTGTTGATTCTATCTTAGAGGAAGTTGTGGGGTTTTCTCCATTTATGGTTTCCCCAAGAAAAAACACTATGTTCATTGTCTCTTGTGTTTGATTGTTTTGCCTATTGTTCTCTTAGTTTAAAGATCCTAATGTTATGCTAGCTTAATGTTAAAAATATAACATGGTATCAGAGCTGACCTAAGAAGAAGACATTGTCCAGATGTGGGAACTAGGGATTCCTATTTTGTGGATCTCTCTCCATATATTTTCAGCAAAAGTAGGGTGGAATAACTCTTCTCCCTAGGGCGCATCTTTCTATTGAAGAAGAATCCAATTCTGAGGTTTTTCAGTTTTGGACCCGACACTACTGCCAAAAATTAGGGCTTTTCGCAGAAGTGGAATTTTTCAGTGAGCCTAGGCCTGGATTGATATCCTCCCCAAAATATAAGTTAGGGATCAAATTCAAAGCATTTGGTTGCATAGAACTCTAGATTAACAAAACCCTAATCTGCTCTTGAACTAGCACTGCAGGATTTCAGCTCCAAATCCTGATCCGACGTCTTGACCTAGAATGATCTAAATATTTTGTATTTGCATTTGAGGTTCTCAGTTAATATGTCTCATCATACCAATCTTGATGAAAATATTGAGGGAGCTGATATCTTCCAATCCTGGAAGTATAGGATCTCCCTGGTTCTAGAAGAAAATGAGTTGGACTCCTATATCCATGAGGAGGTTCCAATCCTAGAGGGAGATGAGGACAAGGCCTTACATAAGAAGAATTTGGTTATGGAAAAGAGGATTATTGTAGATTCTATCAAGTATCACCTCATTCCACAAGTGTCCTCCCTCAAGACACCTAAAGCCATGTTTGATTCCCTAACCAAACTATTTGAAGGGAAGAATATCAATCAAAAGATGACTCTAAGGAACCAGTTGAAGAATGTCAAGATCTAGAATGAGGAGACCATCCTGTCATACTTCACAAGGGTCTCCCAGATCAAAGAACAACTGGAAGCAGTAGATGAAGAAGTGGAGAATGCAAAAATTGTGATGACAACATTGAATGGCCTCCCTAGGTCATGGGATTCTTTCATCCAAGGAATCTATGCTAGGAAGAAGTTGGTCAAGTTCAACAGAATGTGGGAAGAATGCTCTCAAGAAGAAGCTCAGATAGCAGCTTGAGAAGAAAAGATGGGAAATGAAGATCAAGCTCTCACAGTACACTCCAAGAAAGGAAGAAGGGAAAAGCATCATTGCCAAGGTAAGCATTCTCATAAGAAAGGTTCATAGGACACTTTGCTAGAAACTGTCCCATCCATCTGAATGGATCCAAGAACAAGAGTAACTCCAAAATAAAACATCATGCTCACACTGTTGAGGATGATGATCCTCCAAAGAAGAGAGTAAAACAAGAAAGTGAAGATGAATATGTTCTGATTTCCGCTCTCACGGGAACTGTCACTCATGGAAGCAAAGATTAGCTTATTGATAGTGGGGCTTCCAAACACATGACATGTTTCAAAGAATACTTTGAGAAACTATCCAAACATAATTCACCCCACAAGGTGAAACTTGGGGATGACTACCAATATCCCATAAAAGGTAGTGGTGAATCCTCCTACAAGCTAGACTCTGGATAGTCTATGAAAATGAAGGATGTCTTGTTTGTATCGAGATTAAAGAAGAATATTCTATCCATATCGGCACTGGATGCCAAAGGCATGAGGATTGCATTCATAGATGGTCAAGTCATCATGTGGCCAAAAGGACAGACTATTGATGATGCAATAGTGATTGGACGTGAACAAGAAGGAGGTTTGTACAAATTGAAAGGCCATCCAAAACAAGCTATGGTCCATGACATAGTAGAGCCAAATAAACTATGGCATAGAAGGATTGCACATGTGCATTATAGAGCACTACCACTTGCAAGCAAAGCTATTGAAGGTCTTCCAGAAACTCAAGCAAAACATGAAGGGGTCTGCAAAGGATGTGCGAAAGGGAGGAATACAAAGAAGACATTTCCAAGTAGAGAGAGCAAGGCAAAAGGAATCTTGGAAATCATCCACTCCAATGTATGCGGACCAATGGCATCAAGTTCACTAAGCGGGTATGTATACTATGTTTCTTTCATTGATGAATTTTCTAGGAATACATGGATTTACTTCATGAAGAACAAAGATGAATTTTTCAGTAAGTTCAAGAAATTAAAATCCTTGATTGAAAACCACATTGAAAATAAGATCAAGACCTTTCGATCAGATAATGGTGGAGAATTCACATCAAATGAATTCAAAGACTTATGCAAAGAATCAGGGATTAAGAGGAAGTTGTCCACTCCTTACAATCCACAACAGAAAGGGGTTGCAGAAAGGAAGAATAGAACTATCATGGAAGCTGCAAGAGAAATGCTTCATGATCAGGATCTTCCTATGCATCTATGGGAATAAGAAGTCAGCACAACAGTGTATGTACAGAACCATACTCCATGTAGAGTACTCAAGAACAAGACTCTTGAAGAAGTCTTCTCCGGCAAGAAACCAGAAGTCAGCCATCTCAGAATATTCGGCTATCCAGTGTACATACACATACCAAAAGAAAGGAGAACAAAACTAGATCCTTCAGGAAAGAAGGGTATATTTGTGGGATACTCTAAAAGCTTGAAGGCTTACAGAATATACTTCCCAGGATTCAAGAAGATTGACATCAGTAGGGATGTAACATTTGATGAAGACACAGCTTACAACAAATCAAGAAAGAGAGCTGCTAAAGAACCTAAAGAAGCAAAAGCACCCAGAATTCATGATACAACCATGAATGAAGAAATTCAAGAAGAAGATCGAGAATTTGAAGAACCACAAAGACCTGTAGATCCATCTTAGGAGAATAATCCTCACAAGAGGAAACCTTCTTGGGTATAAAAAATTATCCAAGGTGCGGAAAGATATGGGGCTCCAGAAAAGAATCACATAGAAAGAAAGAGAACCAAATCTTGCTCCGGATATGTAGCCTTACTATGTGATTTTATCAAAGAAGAACCTTCCAGTTATGAAGAAGCGGCAGAATGAAAAGAATGGAAGGATGCGATGATCGAAGAATATCAATCAATCATGAAGAATGATGTTTGGGATGTTGTCCCAAGACCAAAAGGGAAGTCATTTGTAACTTCCAAATGGATTTACAAGATCAAGCATGCTGCAGATGGTAGCATAGAGAAATATAAGGCAAGATTTGTGGCTCATGGCTTCTCACAGAAGGAAGGAATAGGTTATGAAGAAACCTTTGCTCTTGTAGCCAGATACACTTCCATCAGATCGGTACTTGCTTTGGCTGCAGTAATGAAATGGAAGATACACCAAATGGATGTCAAGACTGCTTTCTTGAATGGTGTAGTAGAAGAAGAAGTGTATGTAGAGCAGCCACTAATTTTTGAGACACATGATAGGGAGTCTCATGTGTGTAGATTGAAGAAATCCATGTACGGGTTGAAACAGGCACCCAGGACATGGTACGGAAGAATTGACAGCTATCTATCCAGTTTGGGCTTTACCAAGAGTAAAGCAGATTCCAACCTTTACTACAAGATTGAAGATGTAAACCCAGTGATGCTTCTACTATATGTAGATGATCTGTTTGTAATAGGTATGGATGGGTTGATTGCTGATACGAAGAGAAAGATTGTTGCAGAGTTCAAAATGAAGGACTTGGGTATGATGCATTATTTTCTAGGCATGGAGGTGTGGAAGAATGTGGATGGAATCTCCCTCAAATAAGGGAAGTATGCAGTAGAGATCTTGAAGAGGTTTGGGATGATGGACTGCAAGGCTATGGCCACACCTATGGCATCGAACCTGAAGCTATTGAGTGATGCTTCATTAGAAACGGTTGATGCTATGATGTATCATCAGATGATTGGGTCCTTGATGTATCTGACGAACATGAGACTAGACATTTTCTTTTATGTGAACACCTTGAGCTAGTTCTTAACAAATCTGAGACATGTTCACTTGATTGCTGCAAAGCATATTCTGAGGTACTTGAGGGGTACAATTGATTATGGGCTCAAGTACGAGGTGAATCAGAAGATTAACCTAGAGGTTTATGTTGATTCAAATTGGGCAGGCAGTTCCATTGATAGGAAGAGTACTCTAGGGTATTTCTTCAGTATGGGATCAAGTGTGATGTCTTGGTTTAGCAGGAAGCAATCCTATGTGGAACTGAGTACAGCTGAAGCAGAGTATGTTGCAGCTTGTTTAGCTAGTTGCGAGGCAGTATGGCTGCGGAAGCTACTATCTAATTTATTTGATCTCCAGATGGATGCTACTTGTATACATTGTGACAACCAGAGTTGCGTGAAGTTGTCAGAGAATCCAGTGTTCCATGACAAGTCAAAGCATATCGAGATCAAGTATCACTATATCGGGGATATGGTGCAGAGGGGAGCAGTGAGGCTCCAATATGTTGCGACAGAGGAACAGATAGATAATGTGTTGATGAAACCATTAGCTATGGTGAAGTTCGAGTACTTCATGGAGAAGCTTAGTGTTCTATAGATCGAGGTTTCCTCCAAGGGAAAGTGATGAGACCCATAGCCATTCTGACATGGTGAGAGGATTGGTTCATTCCATGGTCAGATGTAAGGGCTGAGCCATTCTGTCATGGTGAGAGGATTGGATCCTTCCATGTCAGATATCAGTGCTGAGATCCATAGCCATTCTGACGAGTAGGTCAGATGTAAAGGCTGAGCTATTCTGTCATGGTGAGGATTGGTTCCTCCCATGTCAGATATGAGTGCTGATCCATTCTGATGTGACTATAGGATTGGTTCCTAGATGATCAGAAGTAAGCGCTGAATGCCATTCTGGGAATGGAGGCACCTGGTCAGTTACCAGGTAGCTCAGTGTGGGACTGGGGGTCATTCTTATATGACTGTAGGATTGGTTCCTACTTGATTAGATGTGAGTGCATGCCCTTCTAAAAATGCATGTTGGATTGGTTCCTTGCATGTGTTAGATGTAAGTGTAGATCCCTTCTGAACATGCATGTTGGATTGGTTCCTCGCATGTGTCAGATGTAAGTGCATAGCCCTTCTGAACATGCATGTTGGATTGGTTCCTCGCATGTGTCAGATGTAAGTGCAGAGCCTTTTTGAACATGCATGTTGGATTTGTTCCTCGTATGTGTTGGATGTAAGTGAAGAGCCTTTTTGAACATGTATGTTGAATTGGTTCCTCGCATGTGTCAAATATAAGTGTTGATCCTTTTTGAACATGCATGTTGGATTGGTTCCTCTCGTGTCAAATGTGAGTGTTGGGACTTTCTAACAGGGTTGTGGAATTGGTTCCCACATGGTCAGATGTGAGTGTTGGACATGCCTTTCTGATATGATTATCAGATTGGTTCTTATATGATCAGATATAAGTGTTGGGCGGGCCATTCTGACTTAGGGTCAGATATAAGAATTGAAGAAGACCTACATGGAGGCTAGGCCTACATCCAACATGAAAAAGTGATGGCTCTGTAGAACTTCCTATGATGAGAAGAATCATGAGATAGCACCCATGAAGATTTAGTGTTGATGATCCAGCAGAGATGATCCAGATCGAGGGAAGATCCATATCCAGAGATGATGCTCTAGAGATGATCCAGATCCAGTGATGATGATCCAGATCGAGTGATGATCCAGATCTGAGGATGAAGATGACTTGAAGACGAAGATGACTTGAAGATGCAGATGACAAGATGATCCAGAGAAGAAGACAAATGATGAAAATTGTGTCGAGAGAATACCTTCCTAGTTAAGAGGGAGTGTTAATGTAATTGTAACTTTGGAATGTATTCACTTGTATTTCTTATCTATTGTAACCCGATGTTTATTCTTAGATTTTTTTGTGCCATGTCATGCCCTGATGTTCCTACCGAGAGGATCTATAATGTAAACAAGTCATGTCAAGTCATTGTGGGTAACCCTCCTATTGTATAAGGGTTAAAGTCATCGCAGTTTTAGGGCACTAGGGTTATTAGAATCTCCTAGTGAGGTCCGCTATAGTAGGGTTTCAGTCATGTCGAGATTAGTATAAATAGAGAGTTAGTCTCTCTATTTACACTACTACATTTTGATCTAAAATCCGACGGCGCGTGGATTTCTCCTTTTAAACTTACCAAAAATCACAATGATACATTTTTTTTTTGTAAATGTGGCTACAAGCGTCGGTAAAGCGACGACTATTTTCATAACCGTCGCTTAAGAGACGGGGCGTTGTTAAGCGTCGCTTAAGCGACGGTTTAAGCGAAGGAAACTTCCCAAAATAACCAATTTTTTTATTATGCATCCATTTTAGTCGTCGCTTAAGCGACGGAAACTTCCTAAAATAGTCATTTTTTTTATTATACATCTATTTTATTACCGAAATAGGGAGGGAATTTATGTGTCGGTGCTACTAAAACAAGGTTTTTATGAATTGAAAGTAGCGGAGACAGCTAAACACGGTAGGAGCACAGGCCATAAAGACATGGATGGCGCAATAGCAAAGTGGTTAACCCCGTTTGGAACCACCAGCAAAGGCAATGGAAACTAAGGCAGAGGAGGAATCGACAGAGCTAGCAGCGTGCCAAAGTTCTGAGTTCCCTTAAGCAAGCACCTCAAGTTTTCTGCATATCTCTCCAAACTGAGAATAGGGCATCTTACCTGGCACTTCGTGTATCAATCCGCTTCCCTCTTCTGCAATTTCATTGAATCACCCACGCCTCCAAATCAATTCATCAGATTGTGAAGGATGGTGTCACTCTCAACTGACTGAATTGCAGTATAAGCTTAGGTCATACTTCAAAGGAAGGATTGGAGTGCTCGTTTTAAATTGTTTTAAATTGAAGATGCAACTAACGTTAAGTGCTTATGAGAAAGGAATGGCGCAGTAGCAAAGTAGTTAACCCCGTTTGGAACCACCAGCAAAGGCAATGGAAACTAAGGTAGAGGAGGAATCGGCAGAGCTAGCAGCGTGGCAAAGTTCTGAGTTCCCTTAAGAAAGCACCTAAAGTTTTTAGGTAAAAGTGAAATTGATGAAGAATTAGACACTATCTGATGAAGTTATAGGATCCTTTTGCAGTTTTAGAGTTTTTGCAAGGTTTTAGGGCAGGTTTTTTTGAGGTTTTTGTGAAGATGGCAGCTTCATGCTTTTCAATGGCGACTACCCAAGTGCTTCCTTCATTAGAAGCAACAGCAGTAACAGCTTTAGGAGGAGGTTCAGCATGTCTGAAGGCTCCTTGTTCAAGGCTTCCTATGATGGCCTTGCCAACGGCTGCCCCTTGTCATTCAGGGATATCCCATTAACGGTTGCCCCTGAGACAATTATCTTCTGTTGTAAATGTCTGTCATTTCATGCTTAATTGCTTCTACAGCTTTGTACATGTAGGCTGAAAATATTTTTTGTTCCAGGGATGTATTGTGGGCATTTCTTTTTATATTTTCAGTATATGCTTACACGGAACACTTAAAATGCCTAATGGGTGCAGGTAATTTATGATAGGTCCACCGGGTGAAGCAGAGGATTTGCATTTGTTACAATGAGCACCGTTGAAGAGGCTGAAGCAGCTTTAAAAAAGTTCGATGGCTTTGTAAGTGAGGGAATGTATTCATTCCTGGAGTTGTTTACTTGTCTCATATTTTCATACAGGGATCAATTTAAGCATTGTTTTCTAAATCTTATATTTTCAGGCAATTGATATGAATCCTTAACTAGTGTTCTAGAAAATTTTATATTCTTATTGTCTTAGATTGGAAGAAAAGAAACTTAATCAGATTGATAACGATGTGAGCAAACGTGGTCTTAAGCACTATAAGTAAAAGCAAGAAAATAAGGTCTGGAGCTTCTTGTGTCGGTTGGTCCATTGTTAGCAGTTTTGTGACTAGACTGGGTTGGTTGGCCTTATATCAATGCAGGAAATAGGTGGGCGCAATCTGAACGTCAACTTTCTAGAGATTCCTAGAGTACCAGATGGGTTTCCTAGATCACCAACTGGAGGGAGGCCCGCAAGGTCACCTAGTTTTGGTGGCTATGTTGACAGTCCACACAAGGTGTATGTTGGTAATCTTGCGTGGAGTGTAACCTCAAAATCTCTTAAAGAGGCATTCAACACAAAAGGTAATGTGTTGGGTGCAAAATTTATATAGGATTGTGAAACAGGAAGATCGCGAGGGTTTGTATTTGTTTCTTACTCGTAAGAAGTTGAAGTAGAGGCAGCATATTTTGTTGACTAAAAGGGATCACTTATACGATTTGCAGACAAGGAGACCTGCCCAACTTGTAAACAAGGAGACCGATTACACCCCACTTTCCAATGAG
>LPNX010041105.1:0-51755 GCA_001517045.1 Pseudotsuga menziesii
AGGCGAGACCAGGGACATACAGCACATTGTTGAAGTTACCATGATCAAGTTCTATCCTTCCTTTGCCTTTGCTTTCAGTGAGAGAGTCATCTCCCAGTAGAATAGATGGTCCTTTTGACATATCCAATGAGGAGAAGGCCTCCTTAGTCGAAACCATGTGTCTTGAAGCTCCAGAATCTATGATAAAACTGGGTGAGCTTGATGTGCCAGCAACTAGAGCATGAACTCTCTCTCTGTCATCAGAACTTGATCCTCCTTCTCTCTTCTTTGAGCCTTCTGGAAGGGAGATGCCATTCTTCTCCAGTAGTTGAGTTAACATATCTATCTGCTTTTTCATACAAGAGCTTTCAGTATGATTACCCTTATTGCAGTATGAGCACTTGTTCATATCACCTTTGTTTTTCTTCTTCTGGGTATTTTTCTTGGGACCTTGTTGATCCTCTGGAGACTGCTTCTTGTCTCTTCCTTTCTCAGGTGGCTTTTTAGCTTTCTTCTTGCTTTTTGAATCCACCTTTGAATCTCCAGCAACCAGAGCTTGGTCTTTGGAAGGTTTGATGGTGCCCATCATCACCAGCTTGTCTTGTTCCTGTGTGAGAGATTCCATGAAATCTGCAAGGCTATGCATCTTCCAGGTTCGAGCTGTGAGTTTTGTGGCATAGAAGGTCGAAACAAAGACTGAGTAATCAGGGCCTAGCTTCGAGAGGATGGACAATACGAGCTGCTCATCTTTCTTTTCAATACCACACTATTTCAGCTGCAAAACTAGTGCTTTGAACTTGGAGAAATATAGCTGCAGGGATTCAAAATTACTGGGACTTAGGGAGATCATCTCATTTTTGATCTGGTGTCCCCTCATCTCATCTGTCTTTCCAAAGAGTTCAGAAAGTTTCTCCCATACTTGATCCGGTGAAGTCAATCCATCGAGATGGAAAAGGAGGTCTCGGGAAATACCGAGACATAGGAGGCCATAGGCCTCATCTCTCCGATTGTGCCATTTGATCTTCTCTGCAGCAGTATTGGGCTCTGCTTCTGTAGCCATAGTCACCCTGTAGAGGCCTTTCTCTCTCAACAAGATCTCCATCTCTGCTTTCCATTCAAAAAAGTTGAAGGGAGTGAGGATAGTTTTCTGTGAATCCATAGCTTTAGAAATTCTGTCTCGGCTGTTAGTAGAAGGCTCCCAGTATTGATGTCGAACCTGCAAAATTTTTTTTGGAGGAGAGTAACAACCTACAATGGCTCTGATACCATGTAGAAATTCAGGCCTGCAGTAGATTAATTTCACCCACAACAATTAACAATTGATCATGCAAAATTATCAACAATGGAGATTGAATATGGAGCTGTAACACAAAATTATATTAACTGAGTGTACAATAGCCAACCCTATAATAAAATAGGATGCTGAATATATAGAATACATGAGCAAATTGAATGCATAAGGAAGCATCCAAATCTAGCATAAAGCAGGCTTACCCAAAATAGGCAAATCCCTCATAGGTTTAAAAAGCTGATCCCAAATCTATCAAGGACCCCACGAATTAGCAAGGGCTCATGGGCAAGCTAAAGAGTGGTCAAATGGCAGCTCATACATGCTTTTGCATGGAGGCAAGAGTGGAGGAGGAAGAGGCAACAAAGCAGATTCACCTCACCTAGTCTTGCTTTCCTATGTGTCTTAAAACACTGAAAAAGCAGGCAATAAAGCAGAAAAAGCAGAAGGGCGCCTAGGAGGCCAGGAATAAAGTAGATTTGATTCCTAAGGCTTTCCCAAGTGCTCCATGAGTCAATAATGGCAAGTTTGACCTCTATGGATAGGCAATTAGCAACTTGCACATGGTGGGACTCATGGACTAGGCAAATAAGACAAAATAAATGAATTAATGTCTAAGTGGGTAAATACTATGGGTTGATTATTCTAACAATTTTTGCTGAAAGTTAGTGCTATCATTAAATTGATTTTAAGCTATATTGGTGATTTGGGCAGTTTCAAGTTTTCTTTCATTGGATAAATCATTGAAATTTCTTGGGTTTGAAAGAGGAAAAGAGGTTAAAGGTTTTGAGCAAAAGAAAAATACCATTTTATACTTAGTGATGACGCATAAATTTATTTTAAATAAAGTTTTCAAAAACATTGGTTATATCTATAAATTTTGGCTTTATATGACAAATTTTATATTTGATCCAAAGTTTATTTTTATAAATTTTTTGGCACAAGGCCACTCATCACCCAGAGCTAATGGTCATATGGATCCACACTTAGACAATCCAAGTCAGCAATCAAAGCATGCCAACAAATCCCAAGAACAAAGCACACAAGAAATACTATATCATGTTGTTCCCTGGCATAATATGAAATTTCCTGTGCATATAAACTATGAAAAGTGTTGTATTTTGTGCATGTGGGATAATATCCCCATAAAAAGAAGAAAAATATAGGGGCTTATTATAAATAAAGATAACAACGCTATGATACTTGGGATTTGTTCTTTGCCTAGTTATGAGAGTGCGTACACTAGGGCATTATACTTTGGAGGATTACCATGCAGAACTTGTAGCGACAAAGGATTTTTAAGGCCACTGACAATGAGTAGCTGTATGACCCGAAATCTCTATGTTGGCAATTTGCCCGGTGACATCCGAGAAGAGGAAATTGAAGATATATTTTATAAGTATGGGTGAATTATTGACATTGATCTGAAGGTTCCTCCATGACATCCTGGATATTTTTTCATTGAGTTTGAAGATGCACGTGATGCTGAAGATGCTATTTGTGGCCGCAATGGATATAAATTTGATGGTCAACTGGAATTTTGTATTTGGATATGCAAATCATAAGAAATTCCCTCCTTTGCTTCATTTCTTTTCATCAATTGATGAGGGTGAGTTAGTTAACTTGGACAATTACGTTAATGGCAGAAAGAGCTAGGAGTGCATTGAATTCCCATAATCACTCTAGATTATCGATCTTAAAGGGATACAATTCTCATGTTGGTTTACAAGAAATTTCTTTTGGCCTGTTAAGACATAATTCGGGGCATGCTTATGACCAACTATATTCAGTAAAAGGAAAACGAACTTATGCAACGCACGTAAAAACACCTTCTCAATTCAGGCAACAATCGCGTTTGAATTTGGAAATAGCAAGTCCAGGATTGATTTTGGAACCATACAAACGCTCTGAGCCTATTTCATTTTTGAAAAAGTTGTTTACAAGAAGAGATTGGAAAATAAGTAAGGAAGATTTGGTTTCTGAGTTTAAGACCGCGTATGCAATTGCAAAACTGTGGAAACTAACCGAATACTCTAAACCAAAGTTTTATGAAGATGATATACAGTTGTACAAGTAGGTAAACATGATTTTAGCACAAGGAGATTGTACATCACTGTGGAAGCTAGTAACAGAGAATATGTACACGATTTTTAAGAGGGAAATAAAACAAAGGGAGACCACTTGGTCCCGAGTCCATTGGGAAATGATTGAGCCTGCTATTAGAGTATGAACATTGCTAGCTCGTATGATAGCGGTTTCTTAAAAAATATTGCTGAAGAAAGATGGATAGAAGGTTCATATCAATACCCAAATCATCCAACGACCAACATTAATTTTCCGTTGAAAACATGCACGAGGTAATACAATTTTCTAATTTGCGGAATGACTTATGTGCCTGCATATTTTTATGATCAGATTGGATGGTGTAAGAGATGGGAAACTCATATAAATTCTGTGTTGTCAACAAGAAAGGAGGAACGCAGTTTTAAAATTTGCGGAATCAGATATCGGTCAAATATTTTGAAGGCTCAAAATCAAGAATAATCCCAATCAACTGTTTACATTTATTCTGTAGATTGAAAGTGTTGGTTGTTTAAGCTTTTAAAAATCAACGAAATTTATATTGGGAGCAAGTTGAGACACGTGTCGGGTTTGCCAAAAAGATCCATGATCAAAATTTATCCCGTTGGGTGAATATGTCATCTGTTTAATATTCCAGAGTTGAACAGGATTTCTTCTAGGTGTGTAAGTTTTGGCATGTGTAAGTGCATCCATGGTTTGGCTAATAAGTTAAAGGGGTAAATTTATTCTGCTAAAATAAGCTAAAGTTAATATGGTAAAGGCTGTTGCTGGTGAATATGGCCAGGAAATAACTATACATCCACCACTAATAATTCATCATCTTCCTATTTGCTGCGACATTTGCTTTCTTTGGCAAAAGAGACATGGTGGTTTTAGATCCCAATTACAAGGAAGAAGTAGTGATGGGTGGAAGAATGACCATCTCTATGAATACAAAAGAATATGTATGTGCGTTTAACAAGTGTGGAGAATATGGGTGATATTCAACGCTAGGAAATATAAATGAAATTGGATAAAATCAAGAAGTAGAAGCAGAGCATGTTTTTTTATAAAAACCATTGTTTTAGTCATTTCATTCAGAGAGATGTTTCTGCCAAATGGGGAATAATTTTCCCAAAATTAAAGAGGCTTTTATTAATAACATACCTATATTTAATAACCTCCTTTGGTTTTTGTACATGTATGATGGTTTGAGAGAACTGAATTCATCTTCGTAGGGTATAATCTTCATATTTTCAAATGACTGTTTTAGCCATTATCTTCAGAGAACTGTTTCCAGCAAACCAAAAAGAATTTTCCAAAATTGAAAGAGGTTTTTCTCAAGAACATGATTATCTTCAATAAAATACTTCAGTGTTTACACAGGTCTTATGGATTGTTATAAACCGACTAATCTTTACAAGGAAATGTTTCAGGTTTTTAGAAGATTGTTTTAGCCATCATAGTCTAAGAATTGTTTCAGCCAAATGGAGTTGAATTTAAAGAAACCGAGAGAGGTTTTTATTCATCACATAATTATATTAAAAAAAATCCTTCAGTGTTTACACAGGTATCATAGGTTGGGATAATTTAAAATATAATCACAGGGTATTTTTCTAAAAATTTACAAGTTTAATATTTGAGTCATCAGTTTCAAAGGCAGATTACAAGGAGTTGGAGGTGAATTTGGAGAAAATAAGACATGGGTTTTGTCGGAAACATGGCCAGTTACAAAAACCTATCCCATATTTCACACATATGTCACCATTAGAGATATGCAGAATGGAATTTGAAACTTATTGTTCAGCAATCCGCATCTTGAAATGAACGAAATTTGTTCTAACTGTTCCTATTTTTAGAATTCAGTTATGTTTCAAATTCAAGGTTAGATAGAGGTTATTTTTCTATAAATTCAAATGTAATTTATAGTATTAGGTTTGGAATTTCAATATCAGAGAGGCTTTTCATTGTAATGGCTTCAAGTTTTCAGTAGATGAATGCAATTTGCAGAGGAGGAATGTCAAACCTTTTCATGGCAGAGATTATTGTGCCATCTTTTTTATCAGTAAGTGATTTCTTTATGTGACTGTTTATCCTGTTTCCCACTCCATTTTGTATTTGATTTCATTCTTGAGCATTAGGTTTTATGGGCTAGAATTCATCTTGGATGCTCTAGGTCCATTGTTCAAGCATTTTCAAAACAATTTCTTCTAAAGTCTTACAGAATTCACCCTAGTTAGGTGCTTTGTTTGATGGGCTGTCTCCCTTTGTCCACTAATAAACCCGCCAATACCTCAATACTGAGGAAATGGTGCCTACCTTTCCTTTGTCTATAAAATTTTAGACCCTACCTACTTCAGACCTGATTGTTGACTCCATTGCCCAATGATCTCCTCCATGACTGTCCCACCAAAATTTATAAAAAAAACTTGTTCTATAAGAAATATGACCTTCTGACTGTATTTGATTGAATATCTTGAGTATAAAAACTTTGTAAATAGTGAGAGATCCCTCTCTGAATGTATTAGGTCAGAAATAAAGTCTAAAGTGGTTTTGATGTTACATCGAGATCTACCTTTCACAACCTGGGTATATTATGAGTGATAACAGAAGTTACAATATTTCAACAATCTAATGTTGAATTTGACATTGGATCTAAGGAGTGTTCAAGACTTCTTAGAGCATGGTTAGATCAACATTAGAGCTCTATGTGTAAATTTGATCTGCATGTGAAGAGATGGACATCAACAAGGAGAAATTTTCTATGATGAAGACATAACCAAGAATTCAAGGTAAACCATTGAAGAATTCCGAGATAGAATTAAATAAGTACTAGAATAAAAATGAGACGATAAGACAAGTTCTCTTGAATATAAACAAAAGATGAAGACCTAAACTAGCAAGTTGGCCCCAGTAGAAGAGTACAAGTCAACCCATTGAAGAATTTTCTAGTGAACTGAAGAAAATAAATAAAGTGCTTCACACTTTATTTGTTCATACACACAACACCACATCTTCTTTTCTCCACTTGTGTGCACCTCCTAGGAAGGCCTAGCTAAGGCAAGAAGTAAAATTTTTGGGGTTCTCTTATTCTCTTGGAAGATTCACTATCCTTGGTAGGGTTTCTTGTGAAGGAGGGCATACCTCTCTTGTGCTAAGGATAATATTAATGATTGGTATTATCGTATTTGAATTGCATTGATTTCTTCTAAGAATAGTTTGCTGGGTTTTCTCTCTATTGAGTTTATTAGGGTAAAATTTTTGTGTCTCTTGTGCATGGTTATCTTTCAGTGATCCTTGCTTCTTTTATTTCTGTTTCAAGTGAATGATGATTATGTAATGAAATTGTGGGATAAAATAATTGTTTGAAGAATCATTGTGATAGTAATTGTCAATAAAATTGGATTAAAATTCAACATTATCCATAAGATCTCTCCATGAGAAGTAGTTGGTATTAGTGAGTAGAAGATCACTTTGAATATCCATATTATAATATGCATGTAATATAGATTAAAAACTTGAAATTGATGGTCTAGATGCAAAGATCTCAAAAATAGGAAGTAAAAAAAATGACACTAAAATCAAACTCCAGATGTTAAAGTTATGTCTTTTTGAAAAAATCACATAGAATGGAACCAAGAAGCCATGTGGAAGGAAAAGGTTAATTCACGTGGTGATGGGTGCATAATAAATAATTCCCCCCTTTCATTAATTTTTCTTATAAACTCACCTTTACACATAAGTTGCTTTTTAAATTAAGTGACCCACTTTTGTAAAACAAGTGGGAAGAACTTTTACAATTTGGTTACTTTATAAAATAAAGTTGCATGATTTTTTTCAAAAAAGTAATTTAAAAAAGGACTTGAACCCAATGCCTCTTATTTAATAGAGTAACTTTCAACCAAGTGAATTAAACAAAAGATATAGTAATATTATGGAGAATGAGGTGGTGGTGGTTGTTGTTGTTGGACAAAGTGTCTACCCAAAAAACATTACTTTAAGACACTTTTACATAGCCAAACACAAACAAAAAATGGAATTTCAAAATCGAATCTTATTAAATTTGAGGTTAGACCTTGGTTAGCTTGTAACATCCCCGACCCTCCAACCGGCAAAGAGGACGCTACCATTTGTTAACCATTCGGGCTACCAGCCCCATGAACATGTGAATTCATAAAAAAAATGCTGAAACAGAGTGCATTGAAGTGGAACATACATAGATGCAATTATTTATCATACACAGCGGAAGCAACATGCATTCATACAAGCGTTAATTCAACATGTTCATCATAATCATCAACAGTAAATAGGATTACAGAAGTAAAATAGACAAGGTTACTTATCTTATAAGAACTTGTTCCGCAACCAGCTACGTCGCTGCAACATTCCACCCAACCATAGGCCAGCGTGCTCCTTAATCTCTCAGTAATGCTACCACCCCCAAGCTGGGAATGATTCTCCAAGGAATAAGGAACAAGCAGGCTTACACATAGCCAAGGATACACAAAACATAGCCAAGCCAACACAGTTGGGTTTATCAGGCCGTCAACAAGGAAGCCAAGCCAACATGGTCAGGTTTATCAGGGCATCAAGGAGTTGGGAAAGGCTAAATGCTAAGCTCGTGAGCCCATTACAGAGCCAGGAACACCTACACCAGAACTAGCCTGACTTCTAAGACACCCACACACACCCAACACAAGGAATTAGTCCCTTCTCTACTACACAGTCTCTCAGGCCTTGCATTCCCTTCCAGTGCTATTCAGGGGTTGTGGAGAAGAAAGCCATCCCTCTAGCTCTATCTGTGTGGTTTCCAGACACACTAGGTTTATCAAGCAAACCAAGCCCCCATCCCAGCTCCCAACACAGTCCGAATACCAACCATTGCATGCATGCAATCAAGCAGCAATTACAGCTTAACAAGGGAAAATGACTCTAAACAATCTGCGGTATCCCCAAGGTGTAACAGCATACACAACCAACAAACATAGGGAACAACAGTCCATCCTGGACAACGAAATCATCAGGAAAACTTACCCAGACTACACTGGGGAAGAAATACAGTCTCCTAGCCTGTGCATGAGAGAAACTTGCACCAGACCTCAAAATACAGAGGGAAAACACACCAGATTCCACTCTGTGGAAAAACTTGAATGACAGCCAATAAGTGGCTCCCCTCCTGGCTGCATGAGATCGAACAGAATAGATTCCTGTGTGGTAAAATGAACAGACTCCCATTCCCAAAATGTAAGGAGACCCCAACAAACACAACGTAAGGTAGACCACAACAACACAACGAATCTTGAGGAGAATGGCGGCAACCATAACTCACGGGAAGAACAACGGTCCCAATCTCAGCATTGAAATGACGGGAAAATTACATGGCCATACCAGTCTGTAAGGAGATCATTCAGCCAAAAAAATGAATGGCCCTTCATAGGAAAATCGTGGATGAAAGAGCACGGCTCCCAACTCCCTGCGTGAATCGAAACCAGGAAAAATCCTGTGCGTGAGAATGAACAAGACTTTCGCTCCTACATGAGGATGAATAGACAGGGAAAAGAATGCATAGTCATTCCTCTACCCATCATGAGGTTCAACCACGCTGGTGGAGTGTGCGTGTGGGAAAGGGCTGACAATCCTGTGACACTCCACTCCCAGCCATAATTTACCCAACTAACAGCAACAATTTTTAATGGTGGTGGTTGGATAAAACAAGGAAATATGGAAAAAATCAAAACAGGGTGGTGACACATGGATTTTCTCTCATGGCTCAAGGTTTGACAATTCCCCCACCCTTATCCTTGTGAAAATCATGCCCCTTCTAAATTTAGTTGCCGCGAACGTAGCTGGTTGGGTTATTTAATTAAAGATGCATATTTACATGATGACAAAACTTAATATGTATGCTGCATGCCCCGATATACCATCAGTGACAATTTAAATCCGAAACATAGCATAACCAATCGATGGTGGGGCCTTGGCCTTTAGCTCCGCACCATTATCATTTACAATATATACATCATATACATCTAATGCAATGGGTTCAACACTGGGGTATTACATAGCTTATATATAAAATGCAACTTTTCTCACTATTTTTGGTTTACCAAGTTCACATAAGGTGCACGAGAAAGAGTGTACATAGTTAAGAAAAAACAATTTTCGCTCTATTTCTAATTTGCTTGACTTCACATAGAGAGCACGATAAAAAGGCTATACACAGATCGAAAAGAGGAAAAGATGGGAATAAACATAATACCAAACTAAACTATGAAATAATGTGATATTTAAAAAATTAATCCATAAATGTAAATAATATATCTTGAGATATGATAAAATGCTCGTATCTTTTGCAAATATAAACATTTTCGAGTGAAACAAAAAAATCATTTTCATCTAAAAGCATTGATCAAAATGCAATGGAACACCTACCTCATCCCATAAATGCAAAAAAATAGCAGAATCTAGAAATTCTTTAATACGTGAAGCTACAAAGGTTCAATATCTTGATGAACTGTTGCACCTGAAATATACACTGATGCCTAAAACCCTTCAAAATGCTTGGCCAAGGATCCTGTTGGATATTTTTTCCCAACTCTTAATTTGGCTTACGCACTTTCCATCTTATGAAAAAGAACCATATAGGGCTGACACACCTTGTCCATTGGAAATAAGCACCATTGGAGGCTTTACCATGTTTACAAAGAGCACCGACAGATATACTCTTACTGCAAGAAGTGCCATCAGACTTGAAAAGGAAAAAAAGGAAGTTTCGAGAAGCTTCCAAGCAAAATCTATCATGGAGGATGTTCCTATCTAATAGGGAGAGTTGGAATTCAACCTCCTATCCCACAAGGATCATCCACTATCCTCTTCCTGAAATATCTCATCTCATATAATCCTCCCTTGGCATATAAAAGAAGGATTCATGGACTATGTGAGGAGATACCAAGGAGAGCATCCTTATGCTGTTGGATTGAAGTCTGGTATTGAGGCAAAGCTGAGTAGTGTTGTGAGCAAAGAGCTTTGTGTGAGTGAATAGTGTTGTAAGTGTGTCAAAGACCTTGTGGAGACAAATATATTGACATCAAGGCTTTGGTTGTAGCTTTCTCTTTCCATTTGATTAATACAAAAGTGTTTCCCTTTCCCATATATGATTTGTGTGAACATCAGTCATTTATTTATTAGATTCTTTGATCACTAATATGGATTGTTGATCTATCTTGTTACTCTTATCCTTTTTGTCTTGTTTATGATGCTTCTTTGCAGGTACTATAGATTGCATGAAGAACAATGAAACGAAGACCCAAACATTTGGATATGAGGTAAAAGAGTTGTTTTATTCAAGTAGATTAATTATCTAGGGGAAGGATATATTGTTGCAGTGTTTTTTTCTATATTTGTACCATACAGGCTAGAGGAACAAGTAGTGTCGGCCTTGTCAATTATTCACATAAAAAAGTGCACCCGTCCGGCTTTGTTACATCCTGTCATAGCAGTTGTCCCTTTTGCAAAATGGGACATAGATTTCGTGCATTGTAGACCTACCTCATACAGGGGGCATGGCTAAATCATTGTGGCCATATATTACTTCACTAAATGGGCTGAGGCGATGCCCACGTATGCTGAAGATGGAAAGACAATTGCTCTTTTTATATTTAACCATATTATTGCCAGATTCAAGATCCCTAGGGCCATTGTCACTGATCACGGGTAACATCTTCAAAATAAAATGATGGTGAAATTAAGTTCAAAATTAGGGTTTTGTCATGACAACTCTACACCTTACTATCCACGGGATAATGCCCATGTTGAAGCAATCAATAAAGTATTAAAAACTATGCTTCAGCGGATGGTAAGACAAGCTAAGTCTTATTGGCATTTGCAATTTTTTTTCGTGTTATGGGCCTATAGGACTACCGTCAAAAAATCCATTGGTTTTACACCATTTCAATTGGTATATGGACTAAAGGCCACTCTTCCAATAGAGTGTGAGATTCCTTCTCTAAAACTCGATGTAGAATTATTACCCAATACCACCTTAGAGGAAGAACGTTTCTTGTACTTAAACAAGCTTGATGAGAATCGTTGCGATGCTACCTTAGAAAATGAGGCACACAAATGACGAATGAAAGCTTAATATGATAGATCCATTCAACCCCACTCTTTCAACGAAGGAGACCTGGTATTGACCTATGACCAGAAACATGATAATTTGGGGGATGGGAAACTAGAGTCTATGTGTCAAGGGCCTTATATTATCAGTCATGTCTTAGATAAAGGTGATTATGAGTTAATAGATTATGATGGCATACCATTGGGAGAGCCCCGCAATGGGCTGTACCTCAAAAAATACTATTCCTAGGTCATCTAATATAGGTTCATTGTAAATATTGTTTATAGAGTGCTATGTGTTTTTTGAAAAGTGTGGATTTAGTGTGAATACAAGATGAGTTTTTCATAACCCTAATTATGCATTCCTATGTTTAAATGGAAAGATGACCACCTATACCATTTTCGTAGATGGTGCTAATTGCTACACCTTGAATCTTGTGTCAGCAACTTGGGTGCTGTACTCTCCTTCAGGTGATCTGGTGAGTTGAGGGGGAAATTTTTTGGGTCCCTCCACCGACAATCTCTCAAAGTATCGTGTAGTGATTGGATTGTTGATGGAAGCATTGGCTAATGATGTAAGAGATGTAGACACTGAGAGGGGGGGTGAATCAGTGTAAAGGATTTTTTACAATTTTTCTTGACCTGTCACGCTTAACTACCAATTCATCATTTCATTATTCTACCAATCTCATAATAATTTCATAAACTTCATCATTCACATATCATAGCATTTAACTCATCAAGAACCATAACACAGAAGAACACCACACCATATAAATTTGTAATCTTTTTATATTAGTTTTGGTTCAGCTACAACCGTTAGGTAAAATCAGCACCTACTGATACATAGAGCACCTACTCTGCATCCAGGACCCTACCTGGTTTTCTTAGACCTTGCTAAGAATATTTTGAGGTATCCTAACCTCAAAAGCAAGACAAGCTTGCTTTTACAATACAGTACACTTGTGTTACCATCAACGCTGCTCATCACATCAACTCTGCTCATGAATTTCTGGTCAATCTCTGCTCATTATCAACACTGCTGCTAGACAACCTCTGCTGATCAATTTGCTCTCATCATCTGCTCTACTGCTCAAAGATCATAAAAGATCTACCCATCATCTAGTCTTACTCTTATGCTGATTCAAGAGATGTCCAGCTAATGTGACTGATACTGGTTCAGTAAAACAACAGTAACCTCTTACCTAAATCCTCTTGAAGACCAACTCAAACTTACCTTGCATTACCTTGCCACCTAAATATGAAATGTTTGTCATAGAACTGTAGCTCTGCTACTCTGCTGTTCACACAGGCAATTTCCCATCAAAAACCTCTGTCATTCAGCACATATTGACTTCTCTGTGAATTTTCACTGTCCTCATCATGCATATTTAGCTCATCCTGCTTTTCATAACAGTCTGCTGGTCAACTGTTCAAGGTTCATGTGAAGCACAAGGGTTTTCCCATAACACAGTTAACTCAATCAACAAAAAGGTCTTCACAAATCAGTCTGTCAAACAACTTGTCATCAATTTGTCTTCATGATGATGGATGTCATACTGCTGTAGGTTTCTATCATCTTGTCACTTCATCAAATACAAGTTAGAGTTGCCATCTTTATCAAGCTAGGGCTGTCAAACATCAGTCTTCTTTCATCAAAATCATGGAGTGTTCATTATCATGCATCATCATAGTTTGCAGGCAGCTCACACACTTGACCGTACAACACTATCATGCCATTACCTGTGTATCTCACTCTTCAAGCTTGAGCTGTGACTCAAGACTGTTCAAAACCCTCAAACAGGCTGTTTATTCAAACTTGTCAATGCATTGGAACTAGGTCATTATCCAAGGCTTGTCATCATCATTATTATACACATACCACTTGTTCACACGCCATTGTACTAGACATCATAGTATATAACATCACTTTTCTGATTTGAACACTGTTCATAGTTCACCTGTGCAAAATAATTGTTCATACCCTTTTCTTACTATCACAACTTATTCTTTCCACATTATAAGCAACATACTTCACTGTGCAAACGTTTCTAAGGTGTACATACTTCACTGTGCAAATAATTCTAAAGCATCATATATTTCTAGCATCTTAATGTATTAAACTTCTTAGGGCACACATACATACCTTCACCTTTCACTTACCTTGGTTGTCCATTCAATGGATCTGGGCTATGTACTGAATTATATCACTGTGTATGCTCAGCATATCACTCAGGAGTCAAAACATATCACAGCATATCAGTCTCTTAATGCCATTGTCATTGTCATCAGCCTCACAAATTCAATCATCTCTGCATCTTCTTAATGTATGTGTAACTTGTCATTGGACACTTCACTACTATAAGTATATCATCACTTCCTTCTTCACCACTTTGCTATATACACACCGCTGTGTATAGTTCATAAGAGCATCTTTTCATTACTGTATCCTTCACTGTGTATTACTATATATCATGCCTGAGTACATTCCCAAATACCACTGTACATTCACTCATACATTATCGTACATACCTTGTACATCATCATCATCATCAAATCTTCATCATAGGAGAGGCTCATATGCTGGTATGTTCATCATCATAGGATGGATCTTCATACCCTATCATACTTCATTATTATAGAGTGTACATCAACATCCAAAAAACATCATTGAAGTGTATAGATCACAACACTGTACCGTACTACTGCTCACTGTTCATCATCCCTCATCATGTCATTTATCATCATATAATGTACATCAACATGTCATTATAGTGTGTAGCAGAATATACATCAACAACATCATCAAGTGTCAATACATGTCAAAACTTGTGTATGTCTGCTGTAGATGGACTGTTTAGCCCCAAAGAAACCACTGTGGAAAGCTCAGTTTACTCATCAAAAGAAGGCAGCAAATATTATCACTTACATCACCAAAACTTGGACTGTTTAGGCATCCCAAAACTCAGATTGAAGACTGTGTATGACTTCAAGAAATTCGGGACTGTTTCAAGCATATTTATGGTAAAATATATGGACAAGTAACAGCCTGTAATATACGCCCAAAAAATCTCAGTCCAAGTTAACTCAACCTCTTTAAAAATCAGACTTTAAAAACTTTACTGCTGCTGCAAAAATTGGTGGACACATCATGCTTGAACTTATGAGTATAGGAGTGTTTATGAGCTTCTAACGAGGACTGGTATGCTGAGATAAAAGCTCTTCATCATGTCATCATGTGCATTTGAACTGTCATCACTTTACACAGTTCTAGGGCTATCCTCTTCACCAGGTTAGGGCTCAAACTTCGACTGTTCACTCATAAGGACTGTCAAGATCAGCTTTAAGAATGAACTACTTTACACTATCATCCCGTCATGATCCAGCATCTCACAGCTGTCATCTTTATGCATGGAATGTATGTCTATACTGTGAAGAGTCTCCAAAAATTTCGTAATGCACTGCTACAAAATTTTTTCAGACTGGTGCTGTTGCTGCCTCATCCGAGCCTCAGTGAACCAAGAAGAAAAAAAAATGTTGTCCACTGTAGCTTCCTGCTACAGTTCCCAAAAATTTTAACCTCATTGCTGCCAACAATTTCCTCAGTTTGCTGCACCTGCCTCAGTCATTAAACACTCAAAATTTCAGAGCTCCATAAACAATTTCCACATCAAAAATGAGGATTTGATGGGGTATAAATACTAAATTTTCACCCATATTTTGCTGAGCCGACATATAATATATTTTAATTTTTAATGGGGCTGACATACAAAAAATATTTTATTTTTTAATAAAACTTTGACTGAGCTGACTTTGTGTTTGACTGAGCTGACTTAAAAATATTTTATTTCTGGGATGACATTCTATTTCTTGGCCGACATAAAAAATATTTTTGATTTCTGGGCCGACATACTAAAAAATATTCTTCAGTTAATGTCCATTTGTCCACAACTTGAGCAGCCATTTTACAATTTCAGGCAGCAAATATCTTCCATGAATGAAGGAGACTGGAACACACAGCTTGATCCTGATAGGGATTTTACATCACCCCTAAAAGAGTGGCCACTGCAAGTCCTTGTTGGCATCAATGACAATTTCATCAACAAGAGAAATTAGGGTTTCCTTAGACTCGGAGTTGGTAGTGCATCAGTTAAACTGAGTCTACACCATTCGAAATCCCCTACTTCTTCGTACATTTCGAAGAGTTAGGATTTTAGAAAGGTCTTTTGAGGAAGTCTCTTATCAACATATTTTGATACATTTAAATGCTGTGGAAGATTCCTTAGAAATTTTTTTCTTAGATGCGTTTATTTCTCATAATTAAATTGATTTTAACATAAAAATTCATTGGATTCATAGTAGGCATTCATTCACACATCACATTTGTACACACATATGTAAATAAAATTTTTTCATATATATTTTAAAGGTAAATCTAAGATACAAAAGGACTGAAGCATTAAGCTTTCAGGCCAGCCGAAGTTTGGGACTATCAAAGTTTCAAAATACATATACATAGGGTAAAAACTGAAGCTTTGAAGCTTTCAGTGTAATACAAAAATGAGGGAGCCACTACAGGCTAATCCTAGTGTTCATGGTAGCACATCACGGCCCAAGACACTCGACGGAGTAGCCTTCGGAAATAGCTTGAAACCCTTGCAGTATGGCACTCGTACCGCCTATCATCCATGGAGATATCAGTAATCCATTTTGGGCACCCTATATGCAAGTTGATTAAAGCCAACATAAAGAGTGTTCAATATAAATTGTCAACCCAGGGAAGTGTTTTATTTCAAAGATAATGTGCACTGTATATGCTTAAACACTAAGTAGCTGATACTGTAAATGAATTATCCTACTTTCTTGTTCAGCCCAACTCATCCCAAGATCAACTTAATCTAATTTACCTTCTTAAGAATGCAGAATCACAAATACCTTCTTACAATCCTTAATCTAGAAATGAGACATTCAGATTTACTTTTGCAGAAAGTTAAATCCTAAATTACCAAGCCATCTGAAGATCCATCTCAACTATATTAATTCAACTTAATCTAGGAATTCAAAGTGCAGGAATTAAGTTCCACAATTATAACTATAAAGGGATGAACTGAAAAGATCTAAAGAAAACATCAATTGAAAGAAATAGGGATGAACAAGGCTGTTACAACTATCACACAGTTGCATATGAGAAATTTAACCTACGCAGTCGACTGTTACACCACACCATTGCAGTTTATAGGGAATGCAATTACTGATCCTTCGAAGGAACACATAATAAATCGATGACTGTTGTAGCGACTGCAAATAAATGAATTTATCATAAGATTCACACCACACAATAGAATAAATAAAATACCTAATTAACTCAGCAATCTCTATAGGAAGGCGGGCCCAGGATTCACATAGAGATGCTGGAGTTGGCACACCTTAGAATGTCGAGATATGAAGAATCAAACTCCTTGCATTAAAATGGTGAGATGAACACACAACCTCTGTCATAGCTTATACAATAAAATTAATTAATCTCCAACCCCTGGCTCAGAACAGTTCCCAGCATTTATACATTCACAATCACAACTTCTATCCTATTGATCTTCAGGCTGCCCCAATTACGATACACTGTTACAGCTGTGGCAAGATAGAAGCAGAAAATATAGGAAGGCTGTTACTCGAGCCAGTAATGACAATCATGATCAATCTAGAATATGCTCCATCAGTTGCAGCTACCCTTGAGTAGGGATGCACTGTTGCATCCGAATTTGTTGCAGCCTGTTGCAACCACCTTTGTACAGCTTGCATGGAATAGTAACCTTTGACCGCGATCCTTGGGAAATGATGGAATAGATGGTGATTATGTCAGCAGTGAATGTCCATCCCTCTCTTGGCATGTTCATCTTGCTACACCTGTATCTTTACATCTTGAATTATCTTTATAAAATCACCATATGTTAGCATAATTCAAGATATAGAGCCCTGATTACAACAATCATAAGTATTAATAAGATAAGACAATAATTAACCATACCTGTATGAATTGAGGGATCAAGTGAAGGAAAACATTTGTTTAGTGTATATAATGGAGTAAGATAAGGCATAAAGGGATAGGTAAATGTGGTAAAAAAGGGGTCATTTCTGGGCCCAAAATCTCCCCCCAATTGTCCTGTTTCATGTCCCTATGCAACAACCCCCATTAGTCTAAATATGAATCTTGCATTGTACTTCATTCATGGAGAGAGGAAAATTTATATGGGAGTTTAAGTGTTCCCTATTTTTCCAAAAATCCATTATAGACAACCCAATATCTCCAACATTTCTTCTCTTCTTCCTTTGTCAATGATAAGTCTTCCCTATATGGTTTTGTTGTCCACAAGATGAGAGGGAATTTGAATTTGAGTCCTAGCCAATTAAATCCAAAGTTCGTTCATGCATCCAACATATCCCTCAACCCTGGAAAGTGCATGTTTAAAATTACTGTAATAGTAGGGATCTCTATTTCTCAAGGTTGAAGAGGCAACCTACCATCTATGCTGGCTACCTTCCAAAGCCAATTGCTGATGCATGGAAATATGGTTGACACAAGTAAACATAACCTTTTCTTTAAGTTCCATCATCTACTAAGTTTGGACGGGACATGTGAGTCTAAGCTGATGATGAGCAAGGAGACGACGAGGAAGTTAAGGTTCACTTCGAACGTAAAGGTTAGATTAAGATTCATTATGAGAAAATGTTTGGAAGGATCTTTCCCACTGAACATGATTGCTAACAAAGGAAGCAAAATCCCTCAGCTTAACATCACCTAAGAATAGGGAAATATTTGAATAGCGGTCCAAGGGATAAGCCATATCATGTAAATAAAGCTCACAAAGCAAGTTCTTCTTAGTACAATCACTTGCCAGAAATGCTTCCAGAAATTTAGCTGAGGTAGTTATTTCATAAGGTCTTTCTTATTTTTCAACCTTTAGTTTGAACCAAATGAACTGCTCAAATAAAAACATAGGGTAAGAGGAAGATGGTACTCTGGTACCTAACAATTCTTGAGAAATAGTATACAACTGATCTTTTTCCACCTGCATGGATTTGAACTTTTTCATCTCCTTCAGCTCCTTCTGTATCTCTTCCCAACGGAGTTTCTGGAACATGAGTTCTTCTTCCCATATTTCCTTTAATTCCATGATGGTATTCCTATGTTCAGCAAGGGAAACCATTCCTTCTTGGCACCTCTCTACCTGACTCATCCACTTCCTCACTTCTATTCTTGGGATTGAGAGCTCTTTTGTCAGCCTCTGGATTCCTTCATCTTTGGCATGATATTCATTATTAGAATCCAAATTGACAAAATTTTGAGGAAGTTGAGTCCATACCTTATCATCTGATGCTCCAATTTGAACATCCTGTACTTCCTGCATGGGTACTCCTGTAATAACTTCTGGGGGTGCTGGTTCTTGTGTAACAACATCCTCTCCTTGGAATTCTCCTATAGAAATTTCAACTTGTGTAGGTGCCTCTAAAACAACTTATGAGGAAGCTGGTTCTTGTGTAGCAGCATCCTCTCCTTGGAGTTCTCCTACAACAACCTCAACAGCCAATTGTGAAGGTGTTGGTTCTTGTGTGACAACCACTTCCTAAATTTCAATCTCCACATCTACTTGATTGTCAGCTGCCGTTTTGACAGGGAGATGCAAGGCTGCTGGTTCTTGTGTATCAGAGCCCTGCTCTTCTATTTCTTCATGTTGCTTAGGTTGTGCTTGAGTTACTTCCATGTTTTCTGCACTATGGAGCTGTTCTTCGAGAATTTCAGTATCCCCCAAGTACTATGATTACATTTGTTCATCCTCTCCTAAATCCAAATCATGGATTATATCCATCTTGGGATTGATTTCTTCTTGCTGCATGAGAATCTCTACAGAAATTTCTGGGGATGTTGGTTCTTGTGTGACAACATCTTGGTCAACTTCATCATTATCTTACTGTTGGGATTCCATTTCTATTAATTATGTGCCCTGAGACGGTTCAGGAGTCACATCATAGACTTCTTCGTTAAAATCAGGAATGTTTTCAGTCTCTAGTTCATCTGCCCCAATTTGGGTGGAAACTTCAACAAGAATAATCGGGGATGCTGGTTCTTGTGTATCAGCACCCTGTTTATCTACTAATTCCCTTTGCTGAACTTTCTCTTGGGGAGCTTCACCATCCTTGCAATCCGTTTGTCCTTCTTTTGCTGGCTATGACTATAATTGTTCATTTTCTCCCTTTTTTGTACAAGGGATCATTTCTATTTCTTCTGTATCCCTCACTTCCACCTTAGGTGCTTCTTGTCCTTGATCTTCCACGGCTGCTGGTACAGGTTGTTGTGTCACAAAGGCATGAACTATGAATTTGTAGCCTAACTGGTTAAATATTTCTCCACACATAGGGCATACCACTATTTCTTCCTCCTCACCATCCTCAGCAGGAGGTGATCCTTCTAATCGGTCTACAACTTCAACCAGTGTGTGCAACTTCCTTTCTACCTGCTTCCTGCATGTTTCCTTCCAATTTTCTAGTTCTTCCTAAAGTGTCTGTACTTATTATTTTAGTAGACCATTTTCATACAAAAGTCCCTCAATTTTAGGTTCTTCTGCAGTCAGTTCATGTGGGGCATCATTTTCTTTGGGTCTCAGAATGGGGAATTCAATCTGTGTTTCTAGGGTTTCCCATCTTGCCTGTACTGCTTCATCTGCTGTAATTGACCTGGTTCTTTTTCTTCTTATTGGTAGTGATTCCTGTACCTCTTCTTTTGATCTCCTTATTTTATTTCGTGGTGTAGGAATCTCCATATTTGCAGCTGATGTGGAAGGGATATCTTCTATCTCAGCGTTCTCCTGTTCTTCTTCAATCAGAGCCCCCCCCCCCATTCAGAGGAAGATTCAATGGTCAATACCTCTGCATTTCCTTCTATGATCATGGCTCTAACATCCTCGGCTTCAGCTATCGCAACATCCAATGCTGCTCCAGCTTCAGCCTCTACTGTTAGAGCTTCCACATTATTTAATCTTTCCCTAGTGTTTTCTCTTGCATTTTCCTCCAATTTCTCTACTTGGTCATCTGACTGATCATCTGATCCAGTCTCATCTTCCCCCCATCTAAATTGGAGGGACTCCAGTCCTATTGTTTCTCCTCATCTCCCCCCAACTGTACAATTGCATGCTCCTCTTGGATTTGAACAGCCCCTAAGAGTACAGGTACTTCTACTTCTGCCTCTATTGGAATGCCAGGCAAAAAGGTAGGTTCCTAGTTTATTTTTATTTGACCTGTGAATTGCTCCCAAGTTTGGTTCCTTTGAGCTAAGGCCCTTAATATTATTAATTTGATTAGGTCGTGGTGAGTAAGGGAGGAGTTTGGATGCTTGGATGTTCTGACAAGCCCCGCCATATGGTGTAGGTCTTTAAATAGATAAAATGGAACATTCAGTAAGGCCCTATGGTGTAGATGAGACAATAGAGGAAGTTCAGAGTAATAAACAGTCTGATACCTACCTTCACAGGTGAAATACATTTTGAGGAAGACTGCTACTTGATCCCATGGCTAAGGTAGTCATTGTAACGCTATCCCTCGCCTTGACTGACGAATTTGTTCCCCCTTTATCAAAAAATCCTGTACTGTAGCAACATTGGGGGTTCTTCAACCAAACCAGGCTCTTCCCACCTGAGGAAGGCTAGTGACTTCAGAAACTATTGCTTCAGAGACTTCTATATGTAACCCCCTAACCTCTGAGTGGGTTTCTGTAATATTTAAGGCAAATTGTAGAGCTGTCTCTTGATGGAACCCATTCAGGCATTGGAAGAATTCAGTCCATCCCGTAGCTTCAAAAATAGCAAAAAATTCGGCATTTATTCTCAGTTCTCACGTATTTGGAGGTTCGTGCCGAGCTGGGATATCCATGTTTGTTTGACTTCTGAATTATTTATCAGCCCTACAGATTGCAGGTCCCGACAATGGAGGTTAAAGCATAGAGTATGCATGAACAACTGAGAGTGGAGTTAGGTAAATTTGGAAAGTTAAGAGCATGGAAATGTTTGGAAAATTTATCCCAAATTACGAAAGGTGGCGGTTATCAGACAAGCTGAAATGACCATTAAGTCATACGAGTGGACAGTTAGCAGTATGTGGGTGTAATAATGGGCACAAAAAGGAAGGCATGATTAATTCTGTCAAATCTAGTTAACGCTCAACAAGTAGATAATCAGAACCATACCTTCGTAAATATTCTATGAACCGTGACCCTTGAGGATAATAATGCATGTGAAGTGCAACCATTTAAATTTGAACATTATTGCAGGTGCGTTGTCATGATATTTTCTCTCGGTGGACCAAAACCATCTTGTCAATCCTGCCGGAAACATAATGAATGCTGTGAAGTAAGTCAGAATCACTGGCAGCAAGAATTCTAGCCAGATCTGGAGGAGTCGCGAACCAAAATTGCAAAGAGTTCTACCAATATTGGGGGAGTCGAAGCCGTGAGTCATAGAAAAATCAACTAGTTTGGCGGAGTCATAGCCGTTGGAAAAGTAAAAACGAGGAAGATTGAAATGGAGTTGCAGCTGTTGGAAAAGGTAAAAATGGGCAAAATTGAAATGAAGTCGCAGTTGATGAAAAAGGTAAAAAAATGGACAAAATTCAACCAAGTCATAGCTGGGCGAGACATAAAAAGGCATTAAGTTACGATGTTGTAGCTATGGATAAACATAAAAATAGGAAAGGTTTTACGGTGTTACAGCTGCACGGAACATGAAAAAGGGTGTTATTTTACGGTGTTGTAGCTACACGGAACCAAAAAAAGGGCATTATTTTACGGTGTTGCAGCTGCGTGGAACGAGAAAAAGGGCATTATTTTACGGTGTTACAGCTGCAGGTAAACAGAAAAATAGGCAATTTTTATAGGAATCGTAGCTGTGACGGATTGTTCATTGTTTATTTTAAGGAGTTTTCTTCTGAAGCAGGAAGTTACAAAAGGATGTCCCTAGTCGTTAGGCCCGATCATGACCATTGCTCCTCAGGTACATTCCAGCACATATTCTAAAAAAAAACGGATCAAGCGCAAAGGAAAAATAATAATAATAATAAAAATATCAATTTATTTATGTACAAAAATTTATGTAATATTTACAACGATTGTTTAAAGATTGATAGGGGTAGAGAAAGATTCCTTCCCTTGTTCTAACTGGTATTCCAGAACAACTGCAATCTATGAAGTGAATGTGTTCTTCGAAATGGGCTTATGGTACAGTCACAGCCTGTGACCATTAGCAAATAATGGTGCACAATTCTCATCAATGGTAACCAGGTGGACTGTACCATTATCAAATACTCTATCCACCAGGTATGGGCCCAACCATCTTGTGCGTAACTTACCCTTAAAGTCCCTTTTGAATATTGAATCATATAAATATGACCAGTCTCCTTCATAGAAGACTTTATTTTTGATGAATCGATCGTGCCAATTGGACCTCTATTGCTGAATTAATACTGTCTGATCCACAACAGCTAAACGTTTCTCATCAAGTTCATTCAATTGATTCAATTTGCTCCTTTGGGATTCAATCACATCTAATTTTACCTCCATAGCTATCTTCAAGGTCTTTATTTCGAGTTCAATGGGGAAGACAACACTTTTTCCATACACCAAGTCATAAGGAGAGAAACATGTATTATTGTGCCAAGTAGTATGATATGCCCACAATGATTCCGGAAGTCTATCAACCCAATCTCTACGATGGCTCCTGACTATTTTGGTAAGGATGGCTTCAATAAATTTGTTAGTGCTTTCCACCTGGCCATTGGCCCGAGGATGGTATGGTGAAGCTATCCGGTGCTGAATATGGTATTTTTGTAGCAAAGCTTCAAATTGATGTGACACAAACTGAGGTCCTCCATCTATAACCACTTCCTTGGGTACTCCAAAATGGGTAGATATTTCACCATACAAGAAATTGATTACAGCTTGGTCATTAGATTTCACCAAAGCCACATCTTCTACCCATTTTGTCATGTAGTTAGTAAAAACCAATATGTAGGCTTTCTCCCTGGAATGAGGGTTGATAGGGCCAACAAAATCTAAGGCCCATCTGTCAAAAGGTTCAACCACCAACTGTGGTTGAAGAGGAATTTGATCCAATCTATTAGGCTGGCCCATCCTTTGGAAGCTGTCACAAGACTGGACATATTTTTTTGCATCCCTGAAAAGTGTCAACCAATAGTATCCCATTCTCAACACCTTATGACCTGTCCTCCTATCTACAAAATTCCCCCCACAAGGCTCGTCATGGAAAGCCTTCAGAATATGGAATATTTCATCTTCTCTTACACATATTCTGATCTCAAGATCAGGGCCTGTATAAAAGAGATGAACACCTATCCAACAATACCTGGCACTTTGTTGAATGATTTTCATCTTTTCTGTTTTTGACAAATGTGACGAAAGCTTCCCCGGAGCCAAGTAGTTAGTGACATCTGCATACCAAGGGGAATAAGCTGAAACTGCAAATAAGTGTTCATTTGGAAAATAGTCCTCAACAGCCAGATTATCATCACTGTTAGTAAAATGAGATAAGAAATCAGCGACAACATTTTATTTTCAAGGTCTGTCTATAATAGTGATATCAAATTCCTATAATAATAACATCCATCTAGTTACCCGAGCATTTGTAACATGTTTATTCATTAGATACTTGATGGCTGAGTGGTCGGTGTGCACAAAGGTAGGATATCCAGTGATGTAGTGTCTAAATTTGTTAATGGAGTAAAAAATGGCTAAAAAATCCTTCTTGGTAACAGTATAATTAAGCTCAATAGGGGATAAGTTTTTTCTAATGGAATAGACTGCATAAGGTGCTTGACCATCCTGCTGTCCTAAAACTGCTCCAATGGCAGTATCAGATGCATCTGAAGAAATGTGAAAAGGTAGGGCCCAATTGGGCCCCCTTAGGATGGGAGTTGTAGAAATCTTCTCCTTAAGTTTAACAAAGGCTATCTAGCATGCCTCATTCCAAATAAATTGCACATCCTTCATTAATAATGAAAACAAAGGAGAGGAAAGTTTGGAAAAGTTTTCTATAAATCTTCTGTAATAACCAGCATGCCCTAAGAAGCTACGCACTTCGTTCTGAGTTCTAGGAGTGGGTATATTTTTGATTACCCTGATTTTAGAGGGATCTACTTGGATGCCATCAACAGAGATAAAATTCCCCAGCACTACCCCTTCACTCATCATCATATGACACTTTCAATGCTCAACAATAGCTGGGTCTGCTCACAGTGTGTTAAAAACATTTCCAAATTTTTCAATGCTTCTTCAAAGTCCTTTCCATAAGGATTAAAATCATCCATGAAAATATCCATACTATCATTAACCAATTCTGAAAAGATGCCAATCACAACTCTCTGAAATGTGTCTAGTGCATTGCATAAGCCAAAGGGAAGCACCCTATATGAAAAACTTCCCCAGGGACAAGTCAAGGTAGTTTTATCCTGGTCTTCAGGAGCAATCTGGATTTGATTGTACCCGCTAAACCCATCCAGGAAGGAGAAAAACTTCTTCCCAGATAAGGTGTCAAGTACTTGATCGATCAAAGGCAGGGGAAAGTGATCTTTCTATGTTACCTTGTTCAACTCTCTATAGTCCACACAAACTCTCCATTTACCATTCTTCTTGGGTACTATCACGAGTGGAGACACCCACTCGCTGTCTGAGATGGGATATATAAATCCTGCTTCCAAAAGTTTTTGAATTTCTTCCTTCACTATGTCCCTAAGATTGGGGTTCATTCTTCATTGATGCTGGCACAAAGGCTGGGAGTCACTTTTGATATAAATGTGGCGGGTACATAGATTAGAAGGGATGCCCTTCATGTCTATGTACTCCCAGGTGAATTCCCCCTTATGTTTTTTTAAGAGAGTGATTAGGCATTCTTGTTCATCTGGAGCAAGACTGGGATTGATATTCAGGGTTTTTCCAGACTCTATCTTGACAGGAACACTTTTTGAATTTTTTGACACTAGAACTATGTGAGTATCACTAACTAATGTCTCCTCTGTGATATTTTCTTGTTTTTATTCACACATTCAAGATTTGATAAATTTTCTTATTGAAAGAAGTGGGTTCACTGATGAAATTATTAATAGCATCATCTTCAGTTTCATCTTTAAAAGTCAAGGCCTTCCCTATCGTTAATAATGGCTGAACACCCTCCTCTTCCTCTAGCTCCATCCATAATGGAGTTTCATCTTCTAGACTCGGCAGAGCTAGAGGATAGAGAATGAGGTTCTTTATCTCGGTTCCATCTGATATGGTCATAGACCCAGATCAACAGTTGATGCAAGCATCAAATATAGCTAACTAGGGTCTTCCCAGGATCAGTGGGTGTCCTCCTGGCTACGACTTAGGTTGTAAAACCAAGAAGTCAGCAGGATACTCTGACAAATCAACTGAGAGAATGAGGTCGTCCAATATTCCTTCAGGTTTAATAGTGGATCTATCTGTAAGTTCTAAAATGGTAGGAGTTGTCCTGAGATTAGTGAGCTCGAGTTTCCTTACAGTTTAAATGGTCATGACGTTAATTGCTGCTCATAAATCTACCGGTATGTTGGGTATCTATGTGCTGCCAATCTGCATAGTGACAGTGGGATTCCCATGATCATTGTATTTGGCCAAGAGCGTTTTTCCCATTATTAAGTAAGATAATTTACCTATGACATGAACAGTGGGAGGATCCCTAGGTTTTCTTCCTGGTTTCCTTGTACACAGATCCCGAATGGTTTTAGCATAGATAGGCACATCGTAAAGGGCCTGAAGGAGTGAAATTTTGACATAGAGT
Source organism: Pseudotsuga menziesii (assembly GCA_001517045.1). Taxonomy (NCBI): domain Eukaryota; kingdom Viridiplantae; phylum Streptophyta; class Pinopsida; order Pinales; family Pinaceae; genus Pseudotsuga; species Pseudotsuga menziesii. The sequence continues at coordinate 26,296 of LPNX010041105.1, forward strand.
TTTTTTAACTCTCCTAAGCGGTTAAATTGAGGTTCTCCCACTGCCTTCGGTAGTATTAATATTTCAGGGTATGGTGGTTCCCTAACCAATTGTGTAGGTTGTGTGTTGATAGATGTTTCTTCTTGTGTTTCAACCGATATCTTGGTAGGATTTTCAGCGTCCTCAATAATGGGGATCACTATATTGGATATGTATTGTTGGTTCACCCTTTCTTCAGGCACAGAGGATGGAACATTCTCAATGACCAAAGGCTCCACTACCCTCCCTGATTGTAAGTAGTGTTGTTACAGGGAATTGGAGTAATGGAGTAAGTGGGCATGTTGGCAGTCTCATTGATGGATTGCTTTATTATTTGGGTTGGGGTTAGGTTGATAAGGTAGCTGCGGTCGTATAGGCACATTGGGGACATCATTATTCTGCAGTTGCAGCTGTGACTGCTGATACTACTGATAAGGCTGAGGATATTGTTGAGGAGGATATGGTTGATGAGGAAATGTTTGTTGTGGAAACTATTGAGGAGGTTGGTTATGGGGAAACTGGTTCCCTGGATGGAAGTTCCTCCATCCAGGAGACCAAGAATTCAGTTGGTTTGGTGGATGTGTCCAAGAGTTCCAAGAGTTGAAATTTTGCATCAGAGGTTGAGAGGGATACCATTGATGGTTGGAATAAGATTAAGGGAATTATGTATTCATGTGCTACATATTATTCCAATTATTCATGTTATTCAAAAATGGAAATGAGTGTTGAGTCATACCTTGATTTCGAGGCTGCCAGGGCTTTTTCTGTGCAATAAAGTAGGCTGGTTCCACATCTGGAGTTGATTCCTATAGAACTGCATTCACTTGAGGTAGTGAAGGGCATTCTTTTATGCCATGGTTCATCTCACAAATATGACACACTTCTACCTTGTCGAGTGGGCATTCCTTCAAAGGATGGTTCTTCATACATTTAGGGTAGAATACACCAAGTGTGAGATCTTCTACTGCTTGTTTCTACTTTTCCCTTAGGACATCTATTTCCGAGGAGATGGAGCTCATCATTTCTATCTTGAAATTTTTGAGGAGATTTCCTATTTCTACCCAAGTGGCTCCTCCATTAGATGACTTCTGTGTTTTGTCGAAGACATCTCATTCTAATTTATCCCGTTTGTCCCATTTGTTGTTCCTGGAAGATACCCCAGAATACCTTTTGCATAGTTCAACAATATTTTCAAAGGAATCCTTTGAGATATGCCCCTTTCCTAACAGGTTCAACATGTCTAGTTAGTCATCCCTAATCCCGTGAAGTAGGATTATTTTGAGCACATCTAACCCCATATTAGTCTGTCCAGCTCTCTGCACATTGTATAAAATCCTTTCAATAAATTCTTCCAGGATTTCATCATCCCTTTGTACCATTTTAAACAGTTCTTCTCTCTTATCTTAGGTATTGCAATACTTCTGATATTTCTCCAGGAACACCTGTTTCATCCGGTCCTAGGTGGTGACAGTTGCCCCACCCAGGCTCATGAACCAACAGAACGCATTGTCCTTCAGAGTAGCAGGAAAAAGTTTCAGCTTCTGTACATTGGTGGCGTAGTCATAGTTGCAACAGAGGATGTCAAATTCAAAAAGAAATTCATCCGGATCCTCTACTGCTTTTCCATAAAAATGAGGCAACATCGATGGCGATATATTTTTCATCGGGGCTATCCCCTCTGGCTGTTGAATTGGGAACTGGAATGTAGCAACTGTCCCTTAAGGCAGGGAGTTACCCTCGTGATGCTGATTTTCACCCATTACTTCTTCGTGATCTTCTGGATCATGTATTTTGTTCATGTCTTCTTCTACTTTATACTTTTCGTGCTTCCACTGATCGTTAAGTTTTTGATGGAAATGTGTCCACTCCTCTTTTGTCACAACCTTCCCGTTACTATGATATATCAAATCTTGGTCAGCTGATCCCACAGTACTAACTTTGTCTTTCTCCACAGGGATACCCGATGGTGTTGCAACTTCTCCTGTGTTCTCCATTGTGGAAACTGATGCTGCCACCTCGGGGGTAACCGGGATTCTTCTGACAGGTGATTCCCGATGGCGAGCCCTAGTAGAAGAATTGGTCCTATCAACCAGATCATCAATGAATGTCCTTCTTCCCAATACTAGATTTCGTCCACAACCTCGACCACCTGCAATGTTAGTATTATGTGAGGTTTTGGGATTTATAGGAATGTCACGCTGTACCCTTCTCATATTCATGCAACCCAAACCATGCAAACTTAAAAACTGAAGAATAGATATAGCTACTGGATACAACTACTATGGTTTCTAATAATTATCTTTCCCCGACAATGACGCCAAAATGTTGGGAACCCTATATGCAAGTTGATTAAAGCCAACATACAGAGTGTTCAATATAAATTATCAACCCAGGGAAGTGTTTTATTTCAAAGATAATGTGCAATGTATATGCTTAAACACTGAGTAGCTGATACTGTAAATGAATTATCCTACTTTCTTGTTAATTCCAACTCATCCCAAGATCAACTTAATCTAATTTACCTTCTTAAGAATGCAGAATGACAAATACCTTTTTACAATCCTTAATCTAGAAATGAGAGGTTCAGAAAATAAACATCTAGATTTACTTTTGCAGAAATTTAAATCCTAAATTACCAAGCCATCTGAAGATCCATCTCAAATATCTTAATTCAACTTAATTTAGGAATTCAAAGTGCAGGAATTAAGTTCCACAATTATAACTGTAAAGGGATGAACTGAAAAGATCTAAAGAAAACATCAATTGAAAGAACTAGGGATGAACAAGGCTGTTACAACTATCACATAGTTGCATAAGGGAAAGTTAACCTACATAGTCGACTGTCACACCACACCACTACAGTTTATAGGGAATGCAATTACTGATCATTCGAAGGAATGCATAATAAATTGATGACTGTTGTAACTACTGTAAATAAGTGAATTTATCATAAGATTCACACCACACAATAGAATAAATAAAATACCTAATTAACTCAGCAATATTTGTAAGAAGGCGGGCCTAGCCTTTGTACATAGATGCTGGAGTTGGCACACGTTAGAATGCCGAGATATGAAGAATCAAAATCCTTGTATTAAAATGGCAAGATGAACACACAACCTTTGTCACAGCTTATACAATAAAACTAATTAATATCCAACCCCTGGATTGAAATAGTTCCCAGTATTTATACATTCAAAATCACAACTTCTATCCTACTGATATCGGGCATCCATGAAGATCTATGATCTTTATGCTGCCCCAATTACGATATGATGTTACAGCTGTGGCAAGATAGAAGCAAAAAATATATGAAGGCGGTTACTCAATCCAGCAATGACAATCATGATCAATCTAGAAGATGCTCCGTTGGTTGCAACTACCCTTGACCAGCAGCTCACTGTTGCATCCGAATCTGTTGCATCCTGTTGCAACCACCTTTGTACAGCTTACATGGAATATTAACCTTTAACTACGTTCCTTGGGCAATGATGGAATAGATGGTTATTATCTCAGCAATGAATGTCCATCCCTCTCTTGGCATGTTTATCTTGCTACACCTGTATCCTTACATCTCGAATTATCTTTATAAAATCACCATATGTTAGCATAATTCAAGATATAGAGCCCTGATTACAACAATCATAAGTATTAATAAGATAAGACAATAATTANGGAAAAAATCTGTTTGGTGTATATAATGGAGTAGGATAAGGCAAAAAGGGATAGGTAAATGTGGTAAAAAAGGGGTCGTTTCTGGGCCCAACAATCCCCACAGTCAAGAGCTGTAGGTTCTCCTCAATATCCTCGAGCTCCTCATATGCCTCTATGCAGCAAATCACCATCTCTCTGACTGCTCCTTGCCTCTCAATAGGAGAGGCTCCATCTAGACGAGAAGGCCCTATATCTACATAAGAAAGTTTTGCACATCTTAGAATTAAATCATAAAAATCAAATATAAAATTAAAAATACAGAAAAAAAACATGGATAATGGTATCTTTATTACCTTGGTCATCCCACTGATCCCGATTTGGGAGTGGAAGGTCAGGAGAATATCTGAAGTCAGTCTCCATGTAGGATAATCCTCTACCATCAAAAGTTGGATTCTCAGCCAAAACAAAAAGGCCGACCCATAGGTAACTATGGGGCCTCTAGCACCACCATGGAGTGCCATGGAATCCACCCACCTACATATCTGAGGATCCTTGGAATCCAAACTGCTTAGTGGAACCTGAGGTCTCATCAATGGTACCCTCTCTAGAAATAAATATACCACTGTCTCCCCATAGCCAAATTTCTTCAGCTCCCCTCTCCTGCATTTGGTCAACTGGTCCTTCAAACTAACCAATAAACCCTCGCTCCAGTTGTAGATCGTAGTATCCATGAACTCTATGGCATACAACATGTGCTCTTGTGTAGTCAGGTGATCCGATATGGTGCCCACAACCCTCTCAATGGTGAAGGCCACAGTCCACCAAGGACTATATATTATATGCTTGATGGAAATTTTCCAACCTACTGAATGAGTCCCTATCGAGCAATGGTCATCGACCAGATCATCTACGAATTTATCACCACCGTGTGGTCTTTTCAATACTATTGGTACTCCCCTATGGGATAGACCAGTTAAGAAATATATTTCCTCTACATCTATTGTTAGAGTGTGAGTGCCGACCACAAAGTGCTGCTGATCTGGATCCCACATACGAATCATGTTCTCTAGAAAACACACATATGCTATCATTCCTGTTATCCTGAAGAATTTGAGAATACCACACTCACTGAGGGACCTTAAAGTCATTGGGTCATTTCTTGCTTGTAGGTCATCTAATTCAAATTGCCTCTCCTTCCATATAACCATCTTTCCAATAGTTTTTCCTGCAAAAAACAATTAAACACTTATCAGAAGCAAGCTGGAATCATTGAAAAGAGAAAAAACAACACGAGGTTGGCTATTTATCAATTTTTTGGGATGCCCTGATCACTGGTGCACTTTATTGAGAAGAACTGAGCAACGAAGCCTTTCCCCCTTGTTGATAGAGCACCCTCAGCGCCATTTCCTATTTCGAGAGGTGCACCAGTGCACCTCCTGAAAGGGAAAAAGGCGCCAGCCTGAATGTGCTTTGTCCTCTTGGGAAATTTCCCAAAAAAACTTTCAAAATGATCCTAAAAACAAAAAATGCACCATGAAAAACGAAGGAATGAAGGTTACCTCGTACCTAGTCCAAGCGGCTCGAGCAGAGACAACCCAGAACTCCTGAAATCTTCAGTTAAAAATTAGTCTGTCTTCACCAATTTCACTCTTCTACTATGGTAAAAATCACAATGGTAAGAATTTTCACTATTTGCCCCTTTTTATAGCAATTTTTGGTTTTTATTTTAAATAATAAATCAAAATATTTTATTTTTTTAGGGTTTTTACCATTCATTTTCTATAGTTTTTATAGAAAATTGATCCTAACTTGACTTTTGAAGATTCCAGGTCACTTTTATGACATATTATGGATATGTTACGAGTTTCTTTCGTCTTTTTCACACTATGGGATAAGATGAAAAAGTATGGAGCGTCGTTCATACCTTTGACATGCTCGTTAAAATACAGTAAAAGGGTATCACGTATACTTTTTCTGCTTTTTCAAACTCGTTAAAATTGGTTTATGAAAAAGAGGACCCCATATGGAGTCATCGTTAAAATCTTTTTAGACTCCTTAAAACAAGAAAACATTTCCAAGCGAACTTGATACGTTCACGGTTGTAAAAAGTATTTGAGTGATCTCCTAGTCGGTGGTAGATTATCTCTTTTTTTGGACTGAGTAGACCTATTTACGAAAAAGGAACGCTCTAGATGATCTCATCTGGAAGAGTTCTCTTGGGAATTATTTTATACTTTTTCGGGCCCTTGGGACTAAATAATATGAAAAAGGACCTTTTGGAGTCTTCTTCTGTCTTTGTTTAGAATCTCTAAACTTGAACGATACCGAGTTAAATTTCAATGGACTCGTTAAATTAAACACTAAGAGACCCTCTTTTGGGAATGAACCTTTCCTTTCTCATGTTTGTAAAATGTATGAGAATGGACTCATCATCCAATGAGCTACAATGAGTGTTTGTTTCCCTCTTTGAACTCATAAAAAAAAAAAGAGGAACTGATCCTTTGTGATGGGGAAATTAAGGGAATGAGGAATATATTTTCATTTGTATCAATGGCAGTTCACAATCCACCTTTGAACATGACACCTGTTTGTATTTTCATTTTCAAACAGTTGGGTATTCAACTTGTCTCTGAGTCGATCCACTTTCGTGAGTCACCTAACTCCTTTGAGTCATTTCAAAGAATGCGTGACCCTATCCTTGCATTACAACTAGTTTCCATCTCATCAAGTTAATTCCACAATTTCATTTTTCATGCCACAATTTGTTCAAAGGGTGTCTCTTTTGCAATCCACCTCGTCAATAACTTTAACTTCCTATAAAGTCAGTCGTATATGAGTCAGTTTCATGGTTGTTTCATCACTTCAAAATCAAATTTTGTTCCATGTTTCATGTCGATGGTGGGGGAAACATCATGGTCCTCCTTTGGTGAGTCTGTTCCTGTCGACTTCAGCACATCATTCAAAAATTAGACTTAGAAACCAAGTCAAGTACCTTGAAGTCTGCATGCCTCGATGGAAATTTTCCTCGCTTTCGATAGTAGGTTTTCATCAATGACATTTGATTGAAATATTCTACCAAGTCCTCGAATTCAAAAACTTTATTCACACTTGGGAGAATGTGATGAGATACCTTGGGGATCATTGACATCAATGGTGATTTCCCTCACACTTGTTAACAATATACATCAATGACTGGTAATAAAGTGGTTTCTACCATTTTCTACCTCAATACATTTATTCACATGGCTAGAATCATATCATTTGGGGATTGGAATGACGACCCTGAGTGGTTATGAATTCATTTGGATAAATGCCTATCCTCAGGTTGTGACGGAACATTATTTGAAGTCGTGATATCGATCCACATTGTATGTTTGGTAGCTGTGTATAATATTGATTTTGGGTAACATGGATATACTTTGTGTTTTACGTAGCCATCTTTCTGCTTTCAACATTATTGATCATGGATCTACAGTGTATTCTTGGTTGCCATGACATAGTCATCCTAATGAATCTGCAATGTATTAGTCCATAGCCATGATTGAGTCAGATAAGTTAGTTACTGGTCTTATATCAATTGTGAGCTCATCTCTCTTTACCTTTGATATTAGATTGATCTGTAACAAATTATTTTACCTATCACATCCTTCTAGTTTCATAATTTGGGGGGAATTCTGTTGCACCTAAAGTATACACTGATGCTTGAAACCCTTCAAATTACTTGGCCATGGATCCTTTTGGACAGTTTTTTCCCACTCTTAAGTTGGATGGTGCAGTTTCCCTCTTATGACAAAGAACTAGAGATGGATAGAACACCTTTTCCATTGGAAATAGGTTCCACCGATTCCTTTACCCTATTTACAAACAGCGTTAGCACATATACCCTCACTGCAAGAAGTTCCAGCAGACTTGAAAAGGAAAAAAAGGAAGTTTTGAGAAGCTTCCAAGTGAAATATCTCATGGAGAATGTTCCTATATGTTAGGGAGAGCTGGAATTTGACCTCCTAGCCCATAGGGATCATCCCCCATCCTCTTTCCAAAAGATCTCATCTCATATGAGCCTCCCTTGGCCTTTAAAAGAAGGCTTCATGGGATACGTGAGGAGAGACCAAGGAGAGCATCCTTATGGTGTTGGATTGAAGTCTGGTATTGAGGCAGTGAGTGTTGTGAGAAAAGAGCTTTGTGTGAGTGGAGAGTGTTGCAAGTGTGTCAAATACCTTATGGAGACAAAGCTATTGACATCAAGGCTTTTGTTGTATCTTTCTCTTTCCATTTGATTAATACAAAAGTGTTCTCTTTCCCATATATTATTTGTGTGAATATCAGTAATTTATTATTAGATTCCTTGATCACTAATATGGATTGTTTATCTATCTTGTTACTCTTATCCTTTTTGTCTTGTTTCTGATGGCTTTTTGTAGGTACTATAGATCGCATGAAGAACAATGAAACGAAGACTAGAACATTTGGATATGAGGTAAAATAGTTGTTTCATTCAAGTAGATTGATTATCTAGGGGAAGTATATAATGATGTAGTGTTTTTTTCTATATTTGTACGATACAGGCTAGAGGAACAAGCAGTGTCCACATTGGTTGAAGGATTCCTACAAACATCAACAATGAAATAGGTTCTTCATAACCTCTCTGATATCATGCTCTAGAAAAATATAGTATTTCTACATATGTCAAATCACTTAAGAAAATGTTCACACAATTAGATCATATATTGACACATTGATGTTTTACATGGTTAAAACCTTCATAGAGGGAAAAATTCCATGGGCCCAACTAAATAGCTACTTGAGGAAATATATTAATGCGTAAGTAAAAACATTTTATATGAGTTTTTTCACAATTGATCATTATCAAATGACCCTTTATGCTCTTTAAATAGATATCATGGATCAATCAGGTGTCAATCCATAGATCAATGTAGTCATTAAGATCAAGGAGAATATGAACCGTCAAATAATTTCTATGGAAGATATTGTGACCTCCATATTAAATAAGTACGAATGCATACAAAATAAGAACACTTTACCTAAATACGCATTAAACCAAGTTGATCTTAACTGACTTGTAAGTGCCTGAATATCCTGAAAAAATTACAGAACATAATAATTATATAGTCAACCATAAATACCATAGGAAATATAAACACTATAATCAACCATAAAGTAGTCCATATGTTCAATATAATCAATTTTATAGACCATATAGTGAGCCATGAAGACCATAAAGACCATACTCAACTATAAAGACCATATAAGTACCATACATACCAAAGGCCATAAAAACTATATAGCCATCTATATTCAACCATAAGACCATATAAGTACAATAAAGACAATATAAATAACACAAGTCGACCTTAAAAAATATACAAAATCATGGTCAACAATAAAGACCACATAGTTGGCCATATAGACCTTATAATCATTCACAAATACCAAAAAGAAATTATAAACCATAATGATCTCATAGTAAACTATTATAAACTATAAAGTAATCCATGTGGGCCAATAACAAACTGCATAGACCATATAGTCAACCAAATAGACATACTCAACCATATAGATTATACTTGGATTCGTAATCAACTACATAGACCATAGTCAACCATATGGACCATATAGTCAACCATATGGACAATATTTAACCACTTGGATGATGGTTAATATAAAGTATAATGTATTCAATTATATCCACTTAGATCAATTTGTTTTTTCAAACATGTGTTAAATTCTCTTTAACGATGGAAGGAAATTAACCCTAGGGGGTTAAACAATTTCCCTCACACATACATAAAGGGGCTCTATATGCATCATGGTTTGAGCTTACATTGTTTGCATGATGACTACCCATCCCATATACTATAAAGCTAATCATATCGACTACAAATTCAATCATATAAAGTATATGCTTATTAACTCTATAAACCATAAAATACCATAATCAAGACATGTCAACTCTATATGGACACCAAATATTAGTGAAACTAAACATTATCAAGTGTTATAGTGCAACATAACCACTTTTATTGTTTATTGAATATTAGAATACTACATAACCTTTGTGAAACATTGCAATGCGACATAGATCTATTTTATTAATTTTGAGATGTCACAATGTGACACATCTCTCTTTGATTCCTTCTTGAATGCTGCATTAGACAACCCTTTTTCAATCATTTTCAATAGTCATAGTGTGAAATAATCCTCTTCTTTTCCTTTTCAAATATCCTCATGCTACAAAATTGCAATACAACATAAATTTTTTGATTCCTTTTCAAATGTTCCTATATAAAATAACCTTGTATTTTCCATTATCAAATGTTGCAATATGACATAAATCCATATATGTTGAACCTTTGTGTTGTTGTTGATGTCATATAAACAAGATTGATGTTGATGTCAAATATGACATGTTGATGAATGCCAAAAAGCATAAATTCTTGAAGATTGTTGAACTTAGATGTTACAATTGATGATTCTAAGTAAAAAACCAGTTCGAAGAAATAAATAAAAGGTGTATGCAAGTCTCAACAGTATGTAAGATCAATCAGGAAGGGGATCTCTATATATGTAAATTCAGTTTAAATAAGTATATAGGGAATAAGTGTAAAAGTATAGGAAATGAACAAATCCCACTAAGACATGGGAATCATATACACAAATACGACCAAGTCAATGGATTTAAGTGGGAAAAACCCCATGAGGTTGAATTATCAAAGTATGTATTCCGAAAAAATATTGAATGTGGTTGTTAGCTTGCATAAGAAGTAAGGGAGTATGTGCGTCACCGACCCAAAGAAATCCCTATCTATGGACACATCTCTTGAGAGAAAATAGTATACATAAATAAGAGATGGGAATTTTAATGTAAGCTTGAAGATGAAGAAGATGTGATATTTTGATTTGGTAAGATTCTAATTACTGGGGCATCAATGGTTCATTGATCCATAGTAAGTATGTACAACAAAGAGCGGATTGCACAAAATCAACGAAAACAAATAATTAGTGTGCATATTGAAGGGATGCAATACAATAGGATGTGCGAAGAAAATATACAGTAAATGAGATAGACCGCAGAAGTACAAACATGTTGAAGTACAAATTGAAGAAGACATAGATTGCAGATCACAGAAGGGACAAGTGTTGATATTGTAGAAGATACATATAATGAAGGATGTAGATCTTAGAGAACGCAGATCGCAAATCAAAGGAGACACATATCTGTTGGAATATATTATTTTCCTTGGAAGGTAATAATGTCTTTGTATTATGCGGAAGTTGTCTACAATCATATGTAAAAGAGTAATACATTTAACCCATAGCTATATGGTGTTTTATTTACTTGTGTAGAGTATTTGTCCATGGTATTGTATTAAGAGATGTTATTTTGGAGAATTATATTATCCCACATGCAATATGTGAGAGTAGTTCCTCCTCATATATTAGTATATAATAGGGTCAAGTGAGTCTCTACATATCATGTATTCTTGATGTAGCAGTGGTACTATTGTGACATTATTGTACATCATCTATATTCTTTGGGGTATTTGTGCTTTGATCTCTTGTAAGATTGGAGAATACATTTTGGAGATAATAGAAGACTACCTTCCCGTGGATGTAACCCATTAGGGTGAACCACGTATATCGGTGTTCTCTTGTCCTTTTCTTTTCCTGTTCTTATCTTTTATGATAAGTTGTTGGTTTCTTAGATAGGTTAACTAGTTTAGCTTGAATCTATTGTTCTAACAAATCTTGGTCATGTAAGAGTCATTGAAAGAATCAATGTAAACCTTAGGATGTAAGTAAGGTCAATAGTACCCAATTGTCATTATAATAAATATTATTTTTTGTGTCTTACTAAACAAGTCAACCTTGTCAGTTAGACAAGTTAGCCCTTATAGGTTCTAGGTCAAGTCAAAAGAAAAGTATAAATAGGGAGGCGCTCCCCTTAATTTGTACACACTCACTTAAGTAAGTTTTCAAGAGAGAGAAGAACAAGTGTGCCAGTAAGAAGAGATAAGAAGTTGTCTTGGGTTTTACACTGCTCTGGTTGAGTTCTATAATGAGGAAGTCTTGGAGGGTTTTCTCCCTTGTGGTTTCTTCAAGAAAAATATTTGTGTTCTTTGTGTTATTGTGCTTGCTGTTCTTTCAATGATCCTACTATTGAAGAATGTTTTAATATATCATCTAAGCAATTAAGAAAACTTAACATGGTATCCGAGCCACTTTGAAAGGAGACACTGCACAACAAGGGTTTGTCATTCTGAAAAAATCCCTCGATGAATCAACAAAAAAATAGGGCTTACTCAACTCACCCTAGAAGGGAGAACCTTTATGTGAAAATAGAATTGAATTCCAAGAATTTTTAGTTTTGGACCATACAATCCTGCCAGGAAGAAATAGGGCTTCAGTTTTCCTGAGACTCCATCATCAATCTCATAAAAAGTAAGATACAATCTAGCTCGCCATGGAAAGGAAGATATTTTCCATCACTTATCCCTACCAGTGATCTCAAAAGGAAAATTAGGGTTTCTTCATGAAGCCCTAGGTCATCCCAAATAAGTTTAGCCAAAATATTTATTGATCAAGCAAGTATTACTTCCTCTAATTCCATTTGAAGTTCTCATTCTATTAAAAGATGAAAACGAGTACGGAGCTAGACGAGAAGCTTGAAGGTGATGAAAAATTCAGAGCATGGAAGTATCAGATCATGTTCATCCTAGAAGAAAATGATCTAGAAGTATTTATAAAGGAGGAAGTTGCAGAACCAGAAGAAGATGAAGCAAAAGACAAATACAAGAAGGACATAATCAAGGCTAAGATGATCATAACCGATTCCATCAAATATTACTTGATTCCTTAAGTATCCTCAAGGAAGAAACCAAAGGAAATGTTTGATGCTCTATCCAACTTATTTTAAGGAATAAATATCAATAGAAAGATGACCTTACGGAATCACCTCAAAAGTGTAAAGACTCAAAAGTCAGAAACCATGCAATCATACTTCACAAGAGTAGCTCAAATCAAGGAGCATTTGGAAGCTATTGGTGATATGGTTGAAGAAGAAAAAAATGTAATGACCACCTTGAATGGTCTTCCAAGAGATTGGGAATCCTTTATTTGAGGAATCTGTTCAAGAAGAAAATTGACCAAGTTCTGATAGTTATGGGAAGAATGTGTTCAAGAAGAAGAAAGAGTAACATCCAGAGAAGAGAAGCTAAATGAAAATGAGGATCAAGCTTTGAGAGTCCATACCAAAGGCAAGAAAAAGAGAAAGAGATATGTCCATCCTCCTATAAAATATCAAGGATTTAATAAGTCCATGAAATACTTCCCAAATTATGAATGCTTCACTTGTCATAAGATGGGACACATTGCTATAAATTTTCCCATGAAGGAAGAACCAGTCAAGAAGAAGAACAAAATATTTCAGGCCCATGTTGCTGAAGACAATGATCAAGAAGATGAGGAAATATATAAGGAAAATGAAGATTCCTGTGAAGAATATGTCTTGAAGTGTGCACTTACAGGTTCAGTCTCACCAGGGAATGACACCTAGTTAGTAGATAGTGGTGCCTCCAAGCACATGATAGGTTACAAGTACTCACTCTCATGTCTTGTACAAAAGGAGTCCCCACACAAAACAATGCTTAGATATGATTAGCAATATCCCATAAAGGAATGGGAGAAGCCTCCTATAAGTTGGAATATGGAAAGTCGATGAATATGAAGGATGTTGGGAAATAGGGCAGACCCGGGTTAATCCTTTAGTGTCACACCAACAAAAGACCCACAGTGTTGGCCCTTTCGGCAACAACCTGCGTGCAGGTTGCAGTCTCACCCGAAACAACTATGGGGTGCCGCAGAATCAGGTTTCTGCAAGCAGAGAGGGGGATTACTGTACCTTAGCCTTTAATAATCTTATTAGTCAATACTTATAAAGCTTTACCATTCATTCACATATAACTTCACAGATAAATAAACAATCGTGACTTGCTCAACCCACTATAGGGAATTCAAAGCGAAGCTAAATATTAACAGCGATCTAACTTATCAGATGTGTACAGTTATTAATGCATAAAAGATAACAGAAACAGAAACAGCACAAGAAACCACAACATTGGATATAACGTGGTTCATCCCCAGTGTAGGGGCTACGTCCACAAACTGTGTTCTATTCAACTTGCTACAAAACCACAGTTTTATCTGCGCACTCAGCTGCAGATCCCTTCACTCCTTAAACAGCCACGCACACAGTAGCAGGCCCCTGCGCACACAGCTGCAGGTCTTTCCTCAATCTTCCTTACAAAACCCTCTGCGCGCACAGCTGCAGAGGTCGTCCACGCACACAGCTAGGACTTAACCTTTCCTTACAAAATCAACCTTAGCTTTGTCTTAATCTTTCTTACATCATAAAAACCTAACCCTTTCTTATTACAAAAATACCTATTTATACATCGCGCTTATTACAAAGCCATGGCTTCAAACCATGGGCACCCCAAAAACCATAAACCCTGGATTTAAACCATGGGTTTATTACAAAAAAGGGGGTTTTGACTTACCCTGACACCCCTAAGACTATTTTGACCCATAACTCCGCTTTCCAACAGCCGCGAAGTTACCAAAACTAATAATCCTTAGGGTACGCGCCCCAACAAAGGATGTCCTGTATGTCCTATGATTTAAGAAGAACCTTCTTTATATCTTAGCCTTATATAAGAAAGGTTTTATAATTGCCTTTGTGGATGGAGAAATCCTCATGTGGACAAAAGGAAAAACTATAGATGATGCAGTAGCGATTGGAGTTGAAGAAGGAGGACTCTACAAATTAAAGATATCTTAGATATTATTCATTTAGATATATGCGGGGCAATGCAAAGTAATTCATTAAGTTGGTATGTTTAATATGCTTCCTTTATTGATTAATACTCCTGCAAAACTTGGATATATTTCTTGAAGAAGAAGGAAAGGTTCAAAGAGTTTAAGGCCCTTGTAGAAAACCTTTTTGAAAAGAGGATCAAGATATTAAGATCAGATAATGGAGGATAATTCACATAAAGTGAATTCAATGAGTACTACAAAGAAGTTGGGATTAATAGGGAGCTCACCATTCCCTATAATCCACAATAAAATGGTGTAGCAGAAATAAAGAGTAGATTTATCATGGAAGCTATAAAATGTATGATGCATGATTAAGATCTACCTATGTACCTATGGGAAGAAGCAACCATAACAACAATAAATGTACATAATAAAATCTCTTACAGTACCCTTGGGAACAAGACTCCATAAGAGATGTTTATCAGAGAAAATTCTGAAGTCAGTCATCTAAAGATATTTGGTTGCCGGGTATACATACACATTCCCAAGGAGAAAGGATCAAATCTAGAGCAGTCAAGAAATAAGGGATTTTTTATAGGATATAATGAGCAATCAAAATATTATCAATTATATATCCCAGGACATCATCAAATTGAACTAAGCAGAGCTGTCACCTTTTCTGAAGATACAACCTTCAGAAAATCAAAGAAAGACAAGGAATATGAAGAAGAGCATGATACTATCAGAGTTGCAGAAGGTCCTAAACCAGTTAGAAACGAAGAAGAAGAACAGATGGCCGAGGATCATGATGTAATAGAACCTCAAAGCCCTGAATAATTTTTATGATTATATAATCCTTCATTTTCCATATATAGTCTATTTGATAATATTTTCTAGCTTAGGTAGACATTATTACTATACTAGAGTGTGGGAAGAACATATAGTGGTTAACTTCCACTTAATGCATGTTCATGCATGAGTTTATGTGCCTCTGAGACCAATCCCTACATTATAGGATACACTCTGAGTGCCACCGATAGCCTCCATCAGTTGGTTGTGGTAGGTAGTCTGTTATGCTGAGTCAACCTTCAGTTACATTCAATTATATCACTCTCAATTAGTCTAGCGCCATTTTTGCATGGATGCATGGGGAAGTGGAACCTTTTTCCACTTACCTCACCAGTTTAACTGGTTTAACTAGTTTAACTAATTTCCAGATTGATTAGACACCAGGAGTTAGATTAGTGGATCTTATGCAGTTATTTAGACACTCTCAGTTATCCAGTCAGTCAGGTTTAGTTGGTAGATTCAAATATTATCCACATGTTCGAATTAAACTTATAGTAACACTGTTGTTTACTGCTGGAATGAATGAAGATTAATGTTGTAATTTACTGATCAATTCTGATTAGATTTGTCTCAAATTTGTCTTGTTCAGTGTGCATTGTTCTTGATATTCCACTGCATAATTCTACTTCTCATTTTATCTCATTTTCCTGTAGATCAATGGTTCACAAATTTAACTTCGTATTAGAGCCTTGTTCAGGCTAGCAACAAGTCTTATATGATCTCCATTGTACACCAGAAGTAGTGGAGTTTCCACATAAATACTGAAATGATATCCTTTCTCCCTCTGAATTCTGTTTAGAGAACTCTATCCAGGTGTGACATAATCTGAGAAAGTGTACACGTCGAGGTGGAAAGGATTGAATCTGACATGATTGTGAATTGATTTTTGTTTTGTAGTGATATTTGTAGGTTCCTATGTAGCTTCTTGAGGAATTTTCTGTTTCAACATCTAGAAAGATGGATTCTTGACCTCTCATAACCTGAATCCTTAAACCATTCAACTATTCTGATTGGAGGAAAGATATGCAAGTATCGTTGCACAAGTTTGCTTCGTTTAGGATAAAAATGGCGAGAGAAATTGATCCCCAACAATATGTCAAGAAGATTTTTTTTTGAATCAGCTTGATGAGGCCTTCGGCTTCATGTGCACTTATATCTCTCGAGATATTTTGTTTCACCTTGAGGGACTAAGGACTCTGAAGGAAGCTTGGGATAATATTGAATATTTGTTTGGAAAACAAGATGAGCTTTGAGGGAACATATTGGAGAATGAGATCATAGCTCTACAACCCAGCAATTTCGAATCTATTCAACAATTCTTCACAAAATACAAGTCACTAGTACTACAATGCAAACAATGTGGATCAGAGAGAAAAGATGAGAAAATTGTGTTGTCTATACTAAGTAATATTGGCTCTGAGTACTCAGTCTTTATCTCTACTTTCCATTCCGAAAGAGCTTCTATCCCCAATTGGAATATTCCTTCTCTATATGATTTTGCTGAGTCCTTAATACAAGAGCAAGCTAAATTGGTTCAAATGGGAGTGATTTCAAGCCTCAATGAACCTATCACTCTTAATGACATAATAAAACAATGCACAAGAAACAGGGAAGGACAAAGGGAAGGAGAATCAACAATATTATAATGGATCCTCAGGTTCCAAGAAAAAGATGAAATTTGAGAAGACTAGATGTCCCTATTGTATGAGAGGATTTCATCTAGAGAGCTAGTGCATGAAGAAGGCCATCGACCATATGTAAACACTCCTTGAAAAAAACAATATTTCCCTTCCACAAGGAGAAAATAAGTGTGATGTTGGACAACTAACAGAATATCATGATAGGTTCCATGCCTTGAAGGAAAGACTCACTCAGTCGAAGGATTATTTGATAGTTTCGGGAGCATCCAACCACATGGTTTCCTCTAGGGAATCCTTCAGTACTCTCACTCTATCAGGAGGACCTAGAATTCACATGGGATATGAATCCAAAATCACAACTGCTAGGAGAGGTTCTATTAAAATCCAACATGTTGAGTTCACGAATGTTCTCTATGTTCCCTCTCTTGTAGTAAATTTGTTATCTGTTTATCAGATGACACATACTGGATCACCAAAGCAAGTTGTATTTGGTCCCGACTCAGTGGAGATCTCAGATATCTCAACTGGGAAGATTATAGTGAAGGGTGTTGCAAACCATGCCTCCAAGGAATATGAATTCTCACATTTTCTTCCATACTCGGGTCCAACACAATCTCAACAACTATTCGAAAGGGTAGGTATAAACTATCTTTCATATCTATTTGCATATAATAATATGTTGTCTAAGATTCTAGTTTTAGAAGATGAGGAACAAGATCAACATGATCTTGAAATTGAGATTGTACCTCAAGACGGTCCTGATCCAGATCCATCTTCTATTCTGAATTAGAAGCCTAAATGGGTTGAAAAGATCATTGCAGCATTTGGGAATGATTTTGGGGATCCAGATGATGGAAGAAAAATGAGGTCCCAGTATCAGGATGATTATTTTGCATTGTCTCACACATCTTCGCTACCTATAGATTGGTGCAACAAACTTCCAGGAAGATGCTTCTTGATGATAGCGAATGATCCACAATTTGGCCCACTGAAGAACAAAATGGATCATTCCATTCCTCCTCCAGTAAGAAGATACAAAAGAAACATTCAACATATCGGAATAAGATGGAAAGGTTCACATGACCAGTCCTAAGATGCTGATGCACAGAAGAACCATGATTCTGCATGGCTGCTCCACAGAGTTGCAAATTGCAACAAACTTTTTACAAGTTATTACCTAAAGAGGAAAATTTTTCTTCTAAGTATAGCTTGTTTTCCCGTTTCCTTATTATTTAGAGGGGGGGTTTTTCCCATGAGGTTTTCCCCATTTTGATTGGTTTATTAAGTAGTTTTATTTTTCATTAGATTGTATGGGTGAATTTTTGGCCTAGTTACTAGGGCCCAAAGTTGTCCAAGTTAGGATTAAGTGGGGGTGTTAGGATTATATAATCCTCCCTTGTCCATATATAGTCTATTTGATCACATTGCCACTAGGTTAGGGAGACATTATTACTGCCATAGAGTGTGGGGAACACATATAGAGGTTAACTTCCACTTACTACATGTTCATGCATGAGTTTATGTGCCTCTAAGACCAATCCCTACATTATAAGATGCACTTTAAGTGCCACCAACAACCTCCATCCTTTGGTTGTGGTAGGTAGTTAGTTATGCTGATTCAACCTTCAATTACATTGAGTTAGATCACTCTCAGTTAGTATACCACCAGGTTTACATGGCTGCATGGGGAAGTGGTGCCTTTTTCCACCTACCTCATTAGTTTAATTGATTGTTGGACTAATTCAGATACTAGTAGTTAGACCAGTGGCTCCCATGCAGTGATTTAGACACTATCACTTATCCAGTGAATTAGGTTTAATTGGTATATTCAAATCTTATCCACATGATTCAAATTATCATTATTGTAACATTGTTGTATACTACTGGAATGAATGAAGATTAATTTTTTAATTTAATGATCATTCTTATCATATTTGTCTGAAATTTGTCTTGTTTAGTGTACATTGTTCTTCATATTCCACTACATAATTCTAATTCTCAATTTATCTCATTTCCTATAGATCAATGGTTCACAAATGTAATAGAATTGACCAGTGAAATGATATCATGTAAGAGAAGGCCTTCCTGTGCTTGTGAAGTAATTGAAGAATCCAAAAGACATGGTGTCCCAAAAGGAACCATTAGAGAAAGAAATAATCCAGAGCCATACCCTAGTTATGTGGCTTTGACATGTGATCTCGTTGATAAAGAGCTAATATGTTTTGAAGAAGCAAAAACTAAGAAGGAGTGGGTTGATGCTATGGTCGAGGAGTACAAATCCATTATAAAGAATGATGTATGGAAAATAGTATCAAAACCAAAGGACAAGTTAGTGGTATCCTCGAAATGGATCTATTAGACAAAGTACTCAACATATGGAAGTATAGAGAAGTACAAGGTAATATTCGTAGCTCTTGGATTCTCCTAGAAGGAAGGAATCGACTATGAGGAGACATTTTTACTAGTGGCTAGGTACACCTCAATTAGAACTATCATTTCCTTGACATCTAATATGAAGTGGAAATTATATCAGATGGATGTAAATACAACCTTCCTAAATGGATTGATAGAAGAAGAAGTATATACCAAACGACTGAAAGCTTTTGAGATAGATGATTAGGAAACTCATGTATGTAAACTAAATAAGGCATTGTATGGGTTAAAGCAAGCACCTAGAGAATGGTATGGAAGAATTGATGGATTCCTGATGAGTTTGGTATTTAATAAGAGTAAAGCGGATTCCAACCTCTACTATAAATTTAAGGGTGATGAACTTATGCTATTACTACTGTATGTAGATGATCTATTTTTAACAGGTGAAGATAATCCCATCAATGAATGTAAGAATAAGTTCATTGTAGAATTTGAGATGAAATACCTTGGAGTGATGCACTATTTTGTAGGTCTTGAAGTATGGCAGTATCCAGACTAGATTTTACTAAACCAAGGAAAATATGCAGTAGAAATCCTAAAGATATTTGGGATGATAGATTGCAAGGCTATGACTACTCTGATGAAAACAAAATTGAATCTATTGAATAATGGCACTTTGAAAATAGTAGATGCCACCTTATACAAACATATTATTGGTTCTCTAATGTACTTAACCAATACAAGACTAGATATATGTTTTGTTGTCAATGCTCTAAGTCAATATATGGTGAATCCCAAACATATTCACATAGTAGGATAAAAAAATGTGATGAGGTAAATAAAGGGGACTTTAGATTATGGTCTCACATATGCATCAAATGGCGAGATCAGATTACATGGATTTACCGATTTAGATTGGGAAGGAAGTGCCAAAGATAGACATAAAACTTCAGGATGTTGTTTTAGTTTGGGATCATGCATGATATCATGGTTTAGTAGAAAGAAGTCCAATATTTCACTTAGCATGATAGAAACTGAATACATTGTAGCATGCTCAGCTTGTAGCGAAGCAGCATGGTTTCGCAAGATGTTGACCAAATTATTTGATGGAGAGATAACTTTTACTGATATCCTTTGTGATAATCAGAGTTGTATTAATATGACAGAAAATTTGGTGTTTCATGAAAAGTTGAAACATATCAAAGTTATATATCATTACATTCGGTATATGGTGAATAAGGGAGCTGTAAAGTTCAAGAGTGTTCCTACATAAGAACAAGTGGCAGATGTGTTGACTAAGCCTCTGTCTCAGGTAAAGTTTGAATACTTTCGAGACAAGCTTGGCATAGTCTGAAAGGACCTCCCTCAAAAGAGGGAGTGATGAAGATAGTAGAAGGATGCAGTGGTGGTAGCTCAACCTAGAGTAGGGTAAGTTTGGCTAGGCTTGTTGTCCCAAAAGGGTTAGTAAGTCAGACGAGGATTGTTGATCCTAGGGGTATCAATATGTATGGCTAGGATTGTTTATCCTAAGAGGGTTATTAAGCTAGAACAAGGCTTGTTGGTCCCCAGGAAGATCCATATGTCTGAATAGGCTTGTTGAATCAAAAGGGTTAGTAAGTTAGAAAAAATGCCCAAATGGATCTACCAGAGAACTCACCAAGATACTGCTCCAAGATGGTTAGAGGTAAATATATAATTTTAGTGTTCATATAATTTTTTAGCAGGTTCTATATTTTCATACTGATGTTGTTAATATGTTGATGAGATAGTTTTAGTATTCTTATAATGGTGTAGCAAGTTCATTATTTTCATCTTGATGTTGTTGAGATGTTGATGAGATAGTTTCAATATTCTTATACTGATGTAGCAGGTTTAGTATATTCATACTGATGTTGTTGTTATGTTGATTAGACAGTTTTAGTATTTTTATACTAATGATGATAATGTTGCCTCAGCATTTTTTTTATGTTGATTATGATGACGTTCCAACATCTCTATGCTAATGATGAAGATGATGATCTAGAATTTATTAATGATGTTGTTTTAGCACTAAGATGCTAATGTTGTTGTTGTTTCAGTATTTACATATTGACATTGTAGACGATGTTTCAATATTTATATACTAATTTTGTAGATGATGTTTTAGTATTTATATACTGATGCTGCATATGATGTTCCAATATTCACATACTGATGTGGAAGAAGAAGATTCAATATTCACATACTGATATGACAGAAGATGATTTAGTATCCACATAATGATATTGTAGAAGATGATATAGTACACACAGAAGATGATTTAGTATCCACATACTAATGTTGTAGAAGATGATTCAGTTTCCACATACTAATGTTGTAGAAGATGATTCCGTATCCACATACTAATGCTGCAGAAGATGATCGATAAGATGATTCAATGTTTACATACCAGGGTTGTAGAAGATGATCCAACATTATCATGCTAAGATTGATGATGAATATGTATGATGGCGTTCCAAACCTTCCTATGACATCTAGAGACTCACCAGTCAGATGTATAGTTGTGATAGTAGCTGCTACCTTGGTTGAATACATTCCTAGTTAATAGGGAGTGTTAAAGTATTGTAACTTCGGAAGATATTCCATATTTATTGATTGTATTCCTCCTTTAGGAGATGAGTTTGGTCATGTAAGAGTCATTGAAAGAATCAATGTAAAAATCCGGATGTAATTCAGGTCAATAGTACCCAAGTGTCATTATAATAAATATTATTTTTGGTGTCTTAATAAATATTATTTTTTGTGACGACTCGACCCTGTCAGTTAGACAAGTCAAACCTACTAGGTTCTAGGTAAATTTTAAAGATAAATATAAATAGGGAGGCGCTTCCCTTCATTTGTACACACTCACTCAAGCAAGTTTGTAAGAGAGAGAATAAAAAGTGCCACAGGAAGAAGGGAGAAGCAATTTTATTGGGTTTTACACTGCTCTAGTCGATTTCTATACTGAGGAAGTTTTGCGGGGTTTTCTCCCTTGTGGTTTCCCCTAGGAAAATATTTTTGTTCTTTGCGTTATTGTTCTTGTTGTTTTTTCAGTGATCCTACTATTGAAAATTGTTTTAAGATATCATTTAAGAAATTAAGAAAACTTAACAACTATTTTTTGTTCCCATTTACCATAGTTTATTTTAACAATGAGAATATGTGCTAAATCAACATAAATATCATAAGGTGGAAAATTTACATAATCTGTTTGGTGATAATTCATTTATGATGGCTCTACAAAATTCTTTCTTTTCTTCTATTGTGCACAGGAAAAATAATTTGAAATCTTGTTCAATACATAAAACATCATTTTCAAATTGTTATATATATAATGTGGGTATTCTAATTATATAAAATATATTTAAGATAAAACTATTGCAAATGATCAAAATTCAACATTCTTCAATAAATAATGAATATTAGTGGTAAATCACAATTACTTGATTTGTGAATTTCATTCAAATTGAAATTCATCAAAAACCATTTCCCCTCAACTATTGGTCTTATTACATAAACCACTATTCTATTTCCATCACACTCCTTAAACACACAACTGGGTAGTTTGTTCGTGCTTCCAGGATATGAACTGTTTATAAATCCAAAAACATTTTTTGAAGCTTTTGTATTTCCATCAACACACACACACACACACACACACACAAAATTGCTCATACCCTATCCTTGGTATGATACCTCAAACTTTCCATTCCACTTAAACTCATGATGTCATGATATTCAAGGATAAATATCCCCCTCAAACTCACCTAGATCCATCCTACCCTCATTGTTATACAGCTGAATGGCACCTCTCCGTCCGAGTGCTGACATCCCTCAGGTCGGCACACAAAAGGACACTTATGGATTGAGGTTTGCCTAGTTTCATTATACCTTGATTGATGATGAAATACATTACCTATATGCCCAGCTGGTTACTTTGCTTTTTTGAGATTTTGAGTGCATGCGCGACTATCTCTATTGGCATCTCGCGCATATGCACGAGTATTATGTTTAGCAGGTCGCGCATACATATATGCGCGGGTTGCTCTTGTACAGAGTCGCGCATGATGCGCGGGTTGCTTTACTACATACCCACGCATATCTTCCTCAAAATTTGTTTTTAAAAAACACGAGTTAATGGGAGATTAGTTGTTTCATTTACCTTAATCCCATTAACTGCTATAACCTCCCTAACCTTCGAGAACTGCCTCATTTCCTTCAGATAAATAGAGGCCTTGGGGAGAGTTTTAGACATGGATACTTGGAGAGCAAAGTTATGCTGGTGGAATTTCTACAGAATCTTTGGAGCAGAGAAACTCAGAGTCCTTTGGTGACAGAGGAGTCCCTTGTCCAGACATTGGGTTGTAACCTAAACTCCCTCTATTATTGTTAATAAAGCAGATTACTTCTTCCATATTGTGTTTCATGTGTTGTGGCTTGGTAAATGTTTCTATTTCATTATAATATGTGATTTGCCTAACCTGCATCTTTATATATGAATCATACTGTATACTGGAAGAATCTTTGTTAACAGGTTGAAGGAGGAACTATCCTGAAGATTGTAGAAGTGAAGCAAAGAGGAAGGAGTTAGCTTGGATCAACCTTCGTTTATTACAAGTAAGTTCCTGCTACTTCCCTATTTCCTATTTGTGCTTTTATAATCAAATTTGTCTGCAAGGTCATAGTATGTTGGTAACCCCCAGACCTAGGTGATTAGGTGAATTATCCATTACAACAGAACTGGCGACTCTGCTGGGGATGCCAAGTCTGCTTTAGGTCTTTTTCTGTTGTCCTGGCCAGTAATTGCTCGAAGTCTTGTTTGTGATCTTTTGTCCTGCTTTCTTACATACTTACAGCATTTGAAAGTCTTGGTTTTTCTCTGTTTTCTGAGAAAATTTTATACCCATGCACGGGTTGTCTTTATAGACAGTCGCGCATATTGAGTTGCATGCGCGGGTTGTCCTTATAGACAGTCGCGCATCATACGCGACCTGCACTACTACACAGTCGCGCATACTCCTGAAGACTGTGATTTTTGTGTTGAAGTTTGCTTGGTCTTTGGCATGTTATAAGTCCTGTCTTCTGTTGAGGATTTCTTTAAGAGTGTTGTAGAATTGTCTGAGTGTATCAGGTGATCACGTTTTAGTGCTTTTCAAAGCCCTTGGGTTCTTTTTACTTGTGTTATTTACTGTCTGCATTTTGAAACTTTCTGGCCTGTTTGGGTTATTGGTTGAGTACCTGAGTCTAGATCAGTGATCAGGGTCTTAGACTCTGTTTGTCCAGTCAGCTGTCTATCAGTTTTTGGTCTGTACTTGCCTGTTTGAAAGTCTGCAGTGATCTTTAGGTCATTGTTTGCACCCAAGTTGAGGTCCTGGCCTGCTTCTTTTGCTGGTTTTTAGGGTCTGTCTGCCTTTTAGTTTCAGTTTGTGTTCTTTATACAGTCTATAAGTGTCAAGTCTACTCAAGCATTGCATTTATACATGCACAGTACTTTTTTGAGCATTTTTTAAAAGTGAAAAATAAAACATAGATAATCTTTTGCATTGTAATTTTTGCATTAGAATTAGTGTTTGTTTCAGTTTAAGAAATACATATCTCAGAAAAATACAAAACATATAGGCTAGTTTCTCTTATTTAAGTGCTGATAGTTCATCATATATCTTTGAAAAAATGAAAAGAAGCTTATTGTTATAGTGTTAGATTGCTTTAGATGCACCTTTATTTCATTTATTTTCTACTGAGTCAAAATACCACACAGTCCATCACTACCGCTTCCTTTGAGTAAAGAACAGCCCTTAAAATTAACGCTTAAATTTAAAATCTATTAGTAAGTTTTTATTTTTTAGGGCCTTCCACCTACTAGCTTAGGCTAAGTTTGTGGGCTAGGGAGTGTAAACTTCCCACAAACTATAAACTCAAACGTAGTCGGCCATTCGTTAGGTAAATCCTTGGTTCTACCGCTGTATCTATGAAGCTCCTCTCAAAAGGGAGTTAAGCACGAGGCCGCGTGGAGGCTTGGACAGAGGGGATAACCCCCCGAATCCTTGTCAAAACGTAACCCAGGACTTT
>LPNX010041141.1:0-56502 GCA_001517045.1 Pseudotsuga menziesii
TTAGATTGTTTATTTCTACTGCATATTGGAGAAGATTGATTTCTGGAGTCTAGCTGTCTGTTGTGGTACCCCAAGCCATAGGAATTTCTCTCCGTAACAGGGTCTTCAACCCAATATAAAAATAAAGCATCGAGATAATCATCATAATCAATGGGCACATGCTAATAAGTCTTAGGTCCGAAATTCGAGATATTACAGTTCAAATAATGTTAATATGAGTTTATATTTCAATGATTTTCCATACCTAGTGATCAAGTCATTATTTTTTGGGTTTATAAGGATTTTACGACATAAAAATCCTTGCCAATTTGAATGTTGGATTTACCATGCAAGTCCTAGGTTGATGTGATACCATCCATCCTCACTTCGGCCCTAGCATTGCTAGTGGTATATGTTTCATGCTAGAAATGGTATATGTTTCATGCCTTCTCGGCCCTCTTTAGCTCATCATTATTCTCTATGTTATATTACATGTTATGGCTACAATGACTTATCTCTATGGTGGGATTTCATTCCACATTTAAACTAATCTACTATTTCCATGTATGTGTGTTGTGAATAATACTACATGCATAATAATTCTAAGACAAAGGCGTTTTATGAAAGATTACAAACGCTAAACATTTTCCAAGTTGAACACTCACTTTGAGGTGTAAGTCGTGTCTTGTGAATAATTCCACATAAAAAACAATCCTTAAATAGATGGGTGTTTATGAGGGATCAATTACACTAGATATTTTCCAAATCAAAATCCGACTTTGCGGTGTAAATTCCCAAGTACATCACGCATATTGGGTACACTAAACCTCATACATATTGGGTACATAAAATATCTTTTTTTTTTGTTGACTCAAGCACAGGTATTATTAAGAGGTTCCCTCACTATTGGCTTATATGAAGGTTGTATATTCATCCTTGTGCACCATATATATATAAACTCTAACCTACATGTGGTAATTACAAATATATGGACAAGAACATTGTCAATGAAATATTCCCAGCATTAAAATCTCGTGTATTTGTTTTGAATTTTCTTTGAGGAATTGAAACAATTGAGTTTTCCGTATTGTTTTCTATGGGAATGATTTTTTAAGTATTCATTTTCTTGTTAATCATGTTGTGACATTTTTGCATTTTATTCAATTAAAGTAGTTTTTGAAATATGTTTACAAATGTTTAAATCAAACATTAGAGGATGTTTTTGGTTTTATTAATCTATGTGATTGTTGACACTTTTATTTTATAGATTATATTTTTATGTAAATAGTTTGTATGTATATTTTAACATAACAATGTTAGTTTTATTGATTATAGAAATATAAATTCTTGTAAATATTGGTGCTAGAAATCAAACCTTTGTTATGCTTACTATAAATTTTGGATGAAGATTTAATGTTGGTGTAGGATTTTAATTTGGATATTTCATCTACATGGATTTTTAACAATTATTTTTCTTGTTGATGGTGTTGTGACTTTTGTAAATTTTGTTTAATCAAACAATTTTTTAAAATATGTTTGTATGGGTGCTTTTGG
Organism: Pseudotsuga menziesii; assembly: GCA_001517045.1. Lineage (NCBI taxonomy): Eukaryota > Viridiplantae > Streptophyta > Pinopsida > Pinales > Pinaceae > Pseudotsuga > Pseudotsuga menziesii. Next base: position 1,534 of record LPNX010041141.1, read on the forward strand.
TTTTGTTGTTCTATGTGAATGACATTTTAACAATTCATTTTCTTGTTAATGGTGTTGTGATGTTTGTAAAATTTATTCAATCAAAATATTTTTTCTCAAAAATGTTTACAGATTTTTTAATCAAGGATTAGAGGGTGTTTTTGGTTTTGTTATTATATGTGATTGTTTAGAATTTTGGTTGTATAAATTATATTTTTGTGTAAATAGTGTGTATGTATATTTTAACCCAACAATCTTAGTTTTATTGATTATAGAAATCTAAATTCTGGTAATAATAGGTGTTAGAAATCAAATCTCTCTTTAATCAAGCATTCATAGTTTCTTTATTCAATCCATGAGTTTTTATCATTTCTATAATAATTATTAAAGTCTTGCTTAAAATTACATTACACTAAGTTTTATTCTAAATATTCCATGTGCAATGCACCAAAATGCCAAAAAAGCAAAAGGGTAAAAAATTAAATGGTAAATCCTAGTTTAACATTACATAACAAATGTCTCATTCTAAAAATGTCATATAAATTGCTTAAAAAATAAAGAATAGTCCAAAAATATGACTAACCAATTGAATTGTAAATGTCTCTTGAATTTCCTTAAGCATTTATTTTAACAATATATTTTTACCCGAAGACGTGAGAACCTATGTAAGAAACAAAAGGTAGATGCCATAATTATATGGTACAAGATCCCATGGATATCATATTATACTTTTTAATATAAAATTCCTTGATAGTTATGAGTGGAGAAGGACAAAGAACATATGGGGGATATGATTGCAAAAAAAGGGGGAAAGCAAGAGGGGTTGAGAGGTGATGACCCTAGAGAATGTCTTTAGCCATCATTAATATTTTTAACCAAAGTCATTAATCTTATATTGACTATCATTTTAATTAATTATGGGTTTAGTTATACTAAGTGAGATTAAAAGGTGATAAGTGGTCACTTTTGGGGAAGCAACTTGTCAAGCCATATTCATTGATATATCTTATTATAAATATGTACTATCATTAGTCATTCCATCATTCAAGAAGAGATATCATCCTTTCTATGTGAGTTTTGATTGGAAACTAGAGAATAAATAATGTGTTCCATAACCTATCACATCAAATACCTTGATATGTTGTTATGAATATGCTTGGTTCCCTTGTGAGAGAGACCTAGCATGCAGTTGAACTGTTTGCAAATTTGATATGGAGAGTTCTGAGTCGAGTCGATCTATGCTAGAGCAAATGAATTGGATGTGGACATCCTAAGGGATAGTAGAGAAGAGAAGGGGGTACCATGCCTTGTGTTGTATAAGCTAATCGGGAATGAGTGCAATGGTGGGGACCACAATGAAGGGGATTTATACACCTTTTTGGTTTTGTTGAGCACCTTTAGGTTGCGTGTGAGTGTATTTGGGGAATTCATCCATTGTAAATTGATTTCCCTAGTTCAAGGATGAAATTTGTCAAAGAAAGAGAAGGATTGACAAAGTGCATATGATTGAGAGGAATGTCCTTCACTTATGTCAAGTTGAAGGATATTTATAAATATAACTATCAAATACATTTGAATGGCATGGAATATTTATTTATGTGATATGTTGTTTAAATTATTGTTTATATAATTTATGTTCTTGAATTATTAAGCATGGTTTAGACGCATTCATGGTTGGAATGTTTTGCATGCTTAAATAATTTAGACAAATGATTGTTATAGTTATTTACTTTTATTGTTAAGAATTAATAATATAGTTAGTCAATTTCATAAATCTCACATGAAATACCTTGATAAATTGGTGTGAATGGCCTTCATTCCCATATGAGAGAGACATAACTTGGAAATAAACTACCTAGGACCTTGACATAGAAAATTCTTAGTTGGCTAGTGCTCGAGAAATAGAAGTGGATTGGGAAATATGGAGGGAGTGTATAGAAGAGAAAGGTGTAATATCCCTTATGGTGTACATGTTTATGGGGGATTGAGTGAAGAGTGAATACGAGTATGAAGGGGTTTTCTACACCTGTGGATGTTGTTGAGCACTTTTTGCTTGTCTGTGAGTGTGTTTGGGTAATATATTAGGGGAACTCACCCTTTGTTGATTACTTGCATTAAAATGGGGGTAGAATTTATCAAAGAAAAAAAAAAGGCATGGTAGAGTTCGTACGAATAAGAGGAAATTTCTTCACTAGTAGTTGGTTATAAGAAATTTATAAAGACAAGTGCTACGTTTAAATGTCATGGAGTATAAATTTTGTTATTTTTTGTTTAAATTATTATGTATGGAGTTATTTATGTGCATGAATTACTAAGCATGGTTTGAATGCATTCATGGAAGGAATGTTCACATTCTTAGAATGGATAATTTAGACAAATGATTGTTTTAGTTATTTATTTTTTCTATTAAGCATTAATAATATAACTAATCAAGATAAAGCAAATTCAAAATTGGTGTCAAGGATAGAATTTATATACAAGATTTAGATAACCTATGACTTCCACAGTCAAAAGAGGATTCTAGGTACATTATATAGTGGCATGTGAGCCAAATTTGCAATACTTATATTGCATGGGTCGTGTTTGGATTATACAGGAATAATTAGAGATTGTGTGGGAAGCATTTGACAAATGTATAAGAGAAAATACAAATGGAGAAAACCATGTTAAAATACTATCGATTCTTGGTTCATAAATGTAATTAAATGATTTAATTATCATCACTTGATCCTTAGCATTAGTACACATGGAAGTGATTAAGGCTTAACCTCATGATGGATGCCACGAATGGACGGTATTTATTCAATCGTTTCATTGTGTTATCATGACCATTTACACAAATGGAGATGTGCAAACCTAAGCATGGGTTCCCTTGTTGTGAATTGTTAATGTTGGACGAAGAGTTTTGATCAAGAAAGTCTTCAATCATGCATGGAAAGATGATTGAGATTTAATCCACGAGCTTCCTTCATGAATGTCTAATATTTATTCAAGTATGTTCAATTGTGTGATTATGACACTTTTGCATAAGTTAAGATGATCAATATTTACTATGAGGGGTATTACCATGAACCATTATGATTAACGTGGGTCCATAAGATCATGAGATCTATATTGTTCATGTAAAGGTTGAATATTGGATGTTGCACATGTGTCATTGTTGTGTATGACTTAGATTGATCATATGCTGATGATTAATTACTCAAAACTCATTCCTGGAAAAGGTAAAGATAATGTTGATAATGGAAAAGATTGATTAAAAAAATTACATCAACAACATCGAATACAAAGTTTAAATAAGGTTGTGATGACAAGGAAAGCTCGAGATTAAAGAATATAACGTGGAAGAGATAGTGGGTGACATGGAAGGGTATGGAAATTTCAACATGGTCCTCAAATACCATATAAGGATCCACATGTAATGCACATGAACATCCTACCATGTTTATAGTACAACATGGTTATAAAAAAATTTAAGGCTCAAATAATTTTTTTGGCCATAAGAGGAGTAGATTAGCTCATAATTCAATGAAAAATTCAGAATTTTTACACTATTAAGGAAGACTATAAAAATGTCAACAATCACATAGATTAACAAAACCAAAAACACCCTCTAATGCTTGATTTAAACATTTCTAAACATATTTTCAAAACTAGCTTGTTGGAATAAAATGAACAAATTTCACAATACTATTAACAAGAAAATGAATTCTTAAAAAGTCATTCACATAAAACAACAAAACAGAAAAAACCTGTAATACATTATTTAAACATATGTAAACTTATTTTCAAAAATAGTTTGGTTAAATAATATGTACAAAAGTCACAACGCCATCAACAAGAAAATGAATTCTTAAAAATTCATGTAAATGAAATATCCAAATTAAAAACCTACACCAACCTTGAATGTTCACCCAAAATTTATACTAAAAATAACAAAGGTTTGATTTCTAACAGGTATATCTACATGAATTTAGATCTTTAGAATCAATAAAACCAGCATTGTTATGTTAAAATATACAGAAAAACTATTTACACGAAATATTATTTATACAACCAAAATTGTCAAGAATCACTTAGAATAACAAAATAAAAAATACCATGTAATGCTTGATTTAAACATATGTAAACATATTATCAAAAATAGTTTGAATGTACAAAATTCACAACACAAGTAATTAATTAAAAAAATACTTCAAGTGGTTAGCATAGAAAAAACAAAAAACAAAAACCACTCATACTTAATATAAATCTATAAAACATGTTTTCAAAAATAATTTGATTTCATAAGATATACAAAATCACAACATCATCAACAATAAAATGAATTCTTAAATTCATGTCCATTAAATCTCCAAATTAAAATCCTACACTAACATTGAATATTCATCCAAAATCTATACTAGGGATAACAAAGGTTTGACTTCTATTTTACAAGAAAATAGATTTCTATAATCAATAAAACTAACATTGTTATGTTAAAATATCCATGCAAGCTATTCACACAAAACTATAATTTATATAACCAAAATGATGAACAATCACATAAAATAACAAAACCAAAAACATTCTCTAATGTTAAACCTTTCCAATTTCCTAGGAAAGCTTCTAATCAAGCATTTTGAGCATAGCAATAAACTTTTAAAGAAAACCAAATGTTTTCCTTCTTAAGGTTTCATAGACCAAATTTAATCTAAGTGAAGAGTAATCATGACAATCATCATTAACTTGACTTAAAAATCTATAAACATAATTTCAAAGATAATTTAATTCAATCATCAAATATACAAAATTCACAATACCATACACAAGAAAAATAATTCTTAAAAAAAATCATTTTCATATAACAACAACAAAAACATCCTCTCGTACTTAATTTTAGTAATTGTAAACATTTTTTCAAAAATACTTTGATTAAATAAAATGTAGAAAAATCACAACACCATCAACCAGAAAATAAATTCTTAATTGGAGATCAAATCTCCCCCATTAAAGCTCTACACCAACCTTGAATTTTTATTAAAAAATAAATTGAAATAAGGATAATGTCATAAACAAAGTGGAATAAGTAATGTATTTTGTTTAGAAGTAAAAAATATGTAACCTAAAATGCAATACGTTTAAAGAAGAAACACGAATCCTATGTAAAGTGTTCCAATTGTTAAGACAACCACAAGACTAAGTGAATGTTACACTCATAAAAATCCCCCACTGTGAAAACAAATCACGAGGCTCACAACCACCATATTGTCATTTCCCGCCCAGCATTTAATGATGCTGATGGATTTCCATTTACCTACTTTGGTGTTGAAGGCTCCTTGATTAATTTACTCGGTGTTTGTTTTTCACTCATAGACTTTCCTTTGTGATTGAATATCCTTGTTCATTTCTTCATTTTCTAGCAGATGTGACTCTGCCAACTCTAGGAGCCGAACATCTTTGTATTCGAGATCCTTCTTCAGACAATTCAAATCAAATTTGAATTCCCTTATTCTTCCTTGAAGAAAGTCATTTTCCTCTGTGTAGTTGTTCATTTCAGCCACCAGAGAACTATTTTTTTGCTCGAGACACGTTATTGCCTCTGCACTGTCGAAAAGATGATCTCGTAAGTTAACTATCTGGCCCTGTCTCTCCTCTAATTCCATGGTCGTCGAGGATTTGAGATCCTTGTTGAGAGAATCCCGGACTATTTCTAACTCCCTTAGTATGCCCTTTAGATTCACCTTTTATTCCCTTTCACTTTCTAAGGACTTCGTTTCATCTTCCAGAAACATCTTTACAGCAACAAGTAAATAAACTATCTAGCCATGTTTCTCTTGTTCCATCCCCCTGGATGCTTCGAGCCCTTGTTCAGTGAATCCACAGATATTTCCAACTCCCTTACTATGCCCTCAGAGATATCTTTAATTCTTCCTATGAAACCCATGTTCTTGTATCCATTTCACGTTGCAGGGAGTTTGTTTTCTCTTCTTTGAACATCTATGAAGCAGAAAGTGATGAAACTTGAATTTGTAAATCAAGATTTACTTATTTGAATTTCATTGGCTGCTCTTCCTTTTCTTGCATTATTTTGACATACCTTTTTCTACAGCTTTCCACTTTTAATAGAAACTGTATCTAAATGAAAAATATTTTAATTGAATAAATTGTACAAACATCACAACACTATTTACAACAAAATAAACTCTTAAAATATAATTCACATAGAACAACAATAAACATATTTTCAAGAACACTAGATTTAAACATATGTAAACATATTTTCAAGAATAGTTTGATTAAATAAAATGTACAAAAATCAAAAAAGCATCATTAACAAGAAAAATAATTATTAAAAAATCATGTAAATGAAATATCCAAATTAAAACCCTACACCAACATTGAATCTTCATCCTTTTCTTTCCTTTCACCATGACCTCTTTGTAATTACACCCTACCACCTTCCAGGACCTCTTTGTAAACTAATTGAATCTTCTTGATTCACCTTCCAAATTAAAACTCCCTTATTATGCCATTGAGATTCATTTTTTCTTCCCTTTCACTTTGTAAAGACTTGGTTTCCTCTTCCAGGAACATCTTTGCAGCAGTGAGCAAATAATCTCTCTGGCGAGTAAATAAACTATCTGGACATGTTTCTCTTGTTCCATCACCCTGGATGATTTGAACACTTGTTTAGTGAATCCACGGAGGTTTCCAACTCCCTTACTATTCACTTCAAATATATCTTTAATTCTTCTTCTGAAACCCATGTTCTTGTATCCAGTTCAAGTTGCAATGAGTTTGTTTTCTCTTCTTTGATATGTTGTTTAAATTATTGTTTATTCAATAATTTATGTTCTTTAATTATTAAGAATGGTTCCGATGCATTCATGGTAGGAATGTAAGAATGGTTTGGATGCATTCACTGTTAGCCAAAACCAAGTAGACTAAACTTGAGTAATATTAAAATTTAATTTTTACTTTTTCACGCCGACCTCTTTTTCTTTTTCCACTTATCGGGTGAAACTTTCCTATCGCCTGAATAGACAAGTCTATAAACTTTGGTCGCCCTTTTGACTCAACTGATTTACTTCGACTTACTTATCGTATCAGTTCTACCAACTGATTTTACCTCGACCACTTGTCACTTTGAAGTCGACTGACTTTGACCTCTAAGTTGACTCACCTCTTCGACCTCTCAAGTCGGCTCAACCTCTCAAGTTGGCTTACTTTGGTCGAAATCTACAGAGTATTTTTCTTATTCTAAAAGACTTAAGAAATTACAAATGTTTTTCACGTGTGAGTAAGATGAAGTAAAATGGACACATTAACAAATCCCAATAACATATCAAAACATATGCCCAAATATGTAGGAAGACTTGAGTCGACCAATGTGCCGTAAAACCTAGAACTTTCACGCGGTGAGAAATTTATGGGTTCTTTGGTATTTCACTTAACTGGTAAATGTAAACAACATTTACACAAGTAAATATGGAAATAATGTGCAGCCAAATAAACATGCATTCAACCATAAACCATTTCATATATATAACTATGCAGAAATAACAAAGGTATTACAAACTTGTCTATTGAGACTTGTCGGCTCACCGACTGATCCTTTTACAAAGCTTTGGCTCTTCGACTGAATCACTTACACAGAAGCTTGAGCTTCAACTTCACTCTGTGCTCAGAGTTTTCTCTTTCTCACCCAAAGTTCTCTCTATTGTCTCTCTATTATGTCTAAACTGGTCTACAATTTTCTTCTTCTATTTATAGGTAAACTGAAAATTGCTTCTACATGGATAGATTGACTCACCATTAAATACTATAATAACTATCTACCTAACAACTTAGCTTCAAAAATAAATTTGACTGGTTTATATTTTCGAATCATGGACTCTTCCCTCTTGTTAGACTCACTTACAAGATCTTGACTGATACAGACTCTGACAGAGTCGGCTGCGAGTCATTAATGGATCTGTGAGTGATTAATATTTCCAACACTGCCCCTTAATTATGAGCAAATGGGGAATTTTTTTTTTTAAACAAAATTTACAAAATGTTTCAAAGCTCAGACATGCTCTGTTTATGACAGAGTTCATTGTGCAGAACTTGTCATTCCAAGGTAACTACGTAGATACTGGAAAGTATCCTTTGCCAATGGTTTTGTAAAAATGTCTGCAAGTTGATCTTCAGACCTGGAAAATTCCAAACAAATTTCCTCGTTGTTCACCAACTCTCTTATGAAATGAAACCTTGTGTTGATGTGCTTGGTTCTCTTGTGAAACACATGATTCTTTGGTATAGCTATGGCTGAATTGTTGTCACAGAAGATGGTTTTCGGTTCTTGATGGTTCTGTGACAAGTCTTTTAAGACTCTCCTCATCTAGAAAGATTGACATGCATCACTTGTTGCTGCAACATACTCTACTTCAGCTGAAGACAAAGTTACTATGGGTTGTTTCTTTGAAGCCCATGAAACAACACCTGTACCAAAATGAAATGTGCACCAAGATGTGCTTTTCCTATCATCTATGCTACCTCCATTGTCACTGTCAGTGTAACCAATGAGTTTAAAATTTTCTGAGGTTGAATACATAATACCAAGGTCTTTTATGCCACTTACATACCTCATAATTCTTTTACCTGCTTGCCAATGTGAGTCTTTTGGTGACTCCATGAACCTTGAGATCAGACTTACTCCATACATAATGTTTGGTCTTTTCGTTGTCAAATACATAAGGCTGCCAACAAACCTTTTGAATGGCATGGGATCGACAGTGGATCCTTCATCATCCTTGCTCAATTTTAAACCTGTTATTACTAGTGTTGGGGATGTCTTCCAATTAGACATGTTAAATCTTTTTAAAACTTCACTTGCATACTTATACTGTGATATAAAAATACCACTTTCAGACTCCTGAACTTCAATTCCCAGAAAAAACTTCATAAGCCCCAGATCAGTCATCTCAAATTCACTTTCTATGACTACCTTAAAATATGCTATGCCAAAATCACCAATAAATATTAAGTCATCTACATACAGGTAGATAATTAACATCTTACTTTCCTCATCGACTTTTGTGTACAAAGTCGATTCACGTTCACTTCTGTGAAAATCCATTTTCAGTGAGATAGGAACCAATCTGATTGTACCAAGCTCTAGGAGCTTTCTTCAAACCATAGAGTTCCTTTTTCATCCTATACACTTTATGCTCTTGAGCTAGAAATTCATACCCTTGTGGATGTTCCAAATATACTTTGTCTTCTAGATAGCCATTTAAGAATACCGACTTGACATCCATTTGATGAACATGGCATTTGTTTTGTGCAGCAATGGCCAAAATTGTTCTGATTATATCCATGCGTGCAACAGGTGCAAACATTTGATTGAAGTCGATGCTGGGTTGCTAAGTGAACCCTCTTGCTACCATTCTTGCTTTGTTCTTTTGTGCATTCCCATCAACATATTTCTTTGTCTTATAAATCCATTTGACATTGATTACATCCTTGTCTTTTGGTACATCAACCAGTTCCCATGTCTGGTTCTTCTCAATGCATTCTATTTCTTAATCCATGGCTTGTGCCCATACTTCTTCTTCAACTGCTTCTTCAAATGTTAGTGGATCATATATAGGAGAAAATAATGCAAAGAGAGAGAATGAATTTGGTGTATTAGCTTCATATATCTCCCACATACTTCTTGTCTTCACCAGTTTTTTCAATGTCGACCTCAACGAAATGCTTGATGGAGTCTGATGTCCTCTTGGTGTGCTTGTCGGTGTAGCTTGAGCTACCACTTGTGTCAATGGTCCTTGTGTTGAACCATGTCTCAGTGTCATGGGAGTCAATGGTGCTGCAATTGGTTGAATTACATGTGGTGTTTGAACCACTTCCTCTTCCATATCATCATTGTCGACATTCGACACAATCTTGAAATTTATGTCGACAGTTCCATCCCATGATTCGTTCTCGACAAATTGAACATCTGTTACTGATTATCACTTTCCCTGTGATGGGATCATACAGCTTGTATGATTTTGTGTCTTCTGAATAGCCGACAAAAATACATTTTTGTCCCTTCTTGTCTAGCTTCTTTCTCAGCTCATCTGGAACATGAGCATATGCAACACAACCAAAAACTTTTAAATGTGAAACACTATGATTCATACATGTCCATTATTCTTGGGGAACTTTGTTCTTCACACTCTCTGTTAAACAACAGTTCATAATGTATACGGCAGTTGCGACTGCTTCACCCCAATACTCATTTGGCAAATGCTTGGGTGCCAACATGCTGTGTGCCATTTCCATGATGGTTCTATTCTTTCTTTCGGCAATACCATTCTGTTGAGGTGTATACCATGTAGTGAATTGTTTTTGTATGCCATGGGTCTTGCAAAAATTTAGAAATTTATTTGAAACATATTCACCTCCTCTATCAGTCCTTAATATCTTGATGTAGTGTCCACTCTAGTTCTCCAGGAGTGCCTTGAACTTTTGAAAATAACTAAATACATCAGATTTATGTTTCAAAAAATATACCCATGTTTTTATGGAGTAGTCATCAATAAAAGTTAGAAAATACTTGCAGCCACCAATGGATGATATCTGTATTGGACCACAAATATCAAAGTGCACAATTTCAAGTGTTATGCGTGCTCTATATGATTTTTTGATTAGAAAATTCTCTTTGTGTTGCTTGCCAAAAATGCAGCCTTCACAAACCCTCTCTGGTCTATCAATAAATGGTAATCCTTTCACCATATTCTTTGTGTGCAGTAGCTTCAGCCCACCAAAATTCAGATGTCCAAATCTAAAATGCCACAACCACAATTCAACTTGAACTTCTTTCTGAAATGTAGCTTGCAAGCGCTGCCATTTTCTTTCTTGTCGAGGAGATTGACTGTTTCTTCACTTTTTGCCTTAAATGCAGCTCTTGTGTTTGTCTTCCCTTTCATGTTGGGAACCATCCTCAATGGAAACAAGGGATTTCTTGTCATTGGCACTTTTTCTATCAACTGGTCACTTGGACGCTTGTCTTTGATCACATAGTGATCTTCTTCCATATAGACTCTATAGCCTTTTTGTATTAGCTATCCAATGCTTAACAAATTATGTTTCAGACCTTCAACATGATAGACATCAGGGATATACTTACTCTCCCCATGTTTGGTTAGAATATCAACAGTGCCTTTTTCTATGACAGTAACTTGGACATTGTTTCCAACTGTAACATTAGTTTTAATTCAATTGTATAGAGTGGAAAAAAAATTTAAATTACCAGTCATGTGGTTGCTACATCCTGAATCTAAGTACCATATGTCATGTGGACTTTCTTGAACAGCATTACATTCAAGTGGAGATGTCGATGCCATTAACATTGCACTTTTCGAAGTGCTGGTGTTCGTCAACCGATTTGGGATTTGCCTTCCTTGGTCATATTGTTTCTTCCTACACTCATATGCATAATGACCAAATTTCTTACAATAATGACATTGGATTTTCAATTTATCAAATCTCTGGCCACTTGGATGACTTGGGTTTTGATTATCTCCTCTACCACAAACATTTATAGGACTTCTTCCTCGTCCTCCTCTTGAAGAAATTCTTCCTCTGCCTCTGAATTTGTTTCTCCCCCTGTCTCTACCATGGCTTATGGATGACTGTGTTGCAAATGCACCTTCCAATGATGTTTATGTTCTACTGAGTCTGTGTTCATGATTGATGACCGAATCTTGCAGCTCATCAATGGTAAATGTCAAAATGTCTGTGTGTTCTTCTAAGGTCACAACCAAGTTTTCAAATCATGGGGGAATACTTCTGAGAATGTTTTCAACAACCCTTCGGTCTTCTATGGCTTCTCCATGAGATTTCAGTTGGTTTATCAAACCAACAACTCTGGTGTAGAATGTGTCTACATTCTCTGAATCTTTCTTTGACATAGATTCAAAATCTCTTCTAAGAATCTGCAGCTTGGATGTCCTTACCTTATCCAAACCTTGATAGGAAGTCTCCAATCCCATGCTTGCTTAGCATTAGTTTTTGCTGCTACTCTTGGGAGTATGCTCTCATGCATAACTTGATGTATGTAGAACATAGCTTTTCCATCTTTCTTCCTTTGTTCTCTCAAGACATCTTTCTCAGCCTATGTGAGATTGTTATATGCTGTCATGTCTGCAGGTTCTGCATAACCATGCTGGACTATGTCCTAGACACCTTGACCTCTGAATAAAGCCTTCATTATTAAAGACCAATATTCATAATTCTTTCCTGTAAAGATTGGAGTTTGCAATGAACCAGAAGTGGAAGCCATTTTTAATTTTTTGAATTGACTTACCTTAGAAAATTAATTTCCACCTTTTAAGACAAGATTTATTTCCTAAACCTTGCTATGATATAAACCTTGCTCTAATACCAGTTAGCCAAAACCAAGCCGACTAAACTTGAGTTTACCGCTCAGTTAATATTAAAATTTAATTTTTACTTTTTCACGCTGACCTCTTTTTCTTTTTCCACTTGTCGAGTGAAACTTGTCTATCTCCTGACTAGACAAGTCTATCAACTTTGGTTGGTCTTTCAACTCGACTGATTTACTTTGACTTACTTATCGGTTCTATCAACTGATTTTACCTCGACCACTTGTCACTTCGAAGTAAGTTGACTTTGACCTCTAAGTCATCTCACCTCTTCGACCTCTCAATTCAGCTGACCTCTTTGACCTCTCAAGTCAGCTCACTCAACCAACCTCTCAAGTAGGCTCACTCAACCGACCTCTCAAGTCGGCTTACTTTGGTCGAAATCTACAGAGTATTTTTCTTAGCCTAAAAAACTTAAGAAATTACAAATGTTTTTCACCTGTGAGTAAGATGAACTAAAATGGACACATTAACAAATCCCAATAACTTATAAAAACATATGCCCAAATATGTAGGAAGACTTGAGTCGACCAATGTGCTGTAGTGACCTGGAACTTTCAAGCGGTGAGAAATTTATGGGTTCTTTGATCTTTCATTTAACAGGTAAATGTAAACAACATTTACACAAGTAAATCTGGAAATAATGTGCGGCCAAATAAACATGCATTCAACCATAAACTATTTCATATATATAACTATGCAGAAATAACAAAGGTATTACAAACTTGTCTATCCAGACTTTTTGGCTCAATAAATGATCCTTTTACAGAGCTTCAGCTCTTTGATTGAATCACCTACATAAAATATTGAGCTTCAACTTCACTCTGTGCTCAGAGTTTTCTCTTTCTCACCCAGAGTTCTCTCTATTGTCTCTCTATTATGTCTAAACTGATCTACAATTTCTTCTTCTATTTATAGGCAACCTGAAAATTGCTTCTACATGGATCGACTGACTCACCATTAAAGACTATAATAACTATCTACCTAACAACTTAGCCTCAGAAATAAATTTGACTGGTTTACATCTCCAAATCATGGACTCTTCCCTCTTGTCAGACTCACTGACAAGATCTTGACTGATACAGACTCTGACAGAGTCAGCTAAGAGTCATGTATGGATCTGCGAGTGATTAAGATTTCCAACATTCATTGTAGGAATGTTTTGCATGCTTAGAATGAATGATTTAGACAAATGATTGTTATAGTTATTTACTTCTATTGTTAAGAATTAATAATATAGTTAGTCAATTTAATAACTCTCACATGAAATGCCTTGATAAATTGGTGTGAATGGCCTTGGTTTTCGTATGAGAGAGACATAGCTTGCAAATAAACTACTTGGGACCTTGACATAGAAACTTCTTAGTTGACTAGTTCTCTAGAATTGGAAGTGGATTGGGATAGAATGAGGGAGTGTATAGAACATAAAGGTGTAGCATCCCTTATGTTGTACATGTTTATAGGGAGTGAGTGAAGAGTGGAGACCACTATGAAGGGGATTTCTACACCAATGGGTGTTGTTGAGCACTTTTTGGTTGTGTGTGACTATTTCGGTAATATATTTGGGGAATTCACTCTTTGTTGATTGCTTGCATTAACATAGGGTAGAATTTATCAAAGAAAAAAAAAGGCATGGTAGACTTCCTAGGACTAAGAGGAAAGTCCTTCATTAGGAGTTGGTTATAGGAAATTTATAAAGATAAGTGCAAAGTTTAAATGTCATCTAGTATATATTTTGTTATATGTTGTTTAAATTATTGTATATGGAGTTATTTATGTGCATGAATTATTAAGCATGGTTTGAATGCATTCATCCAAGGAATGTTCACATTTCTAAAATGGATAATTTAGACAAATGATTTTTTTAGTTATTTAGTCTTTTTATTAAACATTAATAATATAATGAGTGAAGATAAAAACAAATTCAAAATTGGTGTCAAATAAAATTTATATGCAAGATCTAGGTAACCTATGGTCTCCACCCTAAAATAAGCTTCTAGGTGCATTATAAAGTGACATCAGAGCAAAGGTTGCAATATCGAGATTGCATGGGTAGTATTTGAATTATACATAAATAATTAGAGATTCCCTAGGAAATATTTGACCAATGTATAAGAGAAAAGACAAATGGAAAAAAACATGTTAAAATCCTATCGATTCTTAGTTCATAAATATAATTAAAGGATTGAATTATCATCACGTGATCCTCACCGTTAGTACACATGAAAGTGATTAAGCCTTAAACTGGTCTTAGTTCATAAATGTAATTAAAGAATTGAATTATCATCACCTCATCCTCACCATTAGTACACATGAAAGTGATTAAGGCTTAAACTGGTGATGGATGATATTTAATCAATCATTTCATTGTGTTATCATGACCATTTACACAAATGGAGATGTACAAACCTAAACATGGGTTCCCTTGTTGTGAATTGTTGATGTTGAATGAGGAGTTTTGATCAAGCAAGTTGGAATCAATCATGCATAAAAAGATGATTGAGATTTAATCTAGGAGTTTCCTTCACGAATGTCTAATATTTATTCAAACATGTTCTGTTCTATTGTTTGATTATGACCATTTGCATAAGTTGAAGATTACCATGAACAATTATGACTAACCTCGGTCCATGAGATCTATATTGTCCACGTAAAGGTTGAAGATTCGATGTTGCACATATGTGTGTATGACTTAGATTGATCATATGATGATAATTAATTACTCAAACCTCATTACTGGAAAAGGTAAAAAAAAATTTGATAATGGACAAGATTGATAAAAACATTACATCAATGGTAGGCATAGAACACAAAGTTTAAATAAGGTTGTTATGACAAGGAAAGCTAGGCATTAAAGAATATGACATGGAAGAGCAAGTGGGTGAGATGGAAGGATATGAAAATTTCAATATGAGAGTCAAATACCATATAAGCATCCACATGGTATGGCACACCAACATCCTAAGGGTTAGTAGTACAAAATGGTTATAAAAAAAATTTAAGGCTCAAATAATTTATTTTTTTGGTCATAACATGAGTAGATTAGTTCATAATTCAATGAAAAATTTAGAATTTTTACACTATTAAGGGACACTATAAAAATTTCAACAATCACATAGATTAACAAAACCAAAAACACCCTCTAATGCTTGATTTAAACATTTGTAAACATACTTTCAAAACTAGTTTAATTGAATAAAATGCACAAATGTCAGAACACTATTAACAAGAAAATGAATTCTTAAAGGAAATCACATAGAACAACAAAATGGGAAAAAAAACCTCTAATACATGATTTAAACATAAGTAAACTTATTTTCAAAAATAGTTTGGTTAAATAAGATGTACAAATGTCACAACACCATCAAGAAGCACATGAATTCTGAAAAAAGTCATGTAAGATTCAAATGAATTCAAAAAGTCATGTAGATGAAATATCCAAATTAAAACTTTACACCAACATTGAATCTTTCCCCAAAATTTATACGAGGAATAACAAAGGTTAGATTCTAACACCTACATCTACATGAATTTAGATCTTTAGAATTAATAAAACTAACATTGGTATGCTAAAATATTCATACAAAGTATTTACAGGAAATACAATTTATACAACCAAAATTGTCAACAATCACTTAGAAAAACAAAACCAAAAACACCCTCTAAATCTTGATTTAAACATATGCAAACATATTTTCCAAAATAGTTTGATTGAATAAAATGTACAAAAGTCACAATGCCATTAATTAATATTAAAAAAAAACTTTAATCCATTAGAAAAAACAAAAAACAAAAAGCTCTCATGCTTAATTTAAACCTATAAAACATATTTTCAAAAATAATTTTGTTAAATAAGATATACAAAGTCACAACATCATCAACAACAAAATGAATTCTTAAAGCCATGTAGATTAAATCTACAAATTAAAATCCTACAATAGCATTGAATATTCATCCAAAATCTATTACGGATAACAAAGGTTTGACTTCTATTTTACAAGAATTTAGATTTCTATAATCAATAAAACTAACGTTGTTATGTTAAAATATCCATACAAACTATTCACACAAAACTATAATTTATATAACCAAAATGATGAACAATTACATAGAATAACAAAACCAAAAACATTCTCTAATGTTAAACCTTTCCACTCTCCTATGAAAGCTTATTTTGAGGAATAAGAGCACTTTCAATGATGGGGATCCTCTCTTTATAAATGGGACTTACTTTCTTGGTAGAGAATTATTGGTAGTCTTTTAAGGCAAACCAAATAATTTCCTTCTTAATTTTCATAGACCAATGTTAATGTAAGTAGACACTAATCATGATCATCATCATCAACTTGACTTAAAAATCCGTAAACATATTTTCAATTCAATCATCAAATATACAAAATTCACAACATCATGAACAAGAAAAATCATTCTTAAAAAATCATTCTCATATAACAACTACAAACACATCCTCTCATACTTGATTTCAACCTATATAAACATATTTTCAAAAATACTTTGATTAACTAAAATGTAAGAAAAGTCACAACACCATCAACCACATAAAATGAATTCTTAAATAGAGAAGAAATCTCCCATTAAAACTCTACACCAGCCTTGAATATTCATCCAAAAATTATAATAAGGATAATGTCATAACCAAAATGGAATAAGTAT
Organism: Pseudotsuga menziesii; assembly: GCA_001517045.1. Classification (NCBI taxonomy): domain Eukaryota; kingdom Viridiplantae; phylum Streptophyta; class Pinopsida; order Pinales; family Pinaceae; genus Pseudotsuga; species Pseudotsuga menziesii. The sequence goes on from LPNX010041141.1 coordinate 18,585, forward strand.
TATTTTGTTTAGAACTGAAAATTATCTAACCTAAAATGCAATACGTTTAAATAAGAAAACATGAATACTATGTAAATTGTTCGAGTTGTTAAGACAACCACACGACTAAATGAACGTTACAATCATAAAAATTCCTAACTGTCGAAACAAATCACGAGACTCACAACTGCCCATTGTCCTTTCGCGCCAAGCATTTAACGATGCTGATACATGCTTTGGTGTTGATTGCTCTTTAAGTAATTGCCTCGGTGTTCGTATTTCACTCACATACTTTCCTTCTGGTGTTTTCCTGTCGATCTCACCATTTTCAAGTACAGACTTCTGTTTTCCATTTTCCAGCGATTATGAATCCACCGTTTCTGTCAACTCTCCGAGCCGAACATCTTTGGATTCAATGTCCTTCTTCAGTTTTTCATTTTCTAGCAAATGTGACTCTGTCAACTCTCGGAGCAGAACATCTTTGTATTCGAGATCCTTCTTCAAACAATTCAGATGAAATTCGAATTCCCTTATTCTTCTTTGAAGAAATACATTTTCCTCTCTGCAGTTGTTCATTTTAGTGACCAGAGAACTGTTTTTCTGCTCGAGGCATGTTATTGCCTCTGCACTGTGAAAAGCTGATTTCGTAAATCAACTATGTGGCCCTGTCTCTCCTCTTCCATGGTCCTGGAGGATTCGAGATCCTTGTTGAGAGAATGCCCGGCGATTTCTAACTCCCTTATTATGCCCTTGAGATTCACCTTTTCTTCCTATAAAATCAATGTTCTTCTATCCATTTCACTATGAAAGGACTTCGTTTCCTCTTCAAGGAACATCTTTGCAGCAGCAAGTGAAGAAACATGATCTTGTAAATCAACTATCTGGCCATGTTTCTCTTGTTCCATCGCCTTGGATGATTCAAGATCCTTGTTTAGAGAATCGACGGATGTTTCCAACTCCCTTACTATGCCCTTGAGATATACATTTTCTTCCTCTGAAACCAATGTTCTTGTATCCATTTCACGTTGCAAGGAGTTTGTTTTCTCTTCATTGAACATTTATGAATCAGAATGTGATGAAAGTTGAACTTGTAAATCAAGATGTACCGATTCGAATTTAATTCGTTGCTCTTCCTTTTCTTGCTTTATTTTGACATACCTCCCTGCATCTTTCAATTTTTGGTAGAAACTGTATACCAATGAAATTTCCTGCATCTATCCGAATGAAAATAATCTGATGGAATAAATTGTATAAACATCACAACACCATTAACAACAAAATAAATTCTTAAAAGAAAAAAATCTTTTAATATTTAAACATATGCAAAAATAGTTTGATTAAATAAAGTGTACAAAAATCACAACAACATCATCAATAAGAAAAATAATTATTAAAAAGTCATGGAGATGGAATATCCAAATTAAAATCCTGCACCAACATTGAATCTTCATCCAAAATTTATATTAAACATAATAAAGATTTAATTTCTAAAAATTATATTTAGAAGAATTTAGATTTCTATAATCAATAAAACATTATTATATTAAAATATACATGCCAGCTATTCACAGAAAAATATAATTAACAAAACCAAAAACATTCTCTAATACTGAATTTAAACATTTGTAAACATATTCTCAAAACTAATTTGATTGAATAAAATGCACAAATGTCACAGAGCTATTAACAAGAAAATGAATTATGAAAAAATCATTTACATGGAACAATAAAACCAAAAACACCCTCTGAATACTTGATTTAAACACATATATATATACATTTTAAAAAATGCAATGTAGAAAAATCACACAACCATCAACCAAAAAATGAATTGAATTCTTAAATGAAGATGAAATCTCCCCATTAAAACTCTACACCAAGATCAACTTTGAATCTTCATAAAAAATTTATAATAAGGAAATTCCAGATACACACTCGAATATAATTTCTAAGTTAAAAATATCTTACCTAAAATGCAATAACCTAAACTGCAATACGTTTAGAAGAAGAAAACATGGATCCTATGTAAACTGTTCTAATTGTTAAAACAACTACACGACTAAGCGAACATTAAAATCATAAAAATCTCTGAAAACAAATCACCAGACTCACAACCGCCACATGGGCATTTCCCACCCAGGATTTGGTGATGGTGGTGGCTTTCCAGGTACCTTCTTTGGTGTTGATCGCTCCTTAAATAATTGCCTCGAAGTTCGTTTTTCAGTCGTAGACTTTCCTTGTGGCGTTTTCCAATCGATCTCACCATTTTCGTGCACATACTTCTGTTTACCATTTTCCAGCAACTGTGAATCCACCATTTTTGTCAACTCTCGGAACCGAACATGTTTGATTCAATATCATTCTTCAGTTTTTCATTTTCTAGCAAATGTGATTCCATCTTTTATTTCAACTCTAGGAGCCGAGCATCTTTGTATTCGAGATTAAATTCGAATTCCCTTATTCTTCCTTGCAGAAGGACTTTTTCCTCTCTGCAGTTGTTCATTTCAGTGACCAGAGAATTGTTTTTCTGCTCGAGGCACGATATTGCCTCTGCACTGTCGAAAAGCTGATTTCGTAAATTAGCTATCTGGCCTTGTCTCTCCTCTTCCATGGTCCTGGAGGATTCGAGATCCTTGCTGAGAGAATCCCGGGCTATTTCTAACTCCCTTAGCATGTCCTTAAGATTCACCTTTTCTTCCTCTAAAATCAATGTTCTTCTATCTATTTCAGTTGGTAAGGACTTCGTTTCTTCTTCCAGGAAAATCTTTGCAGCAGCGACTGTAGAAAGTTGATCTTGTAAATCAACTATCTGGCCATGTTTCTCCTGTTCCATCACCCAGGATAATTAGAGATCCTTGTTCAGAGAATCCACGGATGTTTCCAATTCCCTTACTATGCCCTTCAGAGATACCTTTTCTTCCTCTGAAACCAATGCTCTTGTATCCATTTCACCTTGTAAGGAGTTTATTTTATCTTCCAAGAACGTTTGTGAAGCAGAAAGTGATGAAAGTTGACCTTGTAAATCAAGATGTACTGATTCGAATTTCATTCGCTGTTCTTCCTTTTCTTGCATTACTTTGGCATACCTTTCCTGCAACTTTCCATGTTTTTTTGCGCAGCTCCTCAAACTGCTTCTTAAGTCTGGCATTTTCGACTGTCGAATCTTCAGCTGTCTGATTTTTTTTTCCCAGCAAGACCCTGCTATTTTCTAACTCCTCTTGCAACATTCTATTCTGGTTAATAAGAGAATGCTCTGTTACCTTGTACGTGTACTTGTACTTGTACTGTTGAACTGTATCTGAGTGCTGTGGGACTCCTTCCATTGAATGTTGATAGAGGCTTTTACCTGTGTTTTCCACTGCTTCCATTTTGTCGCCCACTGACTAGGGGATTTTATCATAAGCTCTGAATTGCACTTTCTCTTCATCTTTATACATGATACCGCTTTGTTTCTCTGAAAATCTTCGTCCACAATCTCTGCCCATGCCTATACTTCTTTTTTCCATCAGGTTCAGCAAATCCTAAAAAAATGAAAGCCAGCTAAGCAAATAAAACATGAATGTGCCGGTAACTAATAGACATTTGACTGAACAATAAATATATACTCACACACACGATCCAAATAATCAATTACGAACGCTAACGGCTAATAAATCGATTCAAATTAAAACAATCTCACGTCATTCTTATGCCCGGCCCATGGTTCCCTAATTCTAGATGTTGCCTATCCTACATCCCCACGAGTGGCTCCTCCACTCAACGAGATGTCAAGGTATCTTTACTTAGTTATGAGTAATTATTATTTTTAATCATAGAATCATATCCAAGGTTCCTTAATTCAACTTTACTTAAGGGTTTTTTAAGTGGTTATTGGTAATTATCGTTTTTTAGTCATAAACTTATTCTTTAATTACACCTAGGGTTCCTTAACTCAACTCGATGTCAAGGTATTTTTACGTAGTGGTGGGTAATTATCTGTTTTTAATCATAAAACAATACCCATGGTTCAGTTTAGTTATGGGTAATTATCGGTCTTTTATCCTGAAATCATACCCATAGTTCTTTAACTTAACTCTATGTAAGGTTTTTTCTTAAGTGATTAGTCGTAACTATCCTTTTCATGAATAGTAAAAGCATACTTTAATTACATTAAGCTTACTTTGTTGTTTTTTAATTCTTATTTTTATTTTTATACCTGCCATAGCAGGTATATTGTAATCGCTTACCCTTTGACCTTGTATTAGTTGCCCTTTGACCAAAAATTTAAAATATGTTTTGTAAAGTTTAGCTTTGGAGTTTGCCAAAAAATATTTTAAATTTTAATAAAAATATTTGCGTTTGCTATTTTGTCAACTTCTAATTGGCCAATAATGAATGATGTCATCCTTGGAGTTTGGTATCTGGTTTTCACTTGACACATGGCTACTATGACATCAGCATTTATTATATTTTATTATTATATTATTTATAATTCAAAGACTGAATTTGAACGTTCAAATTTCCACGTGCCCACCTTCCAGCGAATCGTTTCGTCCATTTTCAAGCTCAGGCTCAGCAACCTGTTCTGTGTCTCGTGATTCAGATGCTCACAGACGGCGGTAGCCAAGGGAACGGAAATCCCATATAAATTAGGAGCAAAGACGATCATATCATTGTCCCCTTGGTAGAAAGGGGGCACCGGCCACTCGCCTGTGATCTGCTGACCCAGATACGAGGCGTGGGTGCTCAGACTGGCATGGTCGTCCATGGATCAGGCAGCTTGAAAACTTTGATTGCGCTCCTTTCTTCAGAGCATGCATTCTGTGTGTTACGCATCTCGCTGTCGCTTCGACGTCTCATTTCATTACGCCAATACTGCGCAAAAACATTTCATTCGAGCTCTTCCACAATTCTGGTCCTCTCCTCATCCAATTCCACCTTAACTATGCAGATTCCACTGTTGTCGATTAACATAAAGCACAAATTACATTCATTAATATGGTTGATGATGGCATCGCCAAGTATGAACACATAAAAACCATACTCAGACTTTCCAAGAATATACTCGGAGGTGGGACATCTTCGATAAAGTTGTCTCAACAAAAACGGATGGCCATAATGCTCTCTGTAAAACCGTTGTTCAATCTCGACATACAGTGGGAGCCTCTCCGACATTATATCAAATTTTAAGTTTCTGGGAGGCCGAGTATTAACATTAAAATATTCCCAAATCCATGTAAAATCCATGTCTAATTTGCCTCCCGGCCCACTGCTTAACCTATGAAGTTTCCAACCTTCCGCCTTCGAGGAATCACTGCATCTTCACTTCCATATATAGCTGCTCTCATCTCCATTTAAAGAAGAAGAGGAAGCGTATACAAAATTCCCCAGCTTTGGCAAAAGCGGGAGTCTTTCCCAATGAAGATTGAAATCTCTTAAATCAAGCCTCCACACATTGTACATCAATTGGGGGACATTGGGTTCTTGTGCTACAACTGATGGTGTGAACGTAAATACACGATGATTATCGCACACAATTCTTTCAAACTCACATTTATGTACTTGAATGGATGGATGTTTGGGTAGCCTTATTGTGATCGCACCCTCATCAATTCTGTCACTGATGTTGGAGGGTCTGCAAACCCGAAGACTTAAAAGTACATAGGAAAGCATTACCATATGGGCCTAGTTACTCGTTTGTTTCACATGGGAGATAATGAGAGCTTTGGACAGAATAATTGGAGGCTTGTGAAGACCTTGATGATACATTTGGAAACGCTCTACTATGGCTTTATACCAGGAACGATTTATCATCACCAAAAGTGGCCTTTCATTCCAAGGAAATCTACATAACTCAGGAACCACTTCACCCAAGACAACATCTTCACAAAGTGCAGGTATTAAATCTGTGTTTGCTGTCATACAAAAATTACAAAATGAATCACAATATTCCAACAACTATAACTCAAGATTGAATTTACAAAGTATCTTACATGAGTTATGACCGGCATCGTTGTCTCTTTCTTTCTCTGGCACTGGTTGCCCCTGTGCTTCTGCAGCCATTCCTGCTCGACTATTCTTCCTTGAACAACCTGCTGATAATTTAAGTAGTTAGAGCTTTTTATCAAAAATAGTCTATGCTTAGAATTTATGTAATCGGAGTTTTGTATTAAAAACACTTTATTCTATCACAATAATGGATGTTTTGTATTCAGTAGCATGGAGAATTCTTATGTTTGTTCTTGATATTGGTTTTACGCACCCGAAGCAGAGATTGATCGACGAAGCAAAGATAGCTAGAAACGCCCTTTGGGCCAAGAAAATTTAAGCAAATAAATCCTGTGAATTACCAATAGAATTTTGTAACAACCAGTACAGAAAAGAAAAAAAGGTGATGTTGCTTATGCATGGCAAGGCCGGTGAATAATAGAAGAAGTTGCTGATGTGTCTTGTTTCGGGATAGAAATCCACTCAATGATCCTTGAATTTTCACACTAGATTTATATTTATAAATATGGAGACGCCATTCTAATTTTGGGAAAAACATACCAAAGAGGAAATGACAATCTATCACCCTCTACCCTGAATCGAGGCGCAGAGGTGAGGATGACACTGTAAAAAAATAATTAAGAAAAAGATCGATCCTCCTCCATTTTCTGTTCTTCTCCGAATGGAAACAAACCGAGCACTGATATAAAACAAGGGATTCAATACTATAATCAACACAGAGGGCATAACCAAAATTCATTTCAATATATCAAAGGAAAACCATTAAGTCAAGAACCGGTGGTCAAGCAAGCCACCCCACCAATAAAATTACAAACAGCACGGGCTAGTTCAAAGAGATCTTTACCTTGATGGTGATCTATCTTAACTGGAATTCCAATGAAACACCAATCAGCTTTCCCAAACCCTGAAACACCCTCAGGCTGCATAACCCGGACTCTGCATGGATATAAACATCTCCAACAGAAAAACAAAATTGGCTAAACAAAGAACGCAGATAAAAGCAGATCAACCAGACATTCAAAATAAAACATTGGATGAAAAAACCAAGCTGCATGGCCATGAGTTCAACCAAACAAAAAACAAGAAGAAGCCACGCCAATGCGAATACGAAAAGGCTGAGATGAAACTACTCCGATGTTCCTTGTCTGAAATGGTTTATATCCGCTCCATTTCAAGCGGTCACAAGCTTTGCTTCAAATTCTAAATATTTCTGATGTCCCATCAAACGATCACAAGCTTTGCTTTGATTTTTTATTTTATGATCAGATCCACAGCCATTGCGTTACATTTCACGGTTTCTTGAGCGATATAAAAACTCTGAAGAATCCATGCGGTTTTAAAATAGTCTTTTTATGGTTCAAATCTAAATGATGGAAGATTCCAAAATTGTGTTAATGAATTAAAGTATAAATGGGAATGGACTTTCGAGTTCTAAAGCTGGAATTTCCTGTTATCCAAATGCTATTATTTCATTATTGCTTCCTTAATATTTATATTTAGTGTTACTATGAACAGAGATTCCATGTATAAATTATAACTTTTATAATTCATGTGATTTTGATTCATTGATATCTAGCGCTACTAGTTGGCAATGTTTTTTAAGTTGCTAATTGATTTCGTTATTTTTGTTATAAGATTGTAATTATAAAAAAAAGTTAGACTAAAAAATATTGTTTTCAAAGTTGTTTTGTTAGATGGTAACTCTTAAAAAAATTCTAAAACGAAAAACATTGGCATTATCTTTAAAGTTTCCAATAGCTCTTATTATAAGATGTTAACTATAAAAAAAAATAAACTTATTATAAGATATTAACTATAAAAATAAAAATAAAAATTGGACCAAAAACATGTTTAGATTTACTTGCCACTTTAAAATTTAATTATGAAGCATTTGCCATGTAGTTGACTAAATTCCTTCGCATCAAATTATTGGTTTACAAATTAAGTCATGTAATACTTAGAAACATAGGACACTTTGCTTTGAAAACACAAGTTACTTTGTTTTAAATTTTTTATTAATAAATATGATAAGTTGTTGCTTGTCATCTAGATGCACACACTCTTTAAAAAACCTGCAAACCAACATGAATATTCACCAGTAGAACATTATATTGCTGTTATCTTGCAAAACGCCGGCTCATTCACAAATACAAGTAAACTCATTTTGGATCTTTAATTTCAAGGACTTACTTAATAACTAATTAATTGATATACACATAGAAACATAAACAATGACAGTTACAAGAAGTAACAAGTAATGCAACAACCTATAAACAACAAGTAATCTCACATAGAAATATAAGTACCATGGCAACAAGTAATACATTGTTTCAAGTTTGAATGTTTCGTAATTTCTTGAACTTTTAGCTTTAAACTATATACAATATCACAATAAAATATTTCTAAGAGGCAGGTATAAGCAGCCTTGCTGCTATTTTACTAACCCACCCCAAAATAACTTGAAACAATTAAATTATTTAAATATCATGATACAAAGAAGATCAAGAATAAAAATAATTTTATTTTAACTTTCCCAATGAGAAATAGCTTTACTTGGCCTTATAACTTAATTTATTTTGAAGACTTTATTTTTTTTATTTTAATTAATTTGTTTTTTTAATAAAAATAATTAATATTAAATAACATTATTATCATTAAAAGTATTTTTTTAAATAATACACTAGTAAATCCTTAATAAATCTTTAATAATAATTTATGTAAAAAATAAATATACATTGATTATGATTAATTGACATATAATAGAATTCAAAAGTTTAATTTTTTTTTTAAATTGTTATGTCAATTTATATTTCGTAAAAATACTTCTTAATAAATAATTTATTATTAATAAATGATTTTAAATTTTTATCAAAATATTTTTCATAAATATTAAAAAAATTTATTAAATTTTTTTTATCAAAATTATTAACAAATTATATATAATTAAAAATATTAATAATAAATTAATAAATTTTAAATTTTAAATTCCTATAATTTAATTTAAATAAATATAATCAATTAATTTAATTTTAAAACTAACATTACTACCTTATTCTATGGAATTACTAATAAATGAAAAACATATGACCTAAAAATATAGTGAATGAGATAAGAAAATCACTACCCTCTCGAATTACTAATAAATGAAAAAGACATGCTAAAAAAATGAAGTGAATGATACAAGAAAAGCCTTAGGTCTTTCTAGATTACCATTAAAAAAAAAATTAAGTATATACTATGAGAATATTAAAAAATTAAGTATATCAAGTGTTTTCATTTTAAAGTTTTTTTATAAAAGTCATTTAAAATTTAAATACTAAATTGGATATTATAAAAAAAAAAAATTCTAAATTTTGAGAAAATAATTAGTTTATATTTTTGAGTAATTAATTTTTTTTGTTGTTTTACATAATATAATATTAAATATGAAAAATAATTTTAAAAGTTAAAGATTCAATAATAGTTTTGCATTATGGTTTTTAGTATTATAATGCTTATTTATTAATTTTTACATTTCATGAAGTAACATACTTCACCACATCCATAATGTATATTTCAAATTACGCAACATTTATTATTCTTCTACTAGTGCATAATATTTACCAAAAATAACTCATGGAAGTATGATAGACTATGTAGACCTTGAGTCACTCTTGAGATTATAAAGGTCGGTGTAAGCCTTAAATGAGTCTTGAGTTATGAATGGTCCACTAAATTGCTTTAATTATAGACATCTCAATCAATATATCACTTACTACTTTATTGTTGGGTGCATAATGCTTATAAAAAATAGTTCTCGTGACTATGAAGGGCTATGTATGCCTTAAATCGCTTATGAGGCTATGGATGGTAGTGTCTAGTGTTAGGTGTTTCATGTCTACCAAAAATTTCTCATAAGACTACGAAGGGATACTTAACACCTAAATCACTCATGGAGTTGTAAATGACCATGAATGATGTCCGATGCTAATTTACTTTACGTTGTTTCTTACATAAGTGGCAGGTACTAAGCAACTGCATTGCTTATTCCACTTGTTTAGTTTGGTATTTTGAGATAGTTTATGTAATGTAAAATTCTATATATAACTTCATGGATTGAATCGCTACCAATGGCATGGGTAACATTCTAAATGTATCAACTTCTTATTGTATTTAAATGTTCGGTTTCCTCATCGTGTATTTTCATTGTTACAAATTCACACACAACATCGACCATTGAATTTCTACAAATGAAGAGGGTACCTTTTCAAATGCTCAGTTTGAGATTTCGTTTAAGGGCCCATATCGACAAGGAGTTAGGACTTACTCTTACATATGATCCCCTCATGGTGCTTGTGTATCAATATGACCGCGTGGGTTTAATTTCAAAGAATGTCATTGGTTTGGAGTTTTTGTTGAGAACCCATACCCAAAAGGAGTTAGTATTGAGTTTGATCACTCACGCTACCTAGGCATCAATACTTCAAATCCACGTACAATTTCTTGGGTGGAATTTTAAAACTTGACATGGGTGCCTTGTTGAATGCTCGAGTCTAGGATTTTAGTTAAAAGGGCTCATATCCACATGGACATGATCATCTCTCCATGGTGCTCATGCATTGTTACAACTCTATGGGTTGTATTTCAATCAATAATGTGGGCATCTTAGCTAAAGAACCGATCTAATATTTGAGTTAAGGACCCATATCCAAAGTTACTTGGACTCACTTTTGATCATCCCATAATGCTTGATCGTTACTACAACTCCAATAGTTGATTTACTACCAATGGCATCAGTACCTTGGACAGTACTTCAATTGGACACGTTGGTTAGAGACCCATATCCACAAGCATTTGGTCTTGAGTTCAATCACCCCCATAGTTTTTTTGCATTGTTATATGATACCTTGTTGTGCCCCAAGCTTACATTTTTGTTAATGATCCATAAAAATTTCAATCACACTCGCCGTAACTATGCATCACTAAAATTCCACATACAACTTAATGAGTTGAATTTCTACTACTTATATGGATACCTAGTTATATGCCCCAATCTCCTTTTTTTTTAATGATCCATAATGGAAAATAGTTGGTCTTGATTTCGATCATTGCTACAGTGCTCGTGCATTGATACAACTCCATATACAACTTTGTGTGTTCAATTTTCACCAATAATGTTGGTACCGTGTTAAATGCTTAAATCTAGCATTTTAGTTAAGGTCCAATATCCACATTTAATTTTCCTTCCGTTCAGTATACCTATGGTGCTGACGCATTGCTACATCTTAGAAACTTGAATTTCCACCAATAATTTGAATACCTTTCTCAATGCCTTTGTAGAATTGGATTTTGGTTAAGAACCCATATCTATAGGTAGTTGGAATTTTGTTTAGATACCTTCTCAAATATTAGAAGTTCCTAGATTTGAGTTCTTGTTGAATTTCATTATTAAAGCGTTAACTAGTTTCCTTCTTATGTCAAAAAGTGGAGCAATGGCTATTACAATTCTAAAAATTGACCAACTCTAAAAAAGAAACTGTGATTGCAATTGGCACCTAAGGGTAGCTGATTTGGTTGGTGCTTCTGAGTTTAAGGCTAAAGTGTCAATATGATAGGTTTAATTATCTAGGTCCTTCGGGGATAGGATCCCAAACCTAGAATCAACAAGGTGAGACCCCTTCGGGTGGGCCCCTTGAGAATTATTATCATGGACATAGAGAGATGGGAGAAACCTCCTGCAATAAATAATGAAAAAGTAGGATATAACAAAAATAAAAGAACATGCAAGGAATTTATTTATCATTGGCCACTTCAAGGGGGAAACCTCCTTTGAGCCAACTCAATACAAATAAATCGTGGATCCTTTATTGGACTCAACACATACTTATATACTAAGTCTAATATAAACAACTATTACTCCCCATGAATGTGGGACAATACAATATACTCATGGGATGACTTACAAAGCATATGCGTCCAACAACAATATATTAAAAAAGTAAAGAAAAGGGTTGGCACGGGTTCCTAACATCCCCTCATTGTTAGAAACGATTTTCCTCAAAGCTTTAGATGTGAAAACTGTTGATAAATTTCAAGGAGTGGTCCCCATGTGGCATCATCTTCTTGCATGTTGTGCCACTCAATTAATACCTCTATGACGGATCAAGAGAAAAGATTATGAATGTGCTTATCAAGGATGGACTTCGACTCAAAAATGATGGATCCTTCTTTATCTTGTTATTGTAAAATAATTTGTTCTCTCATGTTGGTGCCGATAAATTTATTAAGAAAAGAGACATGAAATATTGGTTGAATGTGAGAAGAAGGATAAAGTTCTAATTTATAAGCAACATAACCAATCTTTTGAAGAACCTTATTTGCCCATATAAATTTGGAGCCAACTTATGACACCCGTTTAGTTCCAGGTATGATTTCTTGTAAGGTTGTAGATGAATAAAAATTATATAACCAAAATGAAAGTGTGCTCACAATGGTGTTGATAGACTTGTTGTTTCATTCAGTTTCTTGCCATGTGAAGGTTTTCATGCAAAATATGAAGAATCTAATCTCATTTTCAGAGAACCATGTTAACTTCTTGAACTGGTGAACTCTATGGGTGTATGGAAGGAGCATTGGGTTTCCTGACAATATACTACTTCATATGGAGTCATTTTAGATGTAGTATGGTAGGAGGTAGCGTACCACCATTTAGTGAGAGGGAGACACTTTTCCCACTAATGTTGTTGTTCAGAGGTGAAACAATGCATATAAGTTTTGAAAAAATTGTTGATAACTTCAGTTTGACCATCTTTATGTGGGTAATACCTTGAACTCATCTTCAATTTGGTGCTAGTGTGGTGAAATAGTTCTATCCTAGATGACTTGTGAAACTTGCATCGCAATTTGAGACAATGGAAGAAGGGATTCCATGAATATGGAAAATCTGGTCCACGAAAATTTGTGTGACTAAGGAGAAGGTATATGGATGGATGAGAGCACAAAAATGAATATAGTTGGAGAGGCCATTAATCACAACCAAGATCATTGTCTTCCCTCCATATTTAGGGATCCCTTCAATGAAATCCATCGAAATATCTATCGAAATCTGTGTAGGGATGGGAAAGGGTTTGAGCAATTCTTAAAGGAGTGTCATTTCACTCTTGTGGCATTGGTAGGTATCACCTTCAACTACCATATGTTTAATTTCACTTTTCATTCCCTTGCAAAATAAGTTATGGTGTGTCCACTCATACGTTTTGAGGAACCTAGAGTGACCTACCAATGGAGAAACATGGAGTTCATAGAACACGAGCTTCTCAATGTCGGTGCTCTAGGGAATTAAGAGATGATGTTTATATCTGAGAGAATCACCATCCCAAGAGTAATGTAGTACATTATAAAGGTTATTGGCCAACCGTTAGCTGAGTTCAGATAATGAGGAATCATTGACATAGTCTTGTTGAACATATTGCATCAAATTTGGAATAGGCATAAAAATAGATGAAAGAGAAACATGGTCATCATATGTGCGAGAAAGAGCATCTGCAATAAGATTGTCCTTACCCTTCTTCTAAGTGATCTCATATTCATAACCCATAAGTTTCATAGCCCATTTTTTTGTGTTGGGGATGAGACCCATTGTTCGAGGAAATATTTCAGACTCTAGTGATCTGTCTTAATGCTGAAATGATTCCCTATCTGTCTTAATGATGAAATGATTCCCTAATAGGTATGGCTGCCAATTTTGGAATACATGCAAAATAGTCATCATTTCGTTCTCATATGTAGAGGCGGCTAAATTCTTAGCAGAAAGGGATTTTTTGGTGAATGCAATGTGATGTTCATCTTGAAGGAGAACAACACGAAGGCCATTGTCACAAGCATAATTTTCAATAGTGAAGGGATTGAAAAAAACAGGAATATCTAAAGTAGGTGTGGTACACATAGCTTGTTTCAGTTTGTCAAATGCACACTCAACAACATGTGTCCATGTAAAATCGTCATTTTTCAATATGGTTTTTAATGGATATGCAATCTTCCCGTAATATTTAACAAACTTGAGGTAGTAGCCACTCAGTCCCAATAAACCATGAAGGTTCTTGAGTGTCTACGGATGTGGCCAATTTTTCATGGCCTCTATTTTGGAAGGATCCACGTGAACCCCTTGTGCGGAAAAAATATTCCTGAGATACTCTAATTCCTCCTTCACAAAAACACATTTAAATTATTTGTGATCATAGAAAAGTTGTAGTACAAGATCTAGATATTGGAGATGCTTAGCCCACGTTTTACTATAGATGAGGATATCATCCAAGACAACCAAAATGAAGTTCTGCAAGTAGGGGAAGAATATTTTATTCATCGATTCTTGGAATGTGGAAGGAGAATTAACGAGACCAAAGGGAATGACTAGAAACTCATAGTGGCCATCATGTATGTGGAACGCCGTTCTAGGGATATATTTCTCATGAAACTAAATTTGGTGATACCAAGAACGAAGATCCAACTTGGAGAAAAGTTGATCACTATGAAGCTCATCAACAACATGAGTTAGTGCAAGAGGCAGGTAGACTAGTTAAATTCTGAATGGGTACAAGTCAAGGAAGACTACAGAAGGACGAGTCGCTGGAAGACTAAAGGATAGTTTTGCGTCTAGTTATGACCTGTACAAACAGGCTGAAAGAAGTTTCTGCGGCTAGTTATGGTAGTGGTTAATGTAATGCAATAATTTTGCGGCTAGGTATGGGTCAAAATTAATGTAATGAAAGATATTTTGTAGCTACTTTTGTCTGCAATAACTGAGTTGTACTTAGCCGACCCTATGCGGTCTTGTAAACATTATAAATAGGAGGATCCCTCTCTATATAAGGGTTAGCTTTAGATTTAGCTTCAACTTCATTAAGAGTGGGGAAGAGTAGAAGTATTGTAGAAAATCGGAGAGGAATCTGACAGTAGAAATTTTTTGAGCCATGGATCTACAATTGAGTGCATAGACTATTTGTAGGAGTTGATCTACATCTAAGTGCACAGATAGTAGGGTAGAAGAGTCGATACATCCCGTGTGCAGATCAGTAGGAGTAGATAGAAGCAATAATCCAGAGAGCATGAGAGAAAGAAGAGTTGAGCTAAAAGGCATATCTTAAGAACATCCTATAAGTCACAGACTGCAAGGTGCTACCTATATTTCTCATTCCAGATGAAGAGCACCTTGGTGTTTTTTCCTAGATGTGTTTCCACGTTATTTCCTGTGTTGATGAATGTTGAATGGTGAATGTGAATGGTAGAATTTTTAACTGTCAATGTTGAATGTTTGATTATATTCCATTATTTACATCTATTGTGTGAATGAATGTCGCAATATTGATGAATGTAGTAAATGAATGAATCATTAAAGAATTGTCAAGCACTATGTGTCAAAACCCCAAATTTTCACAAAAAGTAAAATTTTTTGATGTAACATAAACTGTTTATGGTCACAGTTAGATAACTGCTAGCAACTAATAGAAAGAATGAAATAGTTCACAAAAGTAGTCGTTAAATTAAAAACATATAGATTAATACTATTTTAATTTCGATATGTGATGTAAAATAATCTGCATTCAGTTGTTTCTAACTATACTGATAGTTTGTTTTTGTCAAGTAGGTGAGAAGTTACTTTCTAACTGGGGCTTACTTAGCGATTGCTAACTTTTCTGGAATTCTATATCTTACAGGATTGTCAAGTAAACTTTGACCCAGTGAGAGTTTATTAAGGCGTTAATCCAGATATACTTCTTTTAGCATAAAAAAGATTGCTAGAGTAAAAGTTTGCTTAATTGAATTCAAGGGTTCTATGAGGTAAAGTACCTTCTCCTTATTTGTGTCGCATCTATATCAGTATTTTAAATGCTTGTCATTATGATCAGTATCTTTACACTATTGGTTGTCTATTATCAAAATGTCTGCTACTTAGATTAAGCTTCTTTCTACCATTACTCCACCATTACTCTAAGCTATTTCTAGTCCTTAATAAAGCTCAAGATTTAGTATATTAATACTCTTACTGAAACTAAACTTTATTGTTGTTGCTATTTATAAAATTATAATACTACTTATAAGTATGGAAGCAGACCTAAGGCCTTCCACCAATCAAACTTATATAGAGCCCTTAGCTTTACCTTTTATTTAGCTTCAGTAGAGGAAGTTTATCAGCTTATAATTGCATTATATTTATAAGTGATCCTCTGGATGAATATCGTCAAGTTGTGACTTATATTTTTCCAACTTCTTCATGTCTTATAAATGTAATGAAATTACAATAGATATCTTATTCACTTATAAATAGTTGTGATACTACATGTATCCTTATATAATTTTACTATCCTTTACTACTAAGACTAATTTAGGTTTGATTGAAATCATTTGGAGCTTTATTTACTTATGGAGACCAAATAACTACAACTTCCATGAATTGTATCTTAGTACTTTAGACTTACAAAAATAAGAATCTATTATAGAGTATAAATACTTTCTATGTACATAATGTTGATTTATAAATTAAAATCCTTACCATTAGTGTTTACATAAAGACTAGATTTAATAATATAGTCCTTCAATGTAATATTTGAATCAATGATTATTATGAAAACTTTTAACTTGTACTTAAAAGCTTATACCCCACTAGGGATCTCTCCATAGTTGTTATTGTTCCATTGAATATTTCAAATGTTTACAAATAACAAGGTTAACGATACCATAATGCTTTGGTTCATTACTAACGAATGTTCCATGTTTAAAAATAAAACCAGGGGTTAACGCTACTATACAATGTCATACTTGAGTATTGTTTGACTTATGCTTATCATTGATACATTATGTTTTGACTTGTATAAAAATATTATCATTGTGATCATTGTGAAGACTATTAACAATAATTTGGTCCCTACGGCGCAATTGCAGACTATAGAGCTCGACCCACTATGGGCTGGATAAATTTTGGGGGCACGTGGAACATCCACCACCGTGCAATGCATGATTTAAAATTCTCCATCGCAACCCTAGCTATTCATTGTTTTGTCGAGGGTTTTGGTCTCTGCACTGTTGGGTTCACTGTAGCCATAAGAGCTCGTTGTTTCTCGTCTCCAGCTCCATATTTTATGTAAAAAGGAGTGTTTCCATTAGAGTGTATGGGTTGTGAAGTTCACAACTCGCATTATGTTTTTCTTCCTGCATACAATACTTTACTGTGCGTGAGGGTAGTGTAGCTCTGTCAGTAATTTTCAGTGTTGTTTTTCTTTCATGGCCATTGCCAAGGCTTACTCCTGTTTCCCTTGGCAGTGTAGCATGTACTATAAGCCCTGTCTACTTTGTTACTAGTGAACGTGATGATTTTGGGCTGTTCATTGTGCTGCTCGAGGTGTGGGCTCAAATCCTCCTCAGCTTTCAAATCTTTCGTTTCCAGGTAAGAAAACATCTTATAAATGTTACAAGTTTTTAAATAAAATTTCAGTTAGAGTTATAAACTTGATTTCTGACCAAGGTTTGATCTTCACTTGCAGGTGATAGTTCACCTCTTTGTTGGAAGAAACTTGTCCATGTTTGGATTGGCAACAAAACCTATGGGTAAGCCCCGGTTACAATGTGGCTCCTCCCTGCTTGAACAAATTAGAGGAAAAGGGGTTTCAGTGGAGAAGTAATACGACTTGGTTCTTTTGGTGTTTTAATTGCTTAGCTCAGTTGTTAATTTAGTTTTGGGTTATTATTCCCTTGCTTGTAGTAGGGTTGCTTCGGCTATGTTTCCATGACTTGTATCTCTTTTTTCTTGTCTTAAAAGAGATAAATAGCAACGAGGGTTTTAATACTTGACTATTAGTTTTGTTTCAACCCACGCCATGATGCTGGGTACACCGGCCATGAGCTGGGTGTTGGAATTTTGTTATGTTTGTAAGCCTTTTGGCCTGTCCAAGTAATACACTGGGTTTTTCTTAAAAATATTTTAGTTCGAGCTCTATCTCGCCTTGTATATTTTTACTCTGTGTACATCAGGGTTCTTCTTATTCAACTGCAAATGAAGAACATTACTATTTAATATCTTTTGTAAATAGTTTATTTGTTAATATAAGACTGTAAGTCGTAATGTGTAGTTTATAATATTGATTTACTTGTTCAATTGATACAACTAGGGTTTTTCTGAAATGAAACCCTTGTCTATGTGAGTTCTTCAATTGATAAATGATTAGCCTTATGTTACTTGTTAATTTGGATGAATTAATATTATTATCATTTGTGTATTGTGTAAAAGGACAATTCTTTTTAGCAAGGACTATAACAATTTACAGTAGACTAAATGTTTATGTAAATATTTATCCAAGTTATTGGTTGCATCTTAGATGTTTTTATTTATTTTATTTAAAGAACTTGGTTAGGGTTTGACCCTAAAGTTGAATATTTACAGGTATAATCCTGTCTAATAATTTTAAATAGTTTCTGCATAGGTGATAATTAGTTTTATACTAGTTATTTATTTATATTTTAATGCTTTTCTTTAATAAACTGTCTAATGGAAAATGCTCAGAGTTTTAGAAATGATAAGGCATAATTTTTGTAACTCGATTTACTCTTTTTAATCTAAGTACTTTTAAATTTAACCCTATTTGTTAATAATAAAATACAAGTTTTATATTTAAATGATATTGTTAGAAAATAAACTGTGTAATTAGTAGTTGTTTATTTTCTTGACTGTAAACTATATAACTCTAATGTGATTATCCTGCTACATTTCATTCACTTACTTAAGTGGAAAGAGAGAGATATAAACCTATTCTAACACAGTTTAACCTCCATAATATTTTAGCTTTGAATAAAAATTAATCTACTGTCTATAAAAACACAATCTTATCTACTAAGATATTCTTTTATCGCTTATTCATTCTACCTGTACTAAATTGCTGATGTTTCTTTTCCAATATATTTACATAAATAAATTTGTTAGAATAATAAACATAGATAACCAGATCACTATTATTTTGTTAATAATAACCTACCTACTGAAATAAATTACTCTGCTAACTACGAAATGCAGAACCAAATATATTCTATTCAGTCAAGTTAACATTTTCTTTCATCTACTGTAAATACTCTATCTTTGCTGGAGTACGGCCTGGTCCTTCCAGGTGTGGAAAAACACAGACTATAATTATTTTCCATTCTAACAATTTACAAATTGAATATTTAACATTCATTTCACAGTCAGATTCAGATTTATATATCTAGCACAGTAAAACAAATAATGTAGAACCTGATTAGGATAGACAACAACAACGTTAGGAGGTCGTTCCTCCCTAATAAATTCCTGGAGAGTGCTCAAACAACACTTCCTCAGGACCCATGAGCCCATTCCTAGTCTTCTTGGCTAAGAACTGGTGGAGCACGCAAACAGTAGACTAGTCCAATAACTTAGTAAAACTCCTTGCACTCAGCAGTAAGATCTTTTAGCATAAAAGCTGCACTAGATCACTCAGCAGTTATCCCCTCAAACTCTTTCCATAATTCCCTTCGATTGAGTTTCTCTGAATTACATTCACCTGAATGATCACTTCTCTATAATGTGCAGCCTCGGCTCTCTTCAATGGGAATTTTTATAAAGATTTCCTAGGTCTTTTGGGTCAGTTGTCATTAATTGAGCCACCTGATCTGATTCCACTTTCTTAGGGAATCATGACCCCAAATGTAGGGAGGGTTTCCACTTGCAATAGTTGAAAGTGGTTTAAGGATGCTGCCACATGTCTGTTTTCTCTCCACCCAGTCTCCTCCACCAATTTGACGAGTAAACACTCTTTTAACAGCTCTCATAAGTTGTTGTCTCTTCATTTATTTATTCATAGTTAAAATATTTAGAATTACATTAAATATCCTTGACTCTGCTGGGTCATCAATTACAACTTAGCATAAAATTTAACATATTGTCCTCAAATAAAATCAAATAAGATAATATTGTTTTTTGCAAAATTGGGGCATGTGACATACACACCCCCTTAGAGCATAACATCGTCCTTGATGTTATTTATTCTTCATCCTCAAAATTCCCCTAGAACATAATTGGATATGCATCTTGCATATTACTTTCCAATTCCCAGGTGGCTTCTTCTGGACTAAGGTGCTTCCATTGCACCTTCACCTGACCAATGGTACAGTTTCGAAGTGTGATCTCCCTCCGCTCGAGGATATAGTCTGGTTCCACCAGAAAATATCCTTCTGGTTCCACCTATACATCATTCCAGTTAACATCATGAGTAGCATCATAAACATATTTCTTTAATACAGAAATGTGAAAAACATTATGTACTCTTAAATTTGGTGGTAATGCTAATTGATAAGCTACTTGTCCAATCCTAGACAGTATTTCAAATGGACCACAGTAAAGAAGTGCTAGTTTTGCACAACTCCCTAATCTCATAGAGCTCTTTTTGGGCCTCACCTTGATGAACACATATTCACCTACCTGAAACTCCTTTGGAGTTATTTTAAGGTCTACTTGACTTTTCTGTCGATCCTGTGCAACTCTCAGATTACCTTGTACCTGCTTTATAATTTCTTCCATTTCCTTTAATAGTTCAGGACCCAATACTAGTCTATCCATCGAATTACTCCAAGAGATAGGAGTATTACATTTTCTTCCATACAAGATTTCGAAAGGACTAAATCTGTCTGATGCCTGATAATTATTATTATAAGCAAATTCTACCAGATGAAAATAATCCTCCCATTTACCTGGCTGGTCTTTCACATACATTCTTAATAAATCTTCCAGTACTTGGTTTACTCTTTCAGTTTGTCCATTTGTTTGAGGATGGAACGAAGTACTAAAATTTAATGTAGTGTTTAATACTTTAAACAAAGATTTCCAAAATTTACCTGTAAATTTAGAATCTCTATCTGAGATTATGACTTTTAGTATTCCATGCAGTCAGAAAATCTATTTTAGAAATATATAATCTATGTTTGCAGCTTTATACGCCAACCGTATTTCTCCGCGTGTCTTCTTCAGGATCCATTGGTTCTCCGCGTGTCTTCTTCGGGATCCATTGGTTCTCCGCGTGTCTTCTTCGTGATCCACTGGCGTCGCTCACATATCTGCTGGTTTGGAAGGGACCTGATAGTGTCGCTCAGATATCCGCTCAAGTGGTGTCTTCTCCTGGTTTAACCAAATGCAAGGGATAGGTCCGAAACAGAAACCCTTCAACAAATTTCATTTTCGTTTTCATTCCTTTTACCGTGAGCTCCCTCAGCTCTGGTTTCCTCCTCACTGATTCAGCAGAAGCAGCTAACGATCTGGCGGTCAGATCACAACTGGAGTAGGGAGCCACTGTCTCTGCGAGTTTTGAAGAGGTATTTTTCACTCATCTTGCGCGAATCCCCATTTCTATCGTCGATTTTTTCTAGTCAAGGTTTACTATAGAAAGGTTGTAAATGGTGCTTATCTCTATTTCGGTTTCAATTCCCGGCAAACTGATCATACATATTTCATGGAAAACCCTGAGAATTTCTGTGTTGAGGTATTTATGGCCGTGTAATGGTTTAAAGGAGGTTTGAGGGCTTGTAATGCTAGCAATGGTGGATGAGAATTCTCGTCGGAAGGGGTGGGCTTTGAGCACTTGTATGGTTGTAGAGGAGAGCAAGGTTCAGAGAGACGATGTAGCGCAAATGTCATGTTTCATGTTCAGATCAGTCAAAGAGCATGAATGTAGACCGTCGAACCCTACTTTTGATTCAGGGGTTTTGAATTATTCTAAGCTATACAAGAATGGCGGTTTAGTGGCCGAGCCAGCTAAGGTACCCGATTCTTTTAATGGCAGTTTTGTGGAAATTGATGAATGGATTGGCAGAGGCCAGAAGATATGAAAACATCCAAACAAGCCTACAAGATTGACACTAACAATCCTGGATTATATCTTGCAGGAGAAACCGTTGCTTCAATGGAAGCTACTTCAATAGTATTCAGAAAATCTAATCCTGATTACTCTAATGATCTTTTGGGCCATACTAAATAGGTAATTTGCTCTGATTCATAGAATTTAAAATCAAGTGCATTTTCCCCGGTTGAATAACTGTAACTGGTAATGCTCTAATCTAGTGCATTATCTTAATATTCAATTGATTGGGAGTCTTGCAGCTTTTTGAATTTGCTGACAAGTACCGAGTAAAGTATGACAATAGGATCACCATTGTGAGAAAGTATTATGGATAAATTAGTGGATATGCTGTAAGTTCTCTTCAACTCTGTGCAACTTAGTGTGAATTTGGTGAATGAAGAAATAGATCTCTGACTTGGCTTTGAATACCTTGGCTTGGCTGGTGCAGGATGAACTGTTATGGGCAGTAGCATGGCTTCATGAAGCAACAGGGGACCAATACTAATTGAACTACATGATTGACAATGCAGGTTCTCTTGGTGGGACAACAATGGCCATGAACGAATTCAGTCGGGGTGATAAATATGCAGGGGTTCAAATGCTTGCATCCAAGGTCAGATTGCGTTATCAGTAAATCAACCAGTTTTTTAATGATTGTGACTTTGCAACAATTGATCATGATTTGAAATCTCAATATGTCTAGTGAACTTTACCTAGTTATAAGTAGTATTTGCCATCAACTTACAATGCAGGCCTCAATACCAATGGCCAGATTGGGCTGCCAATCAACTCATTTAGTTTGGACAGAAATCGATTGAACATTTGACATTGTATCTGGTTTGTGATCAGTTCTTCATGCAAGGCAGGGGTGGGAAAAACAAAGAAGTAATGCAACAATATCAAGAAAAAGCTGAATATTTCATGTGTGTGTGCCTTCAGAAGAATGGCCACAGTGTACAGCGAACACCAGGTTTGGTTTCATCAATCTGCCTTCCAAAATACATACATCATTTTATCTTGATAGAAAGCCACAAAGTGGACTAAATGAGTGCATCATTGGCTATTCAGGTGGGATATTGTATTGGAAGAAATGGAACAATATGCATTTTGTGACGAGTGCCTCATTCCTTCTCACAGTCTACTCTGATTATTTGTCTTCTGCTGGCAAGCAACTGCAATGCCCTAGTGGAGAAGTAGATCCATCTCAGCTATTGGCATTAGTTAAGTCCTAGGTATAATAATTGTAAATCCCATGATGGGATAAAAACCTCCTTATCATGAAGATAGATTAATGAGTCCAAGATCTAAAAATCCTTAATTTCTATTTAGTCCTTTGGATAAAACCACGTTATTGTAGGTTGATTACATACTCGGTGACAATCCAAGACCTACAAGCTACATGGTGGGATATAGTCCAAACTATTCTCACCAAGTCCATCATAGAGCTTCCTCCATTGTATCATACAAAGAGGATTCATCATTTGTGAGTTGCAAAGGAGGATATGCTACATGGTTCAACCACCAAGGAAATGATCTGAACATTTTAGTTGGTGCTATTGTTGGAGGACCCGATCACAATGATAGCTTTGCAGATGCAAGAGACAACTATGAGAAAACAGAACCTGCAACCTGCAACAATGGCCCAATGGTCGGAATTTTAGCTAGACTTCAAGGTGGAAATGCTGGAGACAACCAGTTTCTCCCAAGTATTATTGTTTTATAGGATGAAATTAATTTGATTTCAGTTTGTTTCAGCGATGTTGATGGTAATGCTTTTAATGGTTGTTCTTCTGGAAATGACTGTGCCAAATCCTGGATCAGATTCAAGATCTTATGCTCCAACTATAGTTCCAAAACCAAATCCAGAGCCCTCTCCTGCACCTAAACAGAGTTCTCTTCATACTTCCCCATAGAGTAAGTCCTCTGAATCTTAATTTTTGGCCACCACAATTCAACTTCAACAGGAATGAGCCAAGGGTAAAAATAATGTAGTGCCACATAAATAAACAAACTCAATCCTGGACAAATAGGGGAAAATCAATGACAGTTTTGGATTTTGCAATTAAATCTATATTAAAAATAACATATTAGTTCATCCAGTTCTTATGTTTTATTGTTTTACCTTAATGTTTTTACACTTAGTGGAATTTTATAGAAATAAAATGTTTGTTTGTAAATATTTGAGAAAAGAACTAAATTTTTATATTGTGCTATGAAAATATTGATTTTCATCCAATAATGTGGGATGAATCTATGCAACTCCTACTATAATAATGACTTGGTGATTATTCAATACAAAAACAATACTGATGCTGCTTTATTGTTAACAATCTATAGAAGATGTTAGGCTGGCTATCTCGCAGAAGATCACGACTTCTTGGAGTCAGTCAAGAACTACGTATTACAGATATGTTGCATCTATCACAAATAGATCTCCACACCAGACACTGACAACTATTGGCCTCTTTATCCAAAGATTGTATGGTCCTTTAATGGGTCTCTCTAAACTAGATGCCAACAATACATATTCATTTCCTAAGTGGTTCAAGTCACTCCCTCCTGGTCAAAGTATGGATTTTGTGTATATTCATGTTGCTCTTGCAGCTACCATTTCCCTTGCTAATTATCATATGATTTGATCAATTTCCATTCAATCCAATAATAACAATGAGAGCCTAAGAATAATTTGTGATAAACTACTTTTTATGCACCTCCTCCATTATACTATGGCGTCTCCCTTGTTTGGATGTGGTCTTCTTGGGCATGGAATCACTTCCTGGAATATACCAAAATCAATAGAACCTTAGATTTTTGGAATTCTAGATCTCCAAAAACTACAGAACCCTATATCCTTGAATTCTCTAGTCTTCTTGTAACTTTTAAATTCTAAGTTTATTCATGTAACTTGTAATTTTTTATCATTGGATTCCAAAACCCTAAATCTTTAGAGGTTTGGATTCTAGATCTTGTATATATACCAATTTGCTAGGTTTGAACATGTAAACTCAACTAAAATTTAAGTGCAGCAAATATATTTTCTTCATAAAGACCATATGATCATGTAGTGCTTATTGCACAGTTTTTATCTCCCTTGATATATCTTGAAGAATTTTTGACATGAAGAAATGTTTTTGGCACCAAGATGTTTGATACAAATGTGAACAAAGTTGTCACTTCAGCTTCATACGGTGAAAGTGGAAGCTTGTCTTCACCTCCACCAACTCATGTCTCAAGGTGAACTAAACTGATGATAGCATGATTCCATTATTGGTCACATAGAATATATGGTAGATTAGGATTAGTCTCTAATGTAAATAAAAAAGGGCATTAGCCTGAGGGAGCAACCATTGTAAGTTTTATATATAATAACATTTTCCTTTCATTTTGAAAGACACAATGAAAGGTATACGTTTTGTTTAGATTTCAAATGTTTGTATACTAGTGTATGATTTATTGAAGAATTGGTGCATATGATAGTTTACCTTATGATTGCCCTGAAAGTGACATGGGACCAGTTGTCTCTTCCTCTTGCCAATTTTCAATAAGTAAATGTGATAACGTAGATTTGATTTTGCACTGTAGTAATAGATATAATAATTGCAGATTTTATTTATGAAGTACGGTAGTCGCTTCTTGTTGAATATATGTGTGAAGTGATAGAACTACAATAGAAAATATTTCCTTTTGAAGTAGCATAGGTATTCCCATTTCTAAATATACATAAACTGAAAGCAATGTCACAAACCTATGCTCCTGGATAACATTTTGACAAGGGTCTAAATGGATGAACTAAGTGGCAATGTCATAAACCTACACTCCTAGATAACATTTTGACAAGGGTCTAAATGGATGAACTAAATGCTTACTTTTAGACCTTGGGATTTCATCCAACATTTTGGCATCATTGCTGAGGATATGTGCCTCACAACCTTTTACGATAGAATTCAAATATTGTACCATATAAATATTTTGAGATGAACCAAGATGTCACCACTTTTGGAAGAAAAGAAAGATCTCCTTTAACTTTTCAATAGATTAGAAATGATTATACATGTATAGACTATGCCCATCGCTCAACTAAAGAACATCACAAACATATATTCAATTGTGTGGAACCAACGATTGATTTTCAAAGATCTAATATGCAAGGTTGTATTTCTCCAAGTTCATTATTTGAGAAGCTTGGCCATTTTATGATGTGTGTGAAGTTTGAAGTTGAAAGTATGTTTGAGCTTTGGATCTCTAGGTGTATATAAAATGCTTTTTTCATTGAATCGTACTAATTGTCTATGCACTCAATGCAAAGTGAAAGTTAGTGCACAATTACACATAAACCTCATTACAGAGAAGCACACACAGATCGTTTCTCGGGAATTATCATCCTCCTCATTTCGTATTTCATTGTTATTGCAGACCCGCCTGGAATATGAAAGGGGAAAAACCGTGGTGTTTACTGGTCATTCCATGGGAGGGGCTATTGCTTATTTAGCCATGCTATGTATGCTGGATAAATAGCTCCAGCCTGGCAATCCTAAATCTATTTTCTCCATCACATTTGGTTTCCCTTTGGTTGGTGATGAAATTCTGGCACGAGCAGTTCATTGCAAGGGGTGGGTAGATCAGTTCTATCATGTTGTTCTAGGACGTGATTTCTTCTCTCTAATATTTTTGGCCCCTTCTATATCTTTGCGTAACCCCTTGGAGGCACTATTTCCCTATTGGAAGAAATCGTTGTAGACTGCGGGGGATTTTATGGGTTCCACTGACACAGCAATGGAAGAAGCCCTCCCTTTAAACTTAGATGGCGTTACTGAGTTTTTTAGTAATGTAGTACAGTAGTGTTCGACCATGGTGAATTACAAGAGCGCAGTTAACATGAGTCCCAACAATCCCTTGATAGCTGCTATAAAGCCTCTGATCAAACTGAGCCCTTATAGTCCATTTGGACATTATGTATTCTATTCTAAGAGTGGCGGGATTCAGGTAGAGAATCATTTTGCTCTGTTTCCCATCCTCTATTATACCCTTCAAAATTCAAATGCCAAATTGGAGGAATTCATATTAGAGCACATCGGTTATGGCAATATCTTACCCTGTGCCTTGCAAAACATAGTGAAGTTGAATGAGCTTTCAAATCTTCCTTTGTCAGACGTAAGATCAATTTATCAAGACAGGAGGATCAGAACACAACTAGACTCCCTTGGGCTTGGAATTCAGGTAACATTGTATTATTATTCTTTAATTCATTTTTCCTTATCTTACTTGCAATAAAGTTGAAGTATAAAATCATCCGTGTATGCTATGTGATATGGTGATCAAAATAGCATAGATCCATATTCTTCAATTCAATTTTTCTTTCTCTTACTTGCAATAACATTCCAAAATAAATGCTCCACGTATGGTATCTATGTTATGTGGTGATAAACTCACATAGATCCATATTGGATCTATTCGTGGCCATAGGGATTAAGATTCAAGAATGGCCCCATCATAGACCTAGCCTGGAGATGGATCTTGTAAGAAGTAGGCTTTTTTACACATTATTATTTCTAACTTAAAATAAAAACCTCACCCCACTCGGGTTATAGAATATTGTTGTACAACTAGAATTCACTTGCTTATTTCAAAGGCATGCGCATCTTAAGTAAGGTGATATCACTTAAAAGTTGAAACAAGATGGACAGGAATAATATGGAAAGTGCATCGCCTCAATCTGCTTTGTAATCAAAGTAAAGTCTAGGATGATAATCATGTGAGTCTTTTATAGGTATATAAAACAAACTTTTTATTTTATTTTATTTTAAAGTTTTATAAATATGTACAAACATCGGAAACAATAATGTCATTAAAATTAGGGATACATTTGAAAAACAAATCTGTTCTAAAAAATAAGAATGTAATTTTGATATTTTTTTTATTATTCTTTATACAAATATAAAATTACAGTTATATAGATGACGTAATTTTCAATATTTTAGCCATACCTCACTTGGAAAATACATAGACCAAGGTTGAAGCCCCCTAGAGAGTTCTGTGCATCTGGTCTTAGTGCAGATAGCCCCTTCTACAACCCCAAGCAAACCATCTTACAATTCAAAACAAATTATCAATATTGAGAGGTCTAGCACAAATCTCTTCTCATGTTATCAGCTGGCTCTAATTCTCTCATTTTCATGTTTTGGTTCACTTCAACGGACAACAATGTGGAGGCTATGAGGCTCAAAACAACAACTTTTAACAGAAACTATTTTGGGGTAAGAAAGATCAATCTTGCACTTGGGACTAGGGCATTATGGTGTATGGAATCCAAAGAATTTTCAATATCCATTTACCATGTGGAAAAAGGTGGGTTTCGTGAGAAACTCCAAAATTCACAATCTCAAATTTTGCAGGAAGGTTGAAGTTAATGTGGAGGGCATATCATGTAAGAGTACCAGAGGTATGTAATTGACAGGTTTGTTACAATAGCCAGTGAGGGGAAGTACCCCTGGTACTCTATTGACACCAATTCAAGAGGTGAATTTTGACATTCCAGTTATATTTCTGGGAAAATCTTGTATGGAGATGAGACTCATGCATGATTAAGTTATTTTCCTTCTTTGCTTTGTATGTTGAATTGAATTTATCTATCTTTGAATAATAGGTCAAGAGAATTTCCTAAATTGAAATCTTAATTTGTAGTCATGAGAAAATACAAAATTAGGTGGTTCCAAGAACAAATCCGCATTTCTGAAGAATTCCACAACAACCTTGCTTCACACAATTGGTGAATCTGAGAAGGTGGAATTTGTTGCTCATATCAACAGCTACATTATTGATGATCCAGTGATGAAAAGATAACTTCCAATTGATCCTATGACAAATTATCTCTTTGATATAATGAAAGATGGCATTCTTATATGGTGTGAAGCAGCAATTAACTAATAATTATAGCCTTGTTGCAATTATAGGATAGTTGCATTTCATTAAGTTTTGACTATACTTGGATCTTGTGGTTTGTTCATACAACTAGCTGTTTTCATATTTCTGAGAATGAGGACAATTATTGTTTCTATTTTTGTGGGCATGATGCAGTAAATTGATCAATGTCATTGTTCCTGGCACCATTGATGATCGAGAAATAAATACGAAATCAAAGCTTAATCCATTGGAAATCAATGAAAATCATACAATTTGCCTCAATTATTCAAAGGCCATTGGATGAACAATAGTAAATATTGGAACACAGGGCTTAGTTGAAGGGTGGTAAGTGAAATATTATGTATAGTTGTATATAGGTTGTTAAATTACATATTGTATTTGAGGACTTATATGATGGGATGGTAGGCCAAATAAGATGTATAGTTGATCCCACCTTTATATATTACCACTGCCACACTATGTTAGCTCAATTCAACAGCTGAGTGTTCTGAGTTATATGTCCTAATATTGAAAGATTTAAGGCTACTGTAACTGGCATAAATATATTTATGCTACATGTCTAACTCTCTCTATTTGGCTATGGGCTTTACCTGATGATTTCATGGCCTAGATTGTTAAATTACATATTTCATAACTCACAGAAGCCCAACCAATGAGATGTGGGATTCAAACTGTGGAAGCACATAACTCAGCCACTAATACCTCAAACACAAATAGATAAGCACTGTGAAAATCAACCAAAAACATCCCACGTGTCCGTCAGATTGATAGGATATAAATGATGGCACCATGCTATCGTCATCCAACTATTTCACAAATTCCATACATGGTATTTGTTGAGTATACAGAGCATGGAAAACAATACTTAGTATACTGTAGATCATTTAATGTTGATGTGTATGTTTGATCATGGTTAAATTTTGAGCAACTCAAAATCTAACTGTCATCAAGCATACACAGCACCATGCTAAGTATTACTTTCCTTTTATCACTGCCATCTATCAACTCATTTCACTTTTCAACTCGACTCAATTACCATTTGGAATCCGTCCTTTTTTGTAATACACTACAAAACCAGGTATGACCGAGTTTAGATATCTTCATTCTCATACATGAAAATTCGACATTGATTGTGTAGTGAGCATAATAATGATTGAAAATGTTAGTTCAAGGGTTGAAAGTCAAAGTCTTAAGGATATCGTTGAAGAAAGTGGTTGAAATATCAATAACCTAGAGAAGAGGAAATATCGAGCATTGATGGCATAAGGTGGTGACTGTGAGAATCAAATTCGAGACAATGAAATCTATGAAAATAAAGAAAAAATCAGTACCAGGGGATGGCAGATTAGGGGGAGAAGTAGGGTTTCTGTTACGAATCCTCAAGAACTGTGAGATTTCTTTGGTTAAACATGAAGGATTTGATTTGGTTTGTGTTGGAGATTCATCCTTTCTTATGTATTCGTTTGTGTCTTCTTCACTATTTTACTCCATTGCACTTTAGAATTTTATATTTGACATCTCGCATAATATAAAACTCGGTCACCATTTGGTTGTTCTTTTTTTCAAAGTATTTGTAGAATTGAATGGATGTTAAGCGTTTATTTTACTGTTAGTAACCAACTCCTTTTGATAAATTCTACCTCAAATACAAATTATTGTTGAGTTGTTGAATTCTTCGATGCTTAAATCAATTTTTTTGTCACTTTAATCATCTTCATAATTACCTGATATTTGATTTCATGTGCATGTGATGCCTCCATACAAATAAAATCCATGTATTTTTCCCTGTTATGTTGCATTTCCCAGGATAGTTTGAAATCCATGTATTTTTCCCTGTTATGTTGCATTTCCTAGGATAGTTTGAAAACGATCTGAAAGGTAATACTCAAGTAGATTCTTAATAATCTTTAAAGTAGATTCTTAATAATACATTGATAAATTTGAAAAAGGTAAAGGGTTTCTCTATCAATATATAATCTTTCTACATGGTTGCAATTTCTAAAGATTCATTTAACTGAGAAATTTGGTTGTGAACATTATAATTTTATGCTCTTTAGAAAGTAGGTGCATTCTGGTTCTTTGATTGATAGGGACTTGGACTCTGTTTTCTAACTCATACGATGTCTGGACCTGCCTTTTGAGGACTTTATAAATGGAGAGGTCGTTCTGTTTTGGAAATTAGTTTAATTGCCATGTTTCTGCATTTTATCTAATCACACAATGTGTATATTGTATTTGGAGCCTCATCTTGTCCTTGGCTTCATATCTCAAATTATCAAGGTACGTTCTGATGAGCTTTAGTTCTAACAGTGCATGGTAAGAGTTGAAATCTGACATGATTCTCTAAGATCAAAAGGGCGGTATTATTTAATGTGTTTGCTTATACAAGAGTGTTGAATGATGTTGTGTAACTTTGAATCTTATCCTTATTTATAACTGGTTTGAGAGGGATCACTTTATTGGCATTGTATGAAATGTATGTTGTATTGCAGTCACTCTGTTTTTCATAGTTGCTTCTTCTGTCTTGCAAGGTGCTACACATAGCATAGATATTTTTCACAACTAAAATTCTTACCTTATCCTGTAGTTTAAATGTTCATCCAGGATTAACTATGATAATAACACTGATGTAATTGTTTCAGATAAGGTGTATCAATTTCTCACACTCCTCAGACACATTTGATCCTCTTATCGATTTGAGTTTGGAAGTAGAGAATTTGAATTCAATAACAGAGGCATTAGATTCTTTCATGAGAGAAGAAACTTTAGAATGTGATGCCAAGTATGAATGTGAGAATTACAAACTTGGCAGCTCTATTTTCAAAAAAGCTTACGATTGATAGTGAACCTAAGATTTCTTAAATCTAGCTTAAACGTTTCATCAATAATGGGATCATTTGGAGTAAAGTACACAAAGAACTTACATATCCGAGAGTTTTGGACTTGAATCATTTTACTAATGATGAACAAGACAATCAGGTACTTTATCACTATCATTCCATTTGCATGTAATTTAAAACTAGTTTTTTCTTTATCTGAAGCAACCTCTGTTTTCCTAATCTAGCTTTTTTCTGCAAATTGCAGGGAGATTTGAAAAATGAATTATATGGTGTACTTGGGCACTTTGGGTGGAAAATGTACTCAAGACATTACTAGAGCTTTGTACAAACCTCACCTGATGTCTGGCATAAGCGAGATGATTGTCAGGTCTCTCTCTCTCTCTCTCTCTCTCTCTCTCTCTCTCTCTCTCTCTCTCTCTCTCTCTCTCTCTCTCTCCTAAGTGTATGTGGTATTTTTCACTGTTCATGTCAATGACAACAGACACTAATAAAGATCTGGTACTATGCTACTTGCTGTAAACAATGAATGTGATTTTAAGT
The DNA here is from genome assembly GCA_001517045.1 of Pseudotsuga menziesii. Classification (NCBI taxonomy): domain Eukaryota; kingdom Viridiplantae; phylum Streptophyta; class Pinopsida; order Pinales; family Pinaceae; genus Pseudotsuga; species Pseudotsuga menziesii. Next base: position 50,722 of record LPNX010041141.1, read on the forward strand.
CATCCAGATAGTTAGACCATTTTTTGGGGGTTTTGTGCAAGATTTGGTGTAAAACTACAGTTAAGTTATTAAAAAGGCAGTTAGTATAAGCAATGGTCACACTCTTAGCCCAGTAAGAACACTTAGTTTTGTGTAATATTCAAGGAGGTCTACATTTGTTTTCCATCTATCCATTCTTTAGTTGGCTGAGATAGGTGAGAAAATACAGGATTCTTGAATTCCTCTTTTATTGTCACAGTGCAATTTGTGTTGAACCCATAAATAGCAAGCAGCAAAGGATTGTCACTTTGAAGATTTCAAACATCTTAGATTGATACCACCTTGAGTGTCATAATCAATGTCAAATGTGAAAATGGATTCAAGATGATGACGAAGGACCTAAAGAATCTAAGACAACATGGTGGTTGAATCAGTTTATTGGTCGTGAAATGAAGCCAACAATGGATTGAACATTTCCCTTTGCAGAGGATCGCTTGTTCGTACTTACTTTAAGGGCGGGATTAGAAGGATATCACATGAATGTGGATGGCAGGAATGTGACCTCATTTCCTTATTGAACTGTGAGTGACTGTAACTTATTATACTGAAATTTTCTTGCTTCACCACACTTTTTCGATCAATATGCTTAGATAATGAAAAAGATCATATCAATTTGAATAAGCATGCCCTCTTCTGGATATTTCACCGTCTGTTAGAGATATTCACATAATATTGTTTTATGTTTTTGGGATTTAGATTTATAACTGAGTCAATACTATCATAGTGCATCATGAATCTTTTGTTTTCCAATACAGAAAATGTAAACTGTGAGACTAAGGACTCAGGAATAATCATAAAGGGAGTGATAACATGAGACGTGAAATGCCTGGATTAATAATCTTCTGACCGAGAATTTTTTCTGATAGTGTGTTTTTTAATCAATGGCCTGCTTTGAATTTTAGTGCAATTGCTGAAACTTTTTTTTCCTACTCATTGGATTTATAAATACAACAAACAGTTTTTCATCCTTTTAATTGTTGAATTGCTACTCAGACCCATATTAGGGCCTTGGTTCCTACATAGGTTCATACAAGCTCATTTCCTTTCTTTTGCAAAAGTATGGGAATATTGTCTTACAAATTGATTATATAATAAATGTAGAATTCAAATATTCGCACTTAAGATAATTGGCAGGCACTATTTTAAATGGAGCCATCTAACATGGATTGGTTCCCTAATGCCTTATTTATCTATGCATTTTTCTATTTAAGCTCCCTTTTGGAGCTTCTTCCACTTGTGGGAGGCTTAGAGGAAGAGCCTAGTTTTTTTGTGGCCAACATCAACAGATGGATGGAGATATGATCGCAATGCCTTTGTATACTTAGACAATAGACTTTCTTACACTATTTTCCAACATTTTCACCTCAAGCATTCCATGTTTTTAGTGCTCCTCCCTTTAGTGCATTATTAGAACCATGTGGTAAGTCCTACCCTATGGCATAGAGTTGAAGAATATAATTTAGACATGTACTTTTGCATACGTTTGGTTTGAATGTGCCAGAAACAGTTCGAGTTAAGTCTATTTTGTATTTTGTCATTGAACCAATGCTCTGCAAACTTCAATACTGTCATATTCACTATTGGAACAGATATGTCATTTATTTTACTTGTGGGATCCTAACATTTCTTAAAAAATACGACTTTGCTCTCATCTTCACCAACCATTGATTATTTGAAGGATAAATAATGGAGAGAAATGAAGGCAAGTGCACATTAAAGTATCCAAATTGCCATTGCTACTTCTGTTGGTCTATTGATTTTTCTTGCCCTTGACATCTTCCATATTTTTCCCAATTTCAGAGTACAAGATCCAAATTAATGCTCTTGTGGCCAAAGCACAAAAAATGCCCGAGGAGGATGGACCATGCACGATGGGACTCCATGGCCATGCAACAACACTCGAGGCCATCCTTGGATGATCCAGGTATCACATGCTTGTCTTTAATCCTGTAGTCTTATGTTTCCTCAGAATATTTTGGTATGATCTAAAGACTAAATCTAGATCCATGAAGTCTGTTCAAAATCCTTTCAACTATTATTGTTATCCTTGTCCTTACAACAGACCAGATTTCCTATTCTGAGGAATGGGGTATAATATCCACTCTAAAGTTTTCATTTGCTTTGATCAACCATAGGCTACCATGAGACCACTCTGTCGTGCACCTGATTCCTCTTCTTTTGGAATTGGTTACTAATTCACTTCCATTTATGTGCTTCATTGCCAAGTGTGATCTTTTACAAATCGTTGTAAGTTGATCTTTTACTAATTCACTTCCATTTATGTGCTTCATTTCCAAGTTTGATTAGGCTGCAACATTCATATGAAGCTAGCAAGTTTTTAAATGCAAACTCGAGACATTGGAGCAATTTGAAAATGGGCACCTTTAAAAAAACATGGTCAGCATCTTCATCATTCCTGCTGTTAGAATATAATCCGTCAGGATTATTGTAAATAAATAATTAAATAGGAATTTGAATAGTTGCCCGGGAAGGTGAAAAGGCTGGTTCTCAACCGCCTCATTGTAATCTATAAATTAATGTTTTATTCATGAATAGAATATTGAATCGGGAGTTATTACCAACAAGTGGTATCAGAGCAGGGCTGTCTGCCATAACTCCTAGCTGTCATTCTTCTTGCCAGTCCATTGCCAGACTGCTCCATCAGTCTGCCAATCGAGCCGCATGCATTGTTTGCGTTACAATTCCTTCTTGATTGAGTTTGTGGGCTGCGAAACCCTAATCCGGAGGCGTTTTGTATAGCATGGGCATAAAAATTCTGTGTTATACCTAAACCCTAATTTTCTGTGTTGGAGTCTGCCCTCCAGGCATGCGTTTCTCCTCCTCCACAGCTGATTTTCCAGATTGAAATACATCCCTTAGAGAAGCAGTTATATTTTTAGGAAAATCATTCCACTCTCCATTAAATACAACCAACGCCTTGTTAAATACAGCCAACGCCTTTTGTTATTCACTTCCATGTTCGTGTTATAAAACCGTTCAGAAAATAAAATTAAGAACTCAAAAATAGAGCATTTACAAGACTAGTGTACAGCTCTCCTTCGAAGAGAAGCCGTGAAAACCTAAGAAAAACTTGCAGATTTAGATCAGTGCCTATAGAGTGGTAGGCTCGGCACAGCTACTGCATAAAACAGTATTATTATTATGTAGTATTATTGCGTTGAAGGATGCGTTGGAGTTGGGAGAGCGTGGAAGCTGCGACCTGCTACACTGGGCTACGATCTGAGCTTGCAAGCTCTGCTGCAGCAGTACCCTGATTTCATGAATCTGAAGACTGATCTGTATTTGTGTTCCACACATATTTGTGATTGCTACTAGCATGAAGGCACTACAACGTGAAGCGTGAACTGTGGGGAAGCATTGAACCTAGCTATTGTAGTCGAGCTGCGAGTTAGTGAAATCTTGTTGATATTGCTTTCAAATTCCTCGCTAGTTAAGAGCTACGTCTTTCTAGCAGTATCGTTGCTACCCTTACATTGTTGTGTAATACATTAAAATGTGAAGCATAAAGACCATTGCAATATTCGTGAACCCTAGCTCATGGTTGGTGTGAATACTACGAGATGTGAATCTCTCTCTGCCAGAATGGTGAAATGTGAAACTTCCTGCGTTGAAGCTGAACACTGCTGCGATCTCCTCCATTTATTGCTGCGTTGGTATTTGCTTGCTACTTGAAGGTTGCGATTTTGAATGTTGAAGACTATGAGTCTTCTGAAGATTCACGCCTCTCTGAATGATGGGCTTGGAGAGAAGACATTAGACAGCTGATGGAGAGTTGCAGACTCGAGGCCACTCAAGTTGAGCTTGAAGATTGCATACATGCTGCGTTGAGCTAGCTGACTGCGACTTGAAGACTGCATCATGCGTTGGAGATGATGTTTTGGGAATGCACAAACCCTAGACTGATATATTGCAGAAGATTGATATATTATGTTGTGACCGATATGTCATATATTGTGTTGTGATATATGTGATTATATAGACTGCGTTGTGATTGTATAGAATGCATTCTCTATTGAAGACTCTTGCTTATCATGCTGTGTGATGACTTCTATGTACATGGCATTCCTATTGTTTGGAATCTGAGTTCATTAAGATGTGCTGTGTGTGAAGAGACTGTGTTCACTGCGAGAGAGCCTGCATGAAGAGACTGACTGTGTTGATGGTGCTATCAATGAGAGCGTGGAGTGCGACTCCCCTCTTATCTTCGTGAAAACCAGCGTTGATTACCTATCAGTGCTAACTGATATATAAAGCTTGCTGCCTACTGCGTGCCCTATGGTGTGGCTGCTGGACGCTGTAAATTTGAATTAAAGTGCCTAAAACCATAGTTTTGCCCTAGTTCCAAACTGATATAATGAAGAATGATATAATGTATGCTGCTGATATAATGTATTCCGCCAGACTGATATAATGCATGCTGTGATTTGAGACTGTGTAATGGATGCTCAGATTTGAGACATTCTTATGTGATTTACATCATATATTGAATACTGCATAATACCTATCAGCATATCACATCTGCGACCAAGTTGAAGAGCTGTCTGAGTAGAGCTGCGTGGAGCTGAATGTGAAGATTGTTGCTGTGATCCAGAGAAATGCTGATGATAATTGCTGCTGCTAATCACTTGATTTTGCAGGGTATATAGTCTGGTGCTTGATTTTTTGTGCACTTATATCATTTGCACACTAATATATTAGCTTCTAGTGCCTCCACACATTGTATAAAAAGGAATGCTGTTGTATATTTGAAGCTAGTGATTGATATACTGCATATTGAAGAAGTTTGTGTATGCTCACCTGAAGCTTGCATTGTACACCTTGGAAGAGACTGTAGACCTGCAAGGTTATTTTTTTTCTCTTTGTCATATCAAGTTTATTATTGTAAACTAACAGTTGTAAAGATGCACTCTTTGGCATCTAGTATTGGTGCTGCCCTAGCTGGCAAAGACCATTCCAAAGACCCTTCCAAGGGAGATTGCGGCAAAGAGAGAGGACAAGGAATAAGAAATTTCAGAGGCAGAGGGGGCAGAAACAAAAGATCAGATCTGCAATGCAAGCGTTGCGGAAATACTGGGCACACATCATATCAGTGTTGGGCTTCATGGGAATCCATCAAAGACAAGCATAACCAGAAGAAAGATGACCAAGATGCTAGTAAATTTTCTGATTCTTGTATTGTTGCACATTGTAATCTTGGATTTAATGAAATGACTTCTCTCTCATCTTATAAAGATTGTTGGCTGCTTGATACTGGTGCAACATCACACATGACATTCAGAAAAGATTGTTTTGAAGAACTTAATGAATCAATAGATGGCATAGTTTACTTTGCAGATAAGTCAAGTATTAAACCAAAAGGAATGGGCACCATTCGAATGAAGATGCTTGGATTCCCTGATTTCTTATTGAAGAACGTTCTCTATCTTCCTGAGTTGCAGAGAACCCTGTTGTCCATGGTGGAGATTCGACAGCAAGGCCATTCCATCCACATGTTTGATGGAATCGTTGAAATAAGAAAGTCCTCTGACAACCAAGTCATCATGACTGGATACGAAGATGGAAAGGTGCTGAAGCTCAAGGGTTCATCTGCAAGATTTCATAACTATGCCTACCTCTCTCAGCATGGAGAAGGTAATATGTCATCTAGCTCATTGTGACATGCAAGGTTTGGTCATCTAAATTATAACAGTCTTCGCTTGTTGAAAAAGAATGGTGTATTTG
>LPNX010041141.1:58074-112889 GCA_001517045.1 Pseudotsuga menziesii
CAAGATATTTCTTATGTTGTTGGCATACTTTCAAGGCTCATGCATAAACCTTGTGAAGGACACTGGTCAGCTGCAAAGAGGGTTCTAAGATACTTGAAAGGGACTCAAGACATTGGACTCAAGTACTCTAAAGTGGATGACTTCAAACTTATTGGGAACTCAGACTCAGATTTTGATGGCGATAAGGAGACAGGAGTATCAACTTCTGGATACACTATGAGTCTTGGATCAGCAGTTGTTTCATGGAGATCACGCAAACAATCAGTTCTAGCAGATTCAACAACCGAAGCAGAATATGTGGCTGCAGCTGAAGCAACGAAAGAAATAGTATGGCTCAGGAAGATACTTGAAGATTTGCAAGAAAAACAAGAGAACTCCACTCCATTGTTGGTCGACAATACTTCTGCAATCAATCTGGCAAAGAATCCTAGATTCCATGATCAAACCAAACACATCAACACAAAGTATCATTTGATTCGACATCATGTAGAGGCCAAGACAGTCCATCTTCGACATTGTTCCACAAATGATCAAGTTGCAGACATCTTCACCAAAGCACTTGGACGAGAAAAGTTTGAAAGATTTAGAAACATGCTCGGACTTACGAACACCCCTTCGGATTAAGAGGGGGATTGTTAGAATATAATCCATCAGGATTATTGTAAATAAATAATTAAATAGGAATTTGAATAGTTTCTCGGGAAGGTGAAAAGGCTGGTTCTCAACCGCCTCATTGTAATCTATAAATTAATGTTTTAGTCGTGAATAGAATATTGAATCGGGAGTTATTACCAACACCTGCAATAGCTGTAGTTTTCATGTGCTAATCCTATGTTATAAAGCTTTCCTTTTATCAAGGGAACCATGTATAGAATGTATCGAGAAAGGAACTAGATTTTAAAGAAAGCCCTTGCATCCCAAATAGATTTCACTGTGTGCCATTTATGCTTGTATCATTAAGATTCTAGTGTCTTTTAAGCTTGGTTTGAATGGAAGGTCCAGGGTTCATCTTTTTGTACAAACATCTTGTCTTTTATATTGGGATAGATGCCCCATAACTCAAATCAAATGCATTCAATTATGTAGAAAAACCTTGAAATACATCCAACAAGAATATTAGTCATAGATGCCTATTAGATCTCAAACACGTAAGTAAGTTTGGCTTTCATTAAAGCTGGGCACATTCTTGAGTTAAGTTGGACTCGTGTATTTTCTTCTTTGTTAATAGCTTCTAAATTTAATATGCAACTATTTCTGCAACAGACACGGGAAGTGCTGAGAGGGATTTTGGCTTTGAAGGTTTGGCTTCGACTTTTATCTTTTCTTTCCTTTTCATTCAAAGCCTAAAGGTCTAAAGGGAATGGAGGGGGGTCTTATGTTCAACTTCACTCATTGGTTTAAAGAGTTTTGAGTAGCACATTTCTTATCTGACAGCAAGGTTTGACCAGTTACTCAGTTTGTCAAATAATTCTATTTTTCCATGGAATACTTGTGTTGCAGAGTAAGGATGAAGAGGTTTCCCTAGGCTTGGATGGCAAAAGCATATTTCTTGTTGGTAAGTTTCAAATCTTGGGAAAACAAAATCATTTTCAAATTTTACTATATGCACTCTTGGAATCTGTGCAATATTAATAAAAGAAAGGAGTCGATTCACCACAATATGTAATACGATACACTTTTAAGTAATTTGTTGTTTTACAGGAATGATGGGTTGTCGAAAGACCATTGTGGGAAAAAATTTGTCAAAAGCTTTACAGTATTACTTCTTTGACATGTATGTTACAAAGGCCGAGGATGTGAATTTGAAAGTCAACTATCATTCTCAATTGTATATAGCATATGTTTTTCCGTGTAATACGAAACATTTTGATATGTATCTTGTTGTATATGTGAAATGATAAGTTGATTGAAGAGTCTGCAGGTAGAACACATGTAGCAAAAGTCTTCAAAGGGAAAAATGAAGAGTACTTTAGAGATTCTGAGGTGATGCCTATTTACCTTCATCACATTTTACTACAACCCACTTCTACATCATTCAAAGAAGGAAACCAAAATGATTTTCATTGTATGCTTCCTTTATTATCTATGAATTCATTCTATGGTTATTTTATCATCTATGAGGTCCATTGCTCACTTATATTAAAGACCCTCAATTGGATTCACTTGGAAAACATGTTTTTTATGCAAATAAAGGATTGGATTAGAGTTGTTGATTTCGTAATTTGACATGGGATTTATTTTTGTTTGTGTTTCAAGTTTGTCTTATGGAAATTGGGCAAGGAATGTTAGTTTTTTGGAGTTTATGATTATCTCTAAGAAATGCTTGCTGGTATTGCTAGGGCCTTATAGCCCTTTTGTTTATGGTTCAATTGTTGGAAAATTAATTTGGGTTGTTTACTAACTTTACTCCATCAAGTTTCTTTCCTTCTTGTCAGCAATTTGATATGGGTTGTACTTGTGAACAAGTTTTTGGCAATCGAAGTAAATTTTACCATTTTCTTTGAGATTATATTTTCTGCTTGTAAAAATGTTGTCCAATTCATGCAGGTTGTGTTTGTTCCTGTTCTTATTGGAAGCTTTATATGGGTTATATTTTGTTTCTGATTTTGTTGGTTTTCTACTTGCTAAATCTTCTTGTTTTATGTGGGATTTTTTATGAATAAGTGTTAGGTTTCGTCACAAATCGCAACAAAATCTTAATGAAAGATATGTTTTTGTTTTCCTTTTTTCTCTTTCAAGGTTTGTTTTTAGTTTCACATTGAATTATTAGCCCCTTTTTTTCGTTTTTGGTTTTGTCCTCCAAGCATTGTAATTTTTATGCTCTTGACATTAAGTCTAACGTTTTCTCATGTTTCTTTCTACAAAAATCTACCGACCAGATGTGGAGTCTAGACTTTATCTCCTTTTTCTTGAGCTATGGCAATAATATTATGTGGCATCTTATTTCCTGTGTGGCTGGTTTAGTTATTGGGAGAGACTGTGACCAACTGGATTTTCAATCTACAAGTTTCAAATGCTTGCTGATTTAATTTTTGATGTTTCTTTCCATTTGAGTTCGAGGATTTTTCCTTGAGTGAAGCTCATCGCTTACTTGTGGGCTGTTGGATTTTTTTGACTTTCTACATTTCTAAGTTCTATTACATACCCATCAACTCAGGTGAGATTCTTACTCTATTGAAGCACACCCACATCATTACACTTATTGGTCTATAATCAATAGTATTGCATTTTAAGAATCGTGCATAAATATTTAGTCGTACATTTTGGGAATCATGGTGTCATGTATTGTATTTTTTCTCTTTTCTGAGAATTGGTTATAGCCCTAGCTATTAATTATATATATTTTAGGAGGCAATTTCCTTGGACAGTTTGATTGAAAGTCGTAATAGGTGTTGAAGCATTATATATATATATATATATATATTCATTCAAGAGGAAAGGAGAAGTCATATATATGTATATATTTCCTTGTACACCTCAACTGAAAGTGGCAATAGGTGTTGTTGAATCATTATATTACTTGCATAATGGATTTTTTTTGTCAGTCATTCACGGAGATGTGAAGTCTTTCGACATCTTGCTTTCTGAAGAGTTTGAACCACAAGTATAAATATTTTCAAGCAAGAAGCATCAAGACTAAGTTTGATGGTTCAGTATTATTATAAATCTTATTCGTGATCTAGATTTGTAAACTGATACTTGGAATTCTGCACCAATGAAAATTTTCAACAAAATTATTGTGGCTTTAACTATAATAGTTGTAATATTTTGGGCTAGCAAGGTGGGCATCAACATCTTCATATATCACATGCAGTGATGTTTTAGGAACATTTAGGTATGCACAAATCTTCCTGGGTTCAATTGGTCATTTTCAGATTAAGGTTATTCAATTTCTAACCATACTATTCAATAATTGTGATAGTAGTTTAACAATTATTTTGCTCCAGAATATTTTTGTTTATGAAAACGTTAATGACAATACAAATGTAGCAATCTGTTGGAAGATTATTTGTAGGGATGATGTAGCAATTCATCAAGCTTTGATTAACTCATGATTGGAAGAAGTGAATTTTCTTGCCAACAATATATTTCTTTATGATTGCTTATAAGTTTTCCATGGCCATAGTGGTTTCATATTCTTATCTGAACAGGAACATGAATTGATCATGATTTACCTCAAAGAATAATTAATATCAGCTAAACATTGACTTCTCTAAAGCATTCCTTTATGTCAGAGGCAAGCTCATCGATGGAAAGGAGGAACTTCATACTCCGTTATCTTAGCTGTAGATCTGAGCAGTGTTTACCTAGAGGAACAAATTGTTCACATGAGACAATGTATGTATCAGAATGAAGAGCATGCCTCATCATCCAAAAAGCAGAAGGAACCTCTTGGAAATGCTGAACAATTGAAGGAAAAGAGAGTATTGTATAGGTCTCCCTCATCGGGAGATTTATATGATCATGTTAGGAAACAAGGAAAACAAGATTCTTTTTGTAGGAAGTCTGCCTCATTCCATGAAAGGGATTTCACCAGATAACAATCTTAGAACACTGAACAGAGTCCCCAAAACACATGATAGGGATTTGGAAACTAGAGTTTTTCATAGAAGACAACTGTCTCTGGGCTCTATACCAGATACCCAAAGCCTCTTCTTTCTATCCCAGGCTATGAATGGTATCCTTCATTTTTACAGGGGGCTTGAAGAAAAAAAGGCATTTGAACTCTCAACAGAGAAAAGGAAATCAAGAATACCAATTGTTAGCCATGAAAAAGAGAACCAGTTGCATTTGAAAGCTAAGAACCTACATGCTTTGCCTCCAGACCGAAGCTCAAAAACAAAGCTCACTCATTCGTACATATCTTATGGAGACACAACCCCTAACACCAAATAAAAAGGTAGCAAATTTGGAATCATGTATGATATCAAAATACTTGCTTAAAGAACATACATTTTTTTATGTGCACCTGCACTTTAACAATATTATATGAGTATTCATTTCAAGTTGTAAAGAACATATAGTTTTTTTATGTGCACATGCACTTTAAGAATATTATATGATTATATATTGATTCAATTATGTATGATATTATGACATCTTCCAGACACAGCATACTCCGGTGATTACTCATTTTGGACCAATGAAACTACCATCTCTGAATATTTTTGAAGATGGGAAAAGTACACAACAAAATAAGCTTTCTGAAGATAGTGTAAAGTGCTTGATGAGTATTTTTTTGAAGCTAACAAGGCCATCGTTGGAAACCAATAAGGAGACACCATCAATAGTTTCACGGTCAACGTTTTCAAGTGTAAGCCCAAAAAGCTATGGCTCGAGAAGCACTTTAAAATGTAAAATACCTATGGAATATTCAGAAGAAATACATTTCAAAGATTCTTATGGTGTTTGTTCTGAATCAATTCTAAGAGATATTTGTCAATACAAATATTTCATGATATCTCTGCAGTCTCATTTGACTTGGATCGGCTCCCAAGCTATGCTTCTTTATTCAGAAGATTGAGGTGTGTTTGTCACTTTATTGGAATATCGATAAACATCTCTTAAATGCTATTTGGCCAAATCGTTCACCTATACTGATTCCTTTACTGTAAACAATCTAGATTATTTGTGTTGATCATTGAAAGGTCAATTAGAATCTGTTACAATGTTTCCATTCTCATTTAGTCATTTTTAGGTTTGGCCTAATTTATAAGTCTCTGCTTTTCAGATTTCTTGTGAGCAAACTATGTTCTGGAGATGTAAAGGGCTTGACATATCAACAGAAGCTAGTGTTAGTTTTTCAACATTAAGCTAGCATTATGTTAGGATCGTTACTGACAGAATAACAAGTACATCAATATAACATAAGAACATCACAAGAGACAAGAGACACAAAGAGTTTTCCTCGGGGAAATCATAAAGGAGAAAACCACGCAACTTCCTCAGAGATAGAATCAGCACCAAAATAGTAAAATCCCCAAATCAGTAGTCTTCTTCTTCTGTCTAGTCCCAATGTATTTCCTTCCTCACTAATGCACCACACTTGAGTGAGTGAATGATGTGTGTGATAAATAGAGAGTCTCACTTTCTATTTATATTCTTCCGTTCACTTGAAGTGCACTCAATCATGTCGGCCTCACTTAACAATTACTTACTAGAGCCGACATCTCTATGAGTGTCTAATAACCCTAGTGCCCCGAAACTGTGGGGACTTTAACAATGACTTGACATGACTTATTTACTTTATTGATCCTCCCGATAGGAACATCGGGGCATGACAACATGACTCAAATACATAATAGAAACATCCCGTAATAAACATCGGGTTACAATACATAAGATACATAGATGAATACATTCCGAAGTTACAAATACATCAACACTCCCTCTTAACTAGGAAGGTATTCTTTCGACACAATTTTCAACACTGGTCTTCTTCTCTGCATCTTGAGTCTTCCAAGTCTTCAAGTCATCTTCATCTTCAAGTCATCTTCACTGGATCATCATCACTGGATCTGGATCATCTCTCGATCTGGGTCAACATCACTGGATTGGATCTGGATCAACACTGCTGAATCTCGATCATCACTCGATCTGGATCATCATTGGATGTCTCATCATCACTAGATCTCGATCATCACTCGATCTGGATCATCACTAGTGCTATCTCATGATTCTTCTTGTCATAGGAAGTTGTACAGAGCCAGCCCTTTTTCATGCTGGTTGTAGGCCTACCCATCATGTAGGTCTTCGCCCAGCACTTACATCTGACCTACTCGTCAGAAAGGCATGCCCAGCACTCACATCCGATCATGTAGGAACCAATCCAGTAATCATATCAGAAAGGCCCAGCACTCACATTCACTAGCATGATAGGAACTCAAACTAATATTATCTGTGAAATTGCTCAGCACTTACAACCACCAGCATGATAGGAAATCAAACTACTATCATCTGTGGAAAGGGACAGCACTCACATCCACCAGCATGGTATGAACTAAAACTACTACCATCTGTGGAAAGGATCAGCACTTATAATCACCAGCATGGTACGAACTCAAACTACTACCATCTGTGAAAAGGCATAGCACTTACAATCACCAGCATGGTACAAACTCAAACTACTACCATCTGTGAAAAGGCACAGCACTTATAGTCACCAGCATGATAGGAACTCAAACTACTATCATCTGTGAAATGGCTCAGCACTTACAACCACCAGCATGATAGGAACTCAAACTACTATCATCTGTGGAATGGCCACTGCACTTACATCTAAGTATGTGGGAACAAATACCTCAGTCACCTCAGAAAGGTTCTCAGTCCTAAACTGAGGATCCTTGGTACCTCACCAAGTAGCTCCATTCAAAGAATGGTGGTAGCCCTTATATCTAACACTAAGTCAGAATGGCTTAGCACTCATATCTAACATGGGAGGAACCTAATCCTTTAGCCATGACAGAATGGCTTCAGCCCTTACATCTGATCAAGTGGGAAGACATCCCTCTATCACATCAAAATGGCCATGCACTCATATCTGATCATGTGAGAAAAAATCTCACGGTCATATCAGAACAGCCCTCAGTCATAAACTAAGTTTTCCTGGTACCTCACCAGGCAGCTCCATTCCAAGAATGGTAATAGCCCTTATATCTAATCGTGTAGGAACCAATCCTACAGTCATATCAGAATGGCTTAGCACTCACATCTGACATGGAAGGAACCAATCCTCTCACCATGACAGAATGGCTCATCCCTTACATATGACCTGCTCGTCAGAATGGCTATGGATATTAGCACTCATATCAGTCATGGAAGGAACCAATCCTCTCACCATGATGGAATGGCTCAGCCCTTACATCTGACCATGGAAGGAACCAATCCTCTCACCATGTCAGAATGGCTATCGGTCTCATCACTTTCTCTTGGAGGGAACCTCGATCTGGAGAACACCAAGTCTCTCTCTGAAGTACTTGAACTTCATCCTAGCCAATGGCTTCGTCAATACATTAGCTATCTGTTCCTCCATCACAACATACTAGAGCTTCATTGCTCCTCTCTGCACCATATCCATGATATAGTGATACTTGATCTCAATATGCTTCGACTTGTCATGGAACACTGGATTCTCTGACAACTTCACGCAACTCTGGTTGTCACAATGTATACAAGTAGCATCCAACTGGACATCAAATATATCAGACAGTAGCTTCCGCATCCATACTGCCTCACAACTAGCTGAACAAGCTATGACATACTCTGCTTTAGCTATACACAGTGCCACATAGGATTTCTTCCTGCTAAACCAAGAGATCACACCTGATCCCATACTGAAGCAACATTCGGAAGTACTCTTCCTGTCGATGGCACTTCCTGCCCAATCTGAATCAACATAACCCTCTAGGTTAATATTTTGATTCGCATCATACTTGAGCCCATAATCAACTGTACCCTTCAAGTACCTCAGAATATGCTTTGTAGCAGTCAAGTGAACACTTCTCGAATCTGTCAAGTATTGGCTCAAGGTGTTCACAGCAAAGCAAATGTCTGGTCTCGTGTTCGTCAGGTACATCAATGACCCAATAATCTGACGATACATCGTAGCATCAACCGAATCTGATGAAGCATCACTCAATAGCTTTAGGTTCGATGCCATAGGTGTGGCCATAGCTTTGCATTCCATCATCCCAAACCTCTTTAGGATCTCTACTGCATACTTCCCTTCTCCAAGGAAGATTCCATCTGTACTCTACCACACTTCCATACCTATAAAGTAATGCATCATCCCCAAGTCCTTCATTTCGAACTCAGCAGGAAGCTTTCTCTTTGTATCAGCAATCAACCATCTGTACTTGTCACAAATAGATCATCTACATACAGTAGGAGCATCACTGGGTTTCCATCTTCAACCTTGTAGTAAAGGTTGGAATCTGCTTTACTCTTGGTAAAGCCCAAACTCGATATAAAGCTATCAATTCTTCCATACCAGGTCCTGGGTACCTATTTCAAACCATACAGGGATTTCTTCAATCTGCATACATGAGACTCTCTGTCATGTGTCTCAAAACCAAGTGGTTGTTCTACATATACTTCCTCTTCCACTACACCATTCAAGAAAGCAGTCTTGACATCCATTTCGTGTATCTTCCATTTCATCACTGCAGCCAGAGAAAGTACTGATACGATGGAAGTGTATCTGGCTACAGGTGCAAAGGTTTCTTCATAGTCTATTCCTTCTTTCTGAGAGAAACCTTGAGCTACAAATCTTTCCTTATACTTTTCAATGCTACCGTCTGCAGCATGCTTGATCTTGTTGATCCATTTGGAAGTTACAACTGACTTCCCTTCTGGTCTTGGGACAACATCCCAAACATCATTCTTCATGATCGATTGATATTCTTCGATCATGGCATCCTTCCACTCTTTCTATTCTGCCACTTCTTCATAACTGGAAGGTTCTTTATCAATGAAATCACATAGTAAAGCTACATACCTGAAATTGGATATGGTCCTCTTTCTTTCTCTGTGATTCTCTTCTGGAGCCCCATATCTTTCCGTACCTTGGATAAGTTCATGTACCCAAGCAGGTTTCCTCTTATGAGGATTCTTCTCCAGAGGTGGATCTACAGGTCTTTGTGGTTCTTCAAACTCTTGATCTTCTTCTTGAGCTTCTTCATTCATGATTGTATCATGAATTCTGGGTGCTTCTACTTCTGCTTCTTTAGGTTCTTCAGCAGGTCTCTTTCTGGATTTGTTGTAAGTTGTGTCTTCATCAAATGTCACATCCCTGCTAATTTCAATCTTCTTGTATCCTGGGAAATAGATTCTGTAAGCCTTCGAGCTTTCAGAGTATCCCACAAATATGCCCTTCTTTCCTAAAGGATCTAATTTTGTTCTCTTTTCTTTTGGAATGTGTATGTACACGGGACAGTCGAATAGTCTGAGATGGCTGACTTCTGGTTTCTTGTCGGAGAAGACTTCTTCAGGAGTTTTGTTCTCGAGTACTCTATGTGGAGTACGGTTCTGTACATACATCACTGTTCTAGAAACTTCATCCCGAAGATGCATAGGTAGATCTTGATCATGAAGCATAGCTCTTGTAGCTTCCATGATAGTTCTATTCTTCCGTTCCGTAATCCCATTCTGTTGTGGATTATAAGGAGTAGACAACTCCCTCTTAATCCCTGATCCTTTACATAGCTCTTTGAATTCATTCGAAGTGAATTCTCCACCATTATTTGATTGAAGAGTCTTGATATTCTTTTCAGTATGGTTCTTTATCAAGGCTTTGAATTCCTTGAACTTACTGAATACTTCATCTTTGTTATTCATAAAGTAAATCCATGTCTTTCTAGAAAAATCATCAATAAAAGAAACATAGTATGCATACCCACTTAGTGAGTTTGATGACATTGGACTGCATACATCGGAGTGAATGATTTCCAGAATACCTTTGGCTTTTCTTTCGCTGCTGGGAAATGTCTTCTTTGTATTCTTCCCTTTCACACATCCTTTGCAAACTCCATCATGTTTTGCTTGGAATTCTAGAAGACCTTAAACAACTTTTCTTGCAATAGGTAGTGCTCTGTAATGCACATGTGCAAGCCTTCTATGCCAAAGTTCATTTGGCTCTACCATGTCATGGCTCAAGTCTTGTTCTAGATGGCCATTCAATTTGTACAAGCCTCCTTCTTATTCTCCAATCACTACCGCATTATCGATAGTCTTTCCTTTTGGCCACATGATGACTTGCCATCTATGAATGCAACCCGCGTTCCTTTTGCATCCAATGCTGAAATGGATAGAAGGTTATTCTTGAGTCCTAGAACAAACAATACTTCTTTCATTGTTAGAGACTTACCAGAGTATAGCTTGTATGAAGATTCCCCACTACCTTTTATTGGATATTGGTAGTCATCTCCTAGTTTCACCTTGTGAGGTGATTCATGTTCTGACAGTCTTACAAAAGATTCCTTAAATCCCGTCATATGTTTGGAATCCCCACTGTCTATAAGCCAATCATCACTACCATGAGTAATGTTACTTGTGAGAGCGGAGATTAGAACATATTCATCCTCGCTTGAAGAATCTTCACTTTCGTATCTGGATCTCTTCTTGGATGGTTCATCATCCTCTGCAGCATGAGCATGATGTCTTCTTTTGTTCCCCTTCTTCTTATCAGAAATATTTTTGTTCTTAGGACAGTCTTTTGCAAAGTGTCCTCTTTAACCACATGTATAACATCTTAATCTAGATAGATCCCTTTTAGGATGAGAGCTCTTACCTTTGGAGAAATGAGGATTTCTTCTTCCCTTCTTGGAGTGTACTGTGAGGGCTTGATCTTCATTTCCCATCTTCTCTTCTCGGGCTACTATTCAAGCTTCTTCTTGAGAACATTCTTCCCATAGTCTGCTGAATTTTATTAACTTCTTTCTAGCACAGATTCCTTGGATAAAAGCATCCCATGACCTAGGAAGGCCATTCAAAGTAGTCATCACAATCTCTGCATTTTCCACTTCCTCATCAACAGATTCTAATTGCTCTTTTATTTGAGAAACTCTTGTGAAGTAAGACTATATAGTTTCTGCATTTTGAATCTTCACATTCTTCAGTTGGTTCCTCAGGGTCATCTTCAGATTGATGTTCTTTCCTTCAAACAATTTGGTTAGGGCATCAAACATAGCTTTAGGTGTCTTGAGAGAGGACACCTGTGGGATAAAATGATCCTTAATAGAATCAGAAATTATCCTCTTTTTCATAACCATCTTCTTCTTATGTAAGGCCTTTTCCTCATTTCCCTTTGGAACTGAAACCTCCTCCTGAATGTAGGAGTCTAATTCATTCTCTTCCAGGACCAGGAAGATCCTATACTTCCAGGCTTGGAAGTTTTCAGCTCCCTCAAGATTTTCATCAAGCTTGGTATGATGAGACATCTTTAAATGAGAACCTCAAATGGAAATATAAATGATTTTAGATCTTACTAGGTTCAAGATGTCGGTTCTGAAACTTGAGCTGAAATCCTGCAGAGCTGGTTTAGGAGCAAACTAGGGTTTTTATTTTTCGGAGTTCTGTCCACCCAAATGCCTTGAAATTTGTTCCTAACTTCGATTTTGGGGTGGAGATCAATCCAGGCCTGGGCTCACTGAAAAATTCCTTTTCTATAAAAAGCCCTAATTTTCGACCCCAGTGACAAGTCCAAAACTGAAAAACCTTAGAATTGGATTATGTTTCGACAGAAAGATGTTCCCTAAGGAGGAGAGTTGTTCCACCTTACTTTTGCTGAAAATATGTGGAGGAAGGTCCACAAACTAGGAAGCCCTAGTTCTTGCAGTTGCATAGTGTCTTCTTCTCAGGTTAGCTCTGATTCCATGTTAGTTTTTCAACATTAACTAGCATTATGTTAGGATCTTTACTGAGAGAATAACAAGTACAGCAATATAACATAAGCACATCACAAGAGACAAGAGACACAAAGAGTTTTCCTTGGGGAAACCATAAATGAAAAAACCCCGCAACTTCCTCAGAGATAGAATCAGCACCAAAATAGTAAAAGCCCCAAAGCAGTAATCTTCTTGTTTTGTCTAGTCCCAGCGTATTTCCTTCCTCACTAATGCGCCAAACTTGAGTGAGTGAATGATGTTTGTGATAAATAGAGAGTCTCACTCTCTATTTATATTCTTCTGTTCACTTGAAGTGGACTCAATCATGTCGGCCTCACTTAACAATTACTTACTAGAGCCAACATCTCTATGAGTGTCTAATAACCCTAGTGCCCCGAAACTGTGGGGACTTTAACAATGACTTGACATGACTTATTTACTTTATTGATCCTCCTGATCGGAACATCAGGGCATGACAACATGACTCAAATACATAATAGAAACATCCCCGAATAAACATCGGGTTACAATACATAAGATACATAGATGAATACATTCCGAAGTTACAAATACATCAATAGCTAGCCTTTTGGATCAAAATTTACAATGCCTACATGATGCATGTATGATGGTTGCATAACCCCTAATTTACATCTATAGCTTCTTTTTATTGCCATCACAACAAACTCATTAATGGGCTCTCCCATTTTTTGTCTATTGCTTTCTAAACAGTTGATCTTCACTTTAGGATGCATCTTCTTGTGACTAATACAAATTTAACTTTTACACTTGAGAAACTTTAGGCCTTCGTTGAACATCAGATACCAAGCACCCCTCAGAAGGTTGTTTCACTCATGCGCGAGGTATGATAGCCAAAAATGAAGAATGCAATCAATTGACTTTATTGCTCGTTTCCTATAGTAGTCGCTGCCTATATCAGAGGGTGAACATTGAAGGCACTTTTTATAACTTATATAATGACAGGTTATCCTGCTTCTTCAATGGCAATAAGATTATGAAATAATTTGTAGAATTTCATATTGCCACTTTTTTGCAGTCATTTAATTTCTGTGACTACTATGATGGGAGGGTTACACATAGTCCTTAATGTTGGAGGGAAGTCGATGAATGCATTGGCTATTGAACATTTCATACTTCGACCCACCCTTTCACTCAAAAGATGTAAGTTTGTTTATGTAATAATTTTCCATTTCAGAAAAGACATTTTAAATTCTTCCAGTTATGTATCTAACTGGCCTTCCCAAGTTGATTGAATGCTAGGCCTATTGGGAAAATAGAAAATCTGAAGAGGAGGAAATGATGCGCAGTGTTTATGGTTTAGAGTGGTATGAACCATTGATTACCTTTGCATTGTGTTGTGGAAGTTGGTATTCTCCTGCTGTAAGTAGTAGCTCTGCACCTGGGCTCATGTGTTGCGAATAAATCTGCCTATTAGTTCTGGAAATGAGTCTAAAAGAAAATGCATGGTGTTCTACTTGAGCCCTAATCTTTGCAGATCAAAATTAAATTCAAATTAAAAGGCAACATATAAAGAAAAATAGCTGTCTAACTTGGATGGAAATGGATACAGGTTTGCTAGACTCTTTGAAAAGTCAATATCTAAATGTGCAAAAATGGAACTTGGAATGCTTCACATTTGAAATTGCTGCAACTCGGTCGATTTAATCTTGTAACTTGGTCAATCGTTGGAATTCTTATGTGTTTGTCAATGATGTTGTTTTTCTTATTAATAGGCTATGTTGGTTAGGCGATGATAAACACTGGACTACCTGTTTCTCTCTTCTTCGGATTAGTACTTGGGGTTTGTATTTTGCTCTCTTTATCTTTGCTTCATGTTAATATTGGGGATTTGTATTTTGCTTTGTTATTTTTATGATAAAACACAATTTTATATCAAGTTTAATTTGTTCTATTTCATCAATGGTTTGCAGTTTCATATCAATCCAAAGGAGCTAGACAATGAGGATCTTGCTTTCCTCTATCACATTGAGGCGTCTACCTCAATTGGGGATCCGAGCTTGCCTCTGGTTCAAGAATTCCAGAAGCATCTCATCAATACTTTGTTCAATGGACATTAGGTTCACAATGAAAGTGCCAGCCATGAACAGAGTAGGAATAGAAAAATAAACTGCATTACTGTAACAGCCATTTATGGGTCCATTAGGTAGTTCTTTTGACTCAACTTCTTTCTTTTTTTGTTTTCTAGAGATATATAACTAATTGTAGACTAAGCTTGCCTCTAGTTCAGGAATTCTAGAAGCATTTTCTCAAAACCATCTTCAATGGACATTAGGCTCACAATGAAAGTGTTATCCATCATCAAAGCAAGAACAAAAAAATAAACCTATATTATTGTTACAACAAAAATATTTGGTGCTGAGTACACAGTTCAGTTCAGTTCAGTTCAATGATATATCAGCCCTATGCAATGTTCATCACTTTCTCAAGATTTTCATGCATCAGTGCCTACTCCAACCCTTCCAGTTGCTTAATAGACTTCACAACTGCCACATCTATCAAAGGGAAGTGGTTGCCTTATCCCCTTTTGAGCCCTTTGCATATCTGATAGTGATTCATGCAATTTCATATATCCTTGAAAGAGTTTCACAGTAGAAAGTTGAGAAACGTGTTATGGGCTTGCAATCGAGGACTTCTATTATGTATAGTGTGATGAAGAAAATCAAAGGTGTAATTTCAAATCTGTTGTGACTGAAATGGAATGAAGTTGTTTATGCTCTTGATTTTAGTCTTGAGCAAAGTCAAAGCAATGTTGTATTCTTCAACTTTTCATTCTCGAAAATGTACATTTTTCTGCCTAGTTGGAGGAAAATTTTGCTTAAGATGTTAAGTATTTGCGAGAATGTCTCTATATGAGTAAGATGTAACTATACCGAGTGGGTTCTTGGAACCTTCTTCATTTAAAATGGTGGGTGGTTGTACTGGTTGATGCTTTCATTTATATGTAACAGATACTTGTAAGAGTGCTCCTGATTTTTATTTCAGGCACCAACAAGTCAACATTTCTATTCTATATAATTTGGGGTCCTGTATAAATTTACACCTTTCAATAGCTAGTAAGGACTAGAACTTCCAAGAACACTTTTGAGGTTAGTTTATCTAATTTATTGCTTATGGTTAGTCAATAAAGCAAGTCAGCATGAAGGCTGACTATTGTTATTGCCGCAGTTCTTTCTTATGACAGAAGTGTAATGATCTCACATAAATGAAATCTCAGATGGATGCATAAATGATGCTTTTATTTTTTTGTTTTTTTTTTTTTTATATTAGTAGCTAAAGAATAGAAGGTATATTCAAGTTTTCAAGCTGTGGACAGTCTAAGTTATTAGTACCAATAATATGAATAATCTAGATTGCCTCTTAAAATTAGTCAGGCCATGGTCTAGCAGTAAGGTAATGATGAACTAGGTTCAAATATGGCTGAACTTGCTTTGCCTTGTTAATAAAGGAATCTGTTTGTATAGTCCAACCAAACAAAGACTTTTGGATGTGGTTGCTTGGTAAAAGGGATCTTTGGGCTTGACTCTGAGAATTCCCTTTTTAATATGGGTGGAGTTTTAACTACGTTTTTCTTCCAAAGGCTTGACTCTGAGAATTCCTTTTTTAATATGGGTGGAGTTTTATTACATTTTTCTTCCAAAGGCATTTTACTACGTTTTTCTTCAAAAGCAAACAAAGACTTCTGGATGTGGTTGCTTGGTAAAAGGGCTCTTTTGGCTTGACTCTGAGAATTCTCTTTTTAATATGGGTGGATTTTTTACTACGTTTTTCTTCTAAAGCAAACAAAGAATTTTGGATGTGGTTGCTTGGTAAAAGGGCTCTTTGGGCTTGACTATGAGAATTCCCTTTTTAATATGGGTGGAGTTTTTACTACATTTTTCTTCCAAAGAAAACAAAGACTTCTGGATGTGGTTGCTTGGTAAAAGGGCTCTTTGGGCTTGACTATGAGAATTCCCTTTTTAATATAGGTGGAGTTTTTACTACGTTTTTAATATGGGTGGATTTTTTACTACGTTTTTCAATGGTACCATAAGAAGCATTGTGCACTCTTGAAGTTCAAAGGCATGACCATGAAGATGAACTAAATGGCTTTTGCATGTAAATAACAAATACTTTAGCGGTTAGCATTTAGAGTAAAATTTAGTGTAGCAAAAATACCAAAACCTACACCATGGGTGTATAACTGGTAATTGTGGTTTAAGAAAACTATGGATAATCTATTGGATACTTGCAGAGTGCTAGAATTATATTGTGGAAGCACCCTTAACAAGAGATGTTTGATTCGCATAGGGAGTTTTAACATGCAAGAGTTCACCTCTCATCTTGTGCTAATGTAAATTTTGATGTAATTCAGTGAAGCTTCTATATCAGTCATTTTTTCTGCGAATCAAGAATGCAATTGTTGTCCATGCTGAGCCACCGGTGAAGAAGATCAGTTTATTAACAATGAACATTATACATATTTAACAATTTCACATGCTTGTTATAAACACGTTTAAAAGGTATGATTAAGAAGGCTCATATTTGTGGAGTCGTTGAAGTTTATACCATAAGAAAATGCATGTCTTCTTGAGGGTGATCTTTGCATATACAATCATATCATATAATGAAATCTAAAATCTGATATTTGTTTTTGTCCTATACCCCGGTAAAATAAGTTAAGGTGAAAAGTGTAGACATAGATATGGTTTTGTAAGCACATATGAGTATAGCCACAGCTTGTAGCATATCCACTATATGGTTATAAATTAGTAGTTTTAACAACATTGTACTGGACATGATTTGGGTAGGAACTAACAAAACAAGTTGATTAATATGGAGTAAAGAAAAAATGGGACCTAGTTGTTTTATTTTTTGGTGGTTAAGTTGGTTGTGGTTTATTTCCTTTCTAAGAACCAGTTCCTCTGATATCTTTCTCATTCCGAGATGAGGCACCATGTCTTTTGATTTGTACAGATCCTACATGTCGTCTCGATTGTAGTTTCGATTAGACATAGGGATTGCAACTGGATTCAACATAAATTTCTCTAGGTAGAAAAACATTTTGGGTACTACCAAAATCTCACTAGCAGTGCCACGATCATCCATACTGCCATATTCTCAATTGGATTTGGCCTAGAATCAGAATCTTCGCTTTCTTTGTTGTACAAGAGGTTATCAACCCTCGCTTGAGTTTCTATACCACAATGCACCATGTCTTGTTTCTGACATTTTTGTCCTCCATAGTAAGATTGGAAATCCTTCTTTATGACCAGGTGGCTTTTCCTGGAATAGTGTTGGGATCTCCATAAATTCTCGTTTGCAACAAGTGACCTCTCTCAATATTGGCACAAAATATATATTTATTCTCCATTTTTTTGGCTCACTTCAATGTTACACTTTTTTTTCTCGCTTACCCGCTAACAACTACCTTAACGGCATATTATTGCACCTTCCTTGGGGCAATTGCTATTTTAGATGTCTACGCCAATTTATTCTTTGGCCTTAAGTTGAGCCATTTCTCTTATTTTGGTCATTGATCTATTTTGGATCACAAACAACCAAACAATAAAATCAAATACACCAAATTGTATAATCAAATGTGGTATAACCAAATGTCGCTTCTAAAGGTTTTGCTCATTGACAAAAATAATGTATATAAACTTGTTTCGAACCGTTGTTTGGAGGATTGCTTTGCCTTTGAAAACTCAGAGGCTTGCTTCGATTTGTAGAGGCACTTGCTTTTCCTTTCAGTTGAATGATCACACATCTGTATCAGACATGACAGGAATCACACTGCCAGTAAAGGGAGGCCCTTTGGAGGCCAACGGAGCAGAGCTCCGCTCCCTCCTCCCTTTCCCACCTCCCTCCAGAGATAACGAGCTTAGCCATTCTTAATTTGATTTTGGGTAAAGTCATTATTCTAAAATTGCGAACTCATTCCAGCTCTCAGAATCACGCTGCGAGTAAAGGGTGGCACTTTGGAGGCCAAAGGAGCGGAGCTCCACTCCCTCCTCCCTTCCTCACCTCCCTCAGGCCGCCCTTTACTGGTGGCCCAATTCTCAAAATCCCGCCATCAGTAAAGGGTGGCCCTTTGGTGGCCAATGGAAGGAGCGGAGCCAAAAGGCTGCCCTTTACTAGCGGCGGCCCTAGCAAATGGGCCACCAGTAAAGGGAGGCCCTTTGGCGGCCAACAGAGCGGATCTCTGCTCCCTCCTCGCTTCCCCGCCTCCAACCAGAGATAACGAGCTTAGCCATTTTTTATTTGATTATTGGGTAAATTCATTATTCTAAAATTGCGAACTCACTCCAACTTTGAATTCATGCAAATATTAGTTGGGTGGAACATTCTGACTGGATGCAGAGATGGAATGGTATCCATTAAAAATGAAGTTGTCTAAAAAATTCCTTCTCCCAGCGTGAATTTTCCCCAACTGAAATCAAAATTTGCTAGAAACGGTCTTAATGTTAAATACCTGGTTGTGTGACATGTCACGCAAGTAATCCACTACATTCCCCACTACTCCATTGCTATTAATTATCTTCTATGTTGAAAGGGGAATGAATTTATGTATTGCATCAAGATTGATATATAGTTCAATACTGGGTGCAGGTGGCCACACAATAGGGATGTCTCATTGCAGCTCAGACCTTACAATTAATTATGTTGCTCAGCTCAAGATAAAATGCAAGTCAGGTGACAATAAAACGATTGTACAGATGGATGTTGGGAGCTTTCGAACGTTTGACACACTATTACGTGAATGTAAAGAAAAATAGAGGCATCTTTCAATCTGATGCTGCGCTTCTAACCAACAACGAGGCACAATCATATGTCAATAAAGAAATTAAGGGCTCATCATTTTTTGGGATTTTTCAAGATCAATGGAGAAGATGGGAAGAATTGGTGTGCTATCGTCAAATCTGAAGACATTGTGTTTTTACAAATTACTAGGCCCTCGTTTTCCCTTGAATTTTGATTGGAGAATAATAAGCTCATTGCGTACCCATATCATATCTGTTATAACCTTTTGTAACAATTATATTTGATTTTGCTAACTGTTAAAACCATATTATTTCCCCACTAATTATTAATTTATTATTTAATGCTATATTATTATAGCATTGGGAATTATTATTATTATTCTTTTATACCAGATTCAATTTTAGAATAATGTCTAGAATAATCTTTTTTCTTTTTCGATAATGTCTATACCTAAAACGAAATTCCTTTTTTTGCTTGTACTTCCCCTTAAATGTAAAGGAAGCATATAGTTGATGTAGATATTAATGTAAAAAATGAAACGGATTTAAATATTCACACCTTTAACAGGATTCTAACAAAGTAAAAAATAAATTTGAATTTTAGAATAATGTCTATAGAATATTTTTTATTTTTCAATAATGTCTCTACCTAAAACGAAATTCCTTTTTTGGGGGGGCTTTACTTTAAGGAAGTATATAGTTGATGTAGTTATTAATGTAAGAAATAAAATGTATTTACGTATTCACACCTTTAACGAGATTCTTACTAGAAAAATTTGAAGTTGAATTAGAAAGAGAAGGTTAAGATGAAAGAAAATATGTTTAATTAAACTCGAGTTAAATAAATTAGAATAATCATAAATTAAAAGTTCTCGGCAAAACTTATATCTCATAATAAAAATAAAATGTTGTTGTTGTTTCAGAAAACAACACACGTTTGTGGAAACAATGGGAGGTTGCTTGTTTAAAAACAGTCAACCAAAATTGAAAATGAATTTAGCCCATGACTTACCAAGTCTTTGGCAATCTAACTGTATTTCTTGTCGTCCACCAATTTTTTGATACAAGAAGCATGCCTGCCTTCTTTGTCTCCTTGTTAGTTTCAAACACAGTGTATCATGCCTGCCTTCTTTGTATCCTTTATAGTAATGTCATTGGTTTCAAACACAGTGAGGTTATGTGTGTATTATAGCATTTTTCAACAGATGACAAAATTTTAAAGCCTAGGAAATGCTCTCGGCAAAATTGTAGCCATTTTAAATAATTTTTAAGAGTTCTTTTATTTAATGAGTTGTGCAAGTTATAGTTCATGGAAGTAGTAGAGATATGGCAGTGATTAATAAATAAAGGGATAGGATAGGATAAATGTACCATTCATATCACTTTTTATGTTGAATGTAATGTTTTTTTAATGTAATGTTGTGGGGAATTTAGGTGTTTTTTTTATTTATTAAATGTAATGTGGGGTGTTTAAATTTTTTAATTGTTTGTTAAGTAATATTGATGTTAAGGTTAGAGGGTTCTAAAAAAAAAATTTGTTTTTTTTGTTTGGGGTGTTTAGGGAGCTAAGGGGGTTAATTTTTTTATTATTATTTTTTAGTAATATGGATGTAATTTTTTTAATGTATTTTTTTTAATTTTAGTGAAACACTTGTAGCGAAGATGTCAAAAGATCCTAACCCCCATTAGGAGATATGTTTGGAAATGAGCACTTTGGGCATCTTGCACACATAAAAGACCCAATGGAAGAGGACATTAATGTTCATGAAGGAATCCAAGCTAAGAAAATTCCAATTTCAATGAAGAATTTGGACGGCCTCATATTGTTGATTAGTTTCATGTCTTGGAGAAAATGCAAAATTTGACAACTTTTTTATAAGATATATTAGTAATGTTTTGAATTTCAAACTTTATTTTAGAAATAAAATTTATATATATAATGTTTTTAATATGTTATTTACAAATATGTGGTATAGTTTTTCTTGAATTTATGTGAATCGTCATTTTTTGGAAAATAATATAAAATCCTATCATTTTTATACAAAATATCTCTGAAAATCCATTGAAAATTGTTTTCAATGTTTTTATTTACTAGAATTTTTTACAAATTTCTCAATAAAAATGTCCTAATTTGTCCATAAAAATGTCCTAATTTGTCCATAAAAATGTCTTATTTTAAAGAAAAATTGCAAAATGTATATGTTTTTCATTATAGCTTGCTTCTAAATGTATGTTATTTTGTTAAATTTCTAGAAAACACATTTGAAATATATATTAAATATATTTTACGACAAAGATGTTTCAAAGACCCAAAAACATGCCTCAAAATGAAAATGTGTGATACTGGTATCAACCCTTTTTGAAATGGGGGTAATAATAGCTACTAAAATTAGGAGAGAGAAAAATGAGAACTGTGTCGAGTTCTCGTTTCATAGTATAAGTGGATTTTTAAGTCTTTTACTATTTGTAACAGTTCGGAGGAATTGGTGGTTAGATCTTCTTGTATAGGGTCTCTTGGTAAGTTTTCTAGTTCAGTAAATGGAGATTCCTCCTCCGCGTATTCCTCCAGCCTTTCCATAGCTATGGTTAAACTTCAGAAACAATTTTTTTGTTGAATAACATTTAAAAGAAAATATATCAACAAAATAATTCAAAATCATTGTTTCATAAAAGCTAGTTGGCCTTCACCAAGGCCTAGTGTTTCAATCTTGTGCTTTGATACCACATGTCAAAACCACAAATTTTCACAAAAATTAAAATTTTTGATGTAACATAAAATGTTTATGGTCGTAGTTAGATAACTGCTAGCAACTAATAGAAAGAATGAAACAGTTAACAAAAGTATCTATTAACTTAAACACATATAGATTAATACTATTTTAATTTCGATCTGTGATGTAAAATAATATGCATTTAGTTGTTTCTAACTATACTGATAGTTTTTTTTTGTCAAGTAGGTGAGAAGTTACTTTCTAACTAGGGCTTACTTAGTGATTGCTAACTTTTCTGGAATTCTTGATCTTATAGGCTTGTCATGTAAACGTTGACTCGGTAAGAGTTTATTAAGGCATTAATCCAGATATACTTCTTTTAGCATAAAAAATACTGCTAGAGTAAAAGTTTACGTAATTGAATTCAAGGGTTCTATGAGGTAAAGTACCTTCTCCTTATTTGTCTTACATCTATATCGTTTATTTAAATGCTTGTCGTTATGATTAGTATCTTTGCACTATTGGTTGTCTATTATCAGAATGACTGCTACTTAGATTAAACTTATTTCTACCATTACTCTAAGTTATTTCCAATCCTTAATAGAGCTCAAGATTTAGTATATTAATACTCTTAATGAAACTAAAGTTTATTGTTGTTTCTATTTATAAATTATAATATTGCTTATAAGTATGGAAACAGACCTAAGGCCTTCCAAGAAGCAAACTTATATAGAGCCCTTAGCTTTACCTTTTATTTATCTTTAGTAAAATTTTATCAGCTTATAATTGCATTATATTTATAAGTGATCCTTTGCATGAATATCATCAAGTTGTGACTTATATTTTTCCAACTTCTTCATGTCTTATAAACGTGATGAAATTACAATATCATCTTATTCACTTATAAATAGTTGTGATACTACATGTATCCTTATATAATTTTACTATCCTTTACTACTAAGACTAATTTATCCTTGATTGAAATCATTTGGAGCTTTATTTACTTATGGACACCAAATAACTACAACTTCCATGAAGTTTATATTAGTACTATAGACTTCTTACAAAAATAAGAATATATTCTAGAGTATAAATACTTTCTATGTACATAATGTTGATTTATAAATTAAAATCCTTATCATTAGTGTTTAGATAAACACTAGATTTAATAACATAGTCCTTCAATGCAATATTTGAATCAATGATTATTATGAAAACTTTTAACTTGTACTTAAAAGCTTATACTCCCCTAGGGATCTCTCCATAATTGTTATTGTTCCATTCAAGATTTCAAATGTTTACAAATAACAAAGTTAACGATACCATAATGCTTTGGTATGTTACTAACGAATGTTCCATGTTTAAAAATAAAACCAGGGGTTAACGCTACTACACAATCTCATACTTCAGTATTGTTTGACTTATGCTTATCATTGATACATTATGTTTTGACTTGTATAAAAATATTATCATTGTGATCATTATGAAGACTATTAACAATAATTTGGTCTCGACGGCACAATTGCAGACTATAGAGCTTGACCCACTGTGGGATGGATAAATTTTGGGGGAATGTGGAACATCCACCACCATGCAATGCATGATTTAAAAGTCTCCATCGCAACCCTAGCTCTTCATTGTTTTGTCGAGGGTTTTGGTCTCTGGACTGTTGGGTTCACTACGACCATGAGGGCTCATTGTTGCTCGTCTCCAACTCCATAGTTTGTGTAAAAGTGAGTGTTTCCATTAGAGTGTATGGGTTACAAAGTTCACAGCTTGCACTATGTTTTTCTTCCTACATACAATACTTTGATGTGTGTGAGGGTAGTATAGCTCTGTCAGTAATTTTCAGTGTTGTTTTTCTTTCGTGGCCTTTGCCAAGGCTTACTCCTATTTCCGTTGGTAGTGTAGCATGTATTGTAATCCCTGTCTACTTTGTTACTAGTGAATGCGAGGGTTTTCGGCTGTTCGTTGTGCTGCTCGAGGTGTGGGCTCAAATATTCCTCGGCTTCCAAATATTTCTCTTCCAGGTAAGAAAACGTCTTATAAATGTTACAAGTTTTTAAATAAAATTTCAGTTACAGTTATAAACTCGATTTATAACCAAGGTTTGATCTTCACTTGAAGGTGATAATTCGCCTCTTTGTTGCAAGAAACTTCTCCATGTTTGGATTGGAAACAAAACCTATGGGTAAGCCTCAGTTACAATGTGGCTCCTCCCTGCTTGAACATATTAGAGGAAAAGGGGTTTCAGTGGAGAAGTAATACGACTTGGTTCCTTTGGTGTTTTAATTACTTAGCTCAGTTGTTAATTTAGTTTTGGGTTATTATGCCCTTGCTTGTAGCAGGGTTGCTCCGGCCATGTTGCTGTGACTTGTATCTCCTTTTGCTTGTCTTAAAATAGATAAACAAAAATGAGGGTTTTAATACTTGACTGTTAGTTTTGTTTCAACCCACGCCACGATGTTGGGTACACTGGCCATGAGATGGGTGTTGGAATTTTGTTATGTTTGTAAGCCTTTCGGCCTATCCAAGTAATACACTGGGTTTTTCTTAAAAAGATTTTAGTTCGAGCTCTGTCTCACCTTGTATATTTTTACTATGTGTACATCAGGGTTCCTCTTATTCGAGTGAAAATGAAGAACATTATTGTTTAATATATTTTGTAAATAGTTTATTTGTTAATATAAGACTGTAAATACCTAATCTGTAGTTTATAATATTTATTTACTTGTTTAGTTGATACAACGAGGGCTTTTTCTAAAATGAAACCCTTGTCTATGTGAGTTCTTCAATTGATTAATGATTAGGTTCTGTTATTTGTTAATTTGGATGAATTAATATTATTATCATTTTTGTATTGTGTAAAAGGACAATCATTTTCAGTAAGGACTGCAACAATTTATAGTAGACTAAATGTTTATGTAAATATTTATCCAAGTTATTGGTTGCAGCTTAGATGTTTTTATTTATTATATTTAAAGCACTTGGTTAGGGTTTGACCCTGAAGTTGAATATTTACCGGTATAATCCTGTCTAATAATTATAAATTGTTTCTGCATAGGTGATAATTAGTTTTATACTAGTTATTTATTTATATTTTATTGCTTTTCTTTAAGAAACCGTCTAATGGAAAATGCTCAAGTTTTTGAAATGATAAGGCATAATTTATGTAACTCGATTTACTCTTTTTAATCCAAGTACTTTTAAATTTAATCCTATTTGTTTATAATAAAATACTAGTTTTATATTTAAATGATATTGTTAGAAAATAAACTGTGTAATTAGTAGTTGTTTATTTTCTTGACTATATGTAAACTATATAATTCTAATGTGATTATCCTGCTGCATTTCATTCAGTTACTTTAGTGGAAAAATTAGTCTACATATTGATAGGGGGAGCAGCATGGTTAGATAAAGAAAATCAAATAATGTGAAGCAGCATTGTGATATTGTCATTGATGAATGCTTACCTTTTATGAATTTACTATATGAATACTGATACAGTCATTAGGTGGGCATGTCCTTTTATGTCACGGGCATTTAAATGATAAAGTTAAACACTTGAAGGGTATAACTAAAGTAAATCTATTGTGGGAATCCTGAGCTTATAAAGATATTCTTCAACTATATTGTACAACCACTTGGATGGAGATGATAGGTACAACAATAAAGGAAAAAGGATGTTGATGACATTGCAAAAAGGAATATAAAGTTTGATCACAAACAATGATGACATGGAAAAAAGGAAAAGACAGTTTGGACATCAAGTCAACGTGAGGATAGGTTACCCGACCTTCTCAACTGTATGTGGTCATACATCTCATATGTCTCATGAAAAGAGTGGAATATCTTAATCATCATCACTGGATAAGGAATCTCATGTGGTCATCTCATATTCCTAATAACATTATCATTTAATAACATAATCATTTAAATGATACGATATTGGACAATACATAAACGTCGGGGGTGAATCAGGACTGTTACCTTTCTCACAGTTTTAACCACTCTTAAAATAAGAAATAACAAACTAAATCAATAAGATAAAAAGAAAAAAAATCTCTCATGGAATCCCAACTGGTAAAAACAACAAACACTTTCTATAACTACAAAATTACATTTTCATTTGGTTTTAATAATTTCAAAAATATCTTATATCTTATACTTTTGTCAATACAAAGTACACAGTCCATGTCAAAAAAATATCCTACAACCCATCATCAAAGGGTGTACAAAAGAAAGCCTCAATCCAGCACCAAAAATACATTCCACACAATTCAAAGAAGGACACAAAGAGCCCTGAAGGCTTATCAATGGAAGCACCTAGGGTGTAAAGTGAAAATCCCCCTGAACTAAGGCATTTATATGCCATGAAAACAACTCATCAAAAGGAGCAGTTAGTAGAGCATAGTCAAAGGCTAAAAAAAACTTGAATCTTTACTAAGAAATACGAGTAAGCCATAGCAAGTATGTTGAATAACATAACTTAAAAGAACAAGATTGTATTGTTCCCAATAAACTCTCCATCCAACATCTCAATATAGGAGATTTTTCCCAGCTTAAGATAAAGTGATTGCTTGGATAAAACATCAACACTCATATTGTGCCCCCTGTAAATGTGTTGAAACTCTTCTTGATAGTGGATGTATCCCTAGGAATGAAAAAGAAATCCCTCCCATTCTCATAGCTACAAAAAACAAAAAGAAATAATAAACATTAAAGTAATAATAAACATTAAAATATTAATAAATGTTAAAAATAATAAACATTAAAAAGAGAAAAAACATTTAAAACTTATGCATCTTGAACCTGAAATAAAATTGATCTAAACAAAGTACAGACCCATACACTGTCATCATTTCTCAAAGAAAAAGTAGTTCTGAGCTTTTCCGTAGATCAATATACTGCCTCTCTCTCGGGCTCTACAAGCCTTCAAGCTATCCAAGCTTCTCGATTTATTCTAATTTTCTATGATCTATCCCAAAATGTATTGAGCTACTTCTAGCTTTGTTTACAATTTATTTCTATTGTGTTTATAAAATACAAAAAAAGAAATTATGTTTCATATCTATGGGAATAGGATCGAAACTTATGACTCAACTAACTAACTCATTAACTAAATCCTAAGATTATTCAACCACCTCTATCTATCAAAAAAAACCCTATCTATTACATTGGAAAGGATTGAGAGTCCTTATTCACTTATTCAATCAATTATTTAAAAAAAAAACAGAAAATTACAAGAGACCCAACTCTCTTCTAGAAGATTCCACTAAACTTCATGAAGTCATAAGTGACTTCATCATTTCATCCTATTTTCGTGCACCATGTAGCCATGAATCCTTGCTACAAGTCTACTGATATGACTAAAATTAACTACTAGAAACTACCTCAAAGTATTTCTTAGGTGTTTCCCTTCAGTGTTGTTATGAATTTACTATTTAGGTTTCTTTGGCTTTCACCAACAATGGGATTGTTGATTATATTTCAGTATTGTAGTAGGATACCATAGGAGGGTGACTATTTCAAAGAATTACCTTAGAGGGCTTCTCCCCATGCAACAAAAGTGACCAAAAGAAATCCTAAGCAATTCTACTCTCTCATCACTTGCTTCGGTGCACTTATAACCTCCATATTTAGCATGTTTGTACCCTGGTGCCTAAACTATCACCAATGAACATTAGGGAAATGTGTCATGGTGGAGGTAGATTGTGCATTACCGCTCTTGGAACATATAATCAAAAGAAACTTGTAGAAAAGGACATTAGAGTTTCCAAATATTAACATCTCCAACCTTGATTACTAATTTCAAAATGGTTTATGAAATTTGAATTCTCTCAAGATATCGGAGAAAGAGATAGTATGATATATGTTCATAATAGAAAATTAATCCAAATTGGTAATTTGACAATTTTTATATATGATAATAAAGTATTCTATGAAGTTTTATGTTTTGGCATACCAAAAGGTGATTTTGTGAGGGTCGATTCATACCTTGGAGCATAGTGTTTAGTCCTTTGATGCCATCCAATGGAGATGCTACCATTATCATACATTCTGAATCTACCCCATCTAACGAAATAATAAGTGTTAAAACTTAATTTTTTGACTCATGAGCATGATAATGGCATTTGTTATCTGCTAGGAATGGTTCAAACTTCATATTCTGAGGTAGCAAAACATAGAGCTGAAATATTGCAATTGTTAAGTTTTATGAGGTAGGAAAATGGAGGTAAGATATGATATAAGGATGCCATTGAAAGTAGGATATTTGGGTTGGATGGATGTCTCTAAATCCTTTGAGGATGCATGTGTGCCATTTTCTCATTTTTCATCCTAATAATATTTCTTAAGACTTAAATAAATCCTATACTAATAAGTAATAAGTTATGTGCTTGAAATATGTATTCTATCCTATACAATTTCGAGGAGGACATTTACTCTATAATACTCGTTGCCTAACAACATAATTGTAAGAACCTATAGGTATGCATAGATTTGATGTACAATCTTTGTTGCGAATTCTAGTGTAAAATAACTAGTCTCAAACAACTCACCAACCTCTATATTTTACCCACCAAAATTAGTTCTGAGACTTGTGTGGAGCTTGCATGGACACGTATATAGACCTACGTGGAAGATCTACACTATCCAAACTTGCTAAATACTAGTGTCTCTCTTCTCTGGTGGTGCACCCCTTTTGAAATATGGCCTCTCTCACAAGGATATCTACTTGACCTACTAGTATTTGGCACCACTGGGGAAACTACTAGATGCACCAAGTTCCTTATTAGTTCAGTGCATGGGAACACATTTTGGATAGACATGGCTTATCCAATTCATGCATAGGATATCCATGCCTTGACTAGTCTATTGATGGATGGATAGGATGTATCAAATGCCTTTTAGGGTACCAGTAAGCATAGCAAGTCCAAACTTTGAACCCATCCTATATGACCAGTATGGTACCAAGAGAGGAGGATGAGGTTTCATCATTACCCTTATAAACATTGTCCAAGTTTGAACGCTCTAGTTTGAATGAAATTTATGTGGGATATTATCATAAGACTTTTAAGGCCTCCAAAGTTTACATTCAATCCTTACAGAATATATGTGTATGTCAAGATGTCAAATTTGATCAGGATGTAAGGTCCCCTTACCTTTTATAAATTTACTAGATGTATATCGATACATTCATTATGCAGTCATGTCAAATAAAAGAAAATAAGAAAATGGCAATGCGAATGAGAGGAGGTAGAGCAGGTCGAAGAGGTAGACCTGTTGCAAATGTCGAACCGATGGAAAAAATGAGGGCTATGCAGGATAGAATGGAATCTATGGAGCTGTCTAAGAAACAAGAACCAGAATTATGAGATGATAGTGAATCAAAAGTGGAGGGTGGTGACCAAGAAGAAGAAGTCACACTAGAAACAACTGAGATGAAGTTGTTAAGGTCTATGTTAGGTTCCAGCTCTAGACCAAAACCCTATGTGTCTACTTATGATGAGAATTTGTCGGCATAAGGGATGATAGAATGGATAGGAGAGTTAGATGGATAATTTGATTATGAAGAGATAGAGGAGGAAAAGAAGGTAAAACTAGATGTGACTAGATTGAAATTCCATGCATCACTATGGTGGGATAGTGTGCAGGTTGAGAGGAAGAAGAAAAACAAGTCAGTAATAAAAATATGGGATAGGATGATTGCTAATATGTGAGGTAAATTATTTCTGAAGGACTACCAAATGAGTCTCTATAGATAGATGTAGAACCTTAGGAAAAGGTTGTTGACTATTAGAGAGTATACAGAAGAGTTTTACATGGTAAAATTAAGAGTAGGTTACAATGAAGATACCTTTGAGAAGACAACTAGATACATCAATGGGTTGAGAATGGAGATTCAGGATGAGATTAGTATGTTATCTCCTAGAACTATGGAAGGGGCTTATCAATATGCTCTAAGGTCAGAAGAGAATATAGCCAAGAAGCAAACCATTGGTAGAGGAAGAGGATATACCAAGGGAAAGGGACAAACAAGTGGAAGAGAGAAAGTTCCAACCTACAAGGATGAAGCTAGTGGTTCTAACCAGCAATATCAAACAGGGAAAGGATATCAACCTTGAGTTCGAAGATCCTACCATAGAGGTAGAGGTAGAGGTAGAGAGTCAGTATACTCATGTTACAGATGTAACAAGCTAGTCTATTGGTCCTATGAATTCCATGACAATGAAAATGTAGGACAAAGAGGCAACTATGATGCACAAGGAAAGCAGGAAGAGGCGCAAGCTCCTATGGTAGAAAATGCACCTAAGGTTGGGGAGGATCTTCTTATGAACAAGGTGCTATCGAAACCAAAGAAGGAGGTGGTAGAGTCTTCGCAAAGGAAGGACTTATTTCGAACTACATGAAAAGTTCAAGGGAAATTTTTCAAAGTATTTGTTGATAGTGGAAGCACTAACAATTTGCTGTCCACTGAAATGGTGGAAAATATAGAGATTAGGAAATTCAAGATTCCAACACCTTACAATGTGTCATGGTTGTGTAAGGGACATCGATTGGTGGTTACAGAACAAAGTGCAGTGGAATTCCAAATAGGAAGATATCAAGATAAGGTGACTAGAATGCATGCCACCTAGAGCCTCAGTACAACCTAGATATCCCACATTTAATGAAATACAGTAGAGGATATACTAACACTTCATAATCCAAGGTACTTTCAAAATAACTCAAAATACATGAATTAAGCCTTGAGAGAATATACGAAAGATTCACAAGCCACATAGGTGCTTCAATAAATAAGAGAGAAGTTGGTGCGATGACAATCATCTAGGAGACATGAGATGAAAAGGAAAGGGATTCAGAACCTAAAACAAGGATAAATCAGACCAGGGGTAGCAACCTAGGGTTGAAGTAGTTAGGGGGCTAAGAGAGATCGAGCAGATCTGGAGAAGTTCGAAGATATCAATGGTCGGAAGTAAGATAAAATTGAAGAAGTGCAAGACTATTATTGTGCCTTCAAAGATACCTCTCCAATACCACAGTTCCTCCAAGATATTAAACTCCCTTTGCAAATGAGAGTTTTTTCTTCCCAATAATCTAACGCAATAAGTAAGTCCACCATGCATGAAAATATAGACACATTGGCATCCACGTCCACCAACTATAATTGTTTAAGTGTTAAGTGGGGTATTATGATACCATATGATGTCATTTAGGCGTGCCAATTGAAACTTTTCTAGTTTTCCAATTTTAAATATGGGTGCATCCATGGAGGTGGGTTACAATTTTTGGAAATGCAATTTCGGAAAAAACACAAAAACGTACCTCAATCGAGATTTTTCCAAGCCCTCGATCGAGGTGTTAAGATCTCGATAGAGGTTTTTTCTAACCCTATATTGAGGTTTTTTTAAACCCTCGATCTAGCTTTTGATAAACCCTCAATCGAGGTACAAGTGCTTGATCGAGGGTTAAAAAAATCTCGATCGAGGGTTAAAAGAAGCTCGATCGAGCATCTTTAATCATTTTTACTATAAATAGGAAACAAAACTTTGATATAATTCACTATGTTGTTGGATAGAAAAGGGTCATTTATATTCATTTGTAGATATGGGTCATGGGGTAATTGGAGTTATAGATATGATTGATCGTATCGTCTATTAATCAAACATCTATAACTCCAATTACTCCATGACTAATATATACACATAAAACCTAGAGGAAGTGGCAGTAGTAATGCTTTTACTTGTTTCTTCTTCAAGGTATGTACTATTACCCACAAGTATTATTTTTCTAGTCAAAATTATGTTTTATTAACTTTTATTATCATATAATTCTATGTTTGATTTTAATTGAATTTGAAGACCTTGTTCCCATGAACAATACGATATTTGAAAAACTTTGATTAAATGAAATTTTTGGGTGTCTATATTCATGTTCCCACATGAATATGGGCACTCGAATATTTTTTTAGTTAAAGTTTTAAAAAGCTTGATTGAGCTTTTCATTTAATGAAGTCTTCCAAAAGATGCTTGGACACCTTGTATTTTGAATCCCCATTTGAATTCACGTCATTGAACATTTTCAATTCTTCTCGAAATGAGAATTAGTATCATGTTTAGTCACATGTTATTGATGTTGTTAAATTTTCATATGCTTAGCTAAAACATCAATATTTCATTTCATTTTCATAACAAAAGAATATAAATAGGATCACTGAAAGAAATAGTATCACAAGAACAACACAGATTTATCCTGGGAATACCCTAAAGGGAAAAACCCAGCAAAATCTTCCTCAATATAGATTCCCCAAAAAGATAAAAGATAAACCAACAAGGAGATCAAAGTCTGATCCTCCTCCTTCTCCAGCTACTTCTCTCTCTCCACTAATGCGCTATGTGTTCCAAATGAGGAGCACTACACCTCTATTTATATTCATCTATTCACCTTAATAATTAGATCTGACATGTAGGCTCGAGTTAATCATGTAGGCTCGAGTAACACATGTAGTCTCAAGTAACCACAATAGGTGTTATAGCAGATTTCACCACTCCAGGTGAATCACACATTGTATGGCCTTCCCCTATCCCGCTGCAGACTCATTAGACCCCATGGACCACTTTTTGTCCTTTAATGTTTCCTTGATCATCCCTACAAACTTATAAAAAATTATACACATGGATTTTATCCCAATAGTCGCGTACATACTCGGATTTGACACCTATAACCACGTATATGGGGATGTGTGCATAATCCAAATCCTTTTGGAGTTTTCCTTGACATGGATCCGACTCATTAGACTCCTAGCCTTCCACATGCCTTGAGATCGAACGGATTCAACCTTTCATTACCCATTTGAAAATATATATAAGGAACCCCTTGGTACATTGAAGGCATAAGAGAGAATTAAGAGCATCGAAACTATAGTCCATTGTTGCTGGAACTTATGCTTGAGTCTGCATCCCTTTTTCCCTTGGAGCTCTTTTGTGCTCTTCCCAAGCTTGCCATTTGCTAGTGAGCTTGCTATCTAAGTGATGGAGGGTTGAAGTGGTGGAGGCCCAAGTGGGGGATTCAGTTTCTCCGGTTCGCAGACGTGCCGTCAGAGGTTGTCTCTATCTTGTAATATTTGATTTATATTAATAAGAACTATCTTTTCCTATCCAATAATGTGTATTTGAATGAATATTGTATCCATTGGAATATGTCAAATGCTTTTACATTATTGCTTATATATGC
Organism: Pseudotsuga menziesii; assembly: GCA_001517045.1. Taxonomy (NCBI): domain Eukaryota; kingdom Viridiplantae; phylum Streptophyta; class Pinopsida; order Pinales; family Pinaceae; genus Pseudotsuga; species Pseudotsuga menziesii. Next base: position 91,186 of record LPNX010041141.1, read on the forward strand.
TAGAATAGATATAACACCATGATATATAGTATGCTTGTATTGTTTACTTGTTGTTGAGGAAGTATTGTATCAATTGAAGCTAAAGATTGGAAAGCTCAACGGGGATCTACTTCAACCGTCCGGAATAAGGTACGAGGTTCGATCCTTTAGTGTTAAACATTTTATTTCTATTGCATATTCGAAGAGATTGATTTCTAGAGTCAACCTGTCTGTTGTGGTACCCCAAGCCATAGGAATTTCTCTTCGTAACAGAATTGGTGACTCCGCTGGGGAGTTCCTAGTAGTTGTCCTTTGGGGGTTGATTTATCGGCATTCAATGTATTTGAATTTCTCTGTCTCTCTTGTTTCTGTGTCGGGTCTGGGGGCATGTATTCCTGGTAGAGTCTGATTGGTGTGAAGTTTGTCTCAGCTTGTCTGTTTTCCTTGAGTTTATGCACTTTTTCTTCCTGTACGCAGGTTTTTGACTTACAGTCGCGTATACACACGGATTATCATGTGATTTCCGTGTATACACGTGGGTTTACTGCAAATAGTCACGTATACCTTTGGTTTCCTTGTTGTGGAAGATAATTGGTTGCTGGGTGAATTTTGATATTTGCTGAGTCTCCTTTGGCACTGCCTGAGTCTGTTTTGACCCCTGTTTCTGACCAGAAACGTTTTTTTTAGCCTAATTTTTTTTTTTTTTTAAGGAAAGTTCTGGTCATGGCATCTTTGATTTTTTGTTTGAGATTAGTGCATTAGAGTTCTTTTAACTGAGTGCTTTACTTGAATGCTCTATATGTATTCTTGCAGAGTTTGAGGGTCGTAGAATCATTCTTTTGCTTTTTGCATCTCTTATATTTTCAAAAAATCCCAAAACATTTGCTTATCATCATGCATTGCATTTTGCACATTGCATTGTCCTTGCACTAGTTCTAGATTTTCTTTGGAGTACTAGTTAGGACTTCATATAGGAAAATTTGCATTTATCATTTGAAGAAGAATTGTGCATTTCACGTAGTAGCATACCCTGTTTTCATGGACACAATGCATTTGCATGGATTGTTAGGTGTGCATTTTACTTCTTGTTGCGTCATAACACAACTAGTTGCACAGTCATATCCCTTTTTGCGTAATAAATCCAACTAAAATCAACGCTAAATAAAATGAATTACACTCTTTTCTTTTTTAGGGTGCACCAACAAGCTTAGGTTTTAGGATCTTGGAATAGTTCATTGTGAGTTAATTCTCCAAGATCACTAAACAACAACATCTAGGTGTCTGTCCAGGTTAGTGGGTGAAATCCTTGGTATAACCATTGTTCTTAGGATCCTCCTCTCAAAAGGGAGTTAAGCATGAAGCAGTGTGAGCGGTTACTGATTGGGATGACCCCTAGTCATAACTAAGTATCACCGAAGATATTTCCAGGATTGTATTCGTATCTGGGGGCTCTTTCAAGAGTTTCAGGCTTAGCTACCCTGCCCATAGGGTCAATCCCGCCTACGACTATCTGCCTGAGCATTCGTTATATTGAGGTGACCTTAGTGGCCTTACCTAGGATATCGAGGGGGTACTTGTAGAGGTTATTCTGCAGGTGTCCCGACCAGGTTGGGGTCGGACAGCACAGTCGCTATACGCGTTGAAGCTGAGGGCCACAATAATTGGTTACATACCTCCACTTGTTGTGTATGGGAGTCTCAAGCATCTCCTAGGTGAGACATACCTACTTCATTTGAGAGCTCACTTATCCAGCCCTTGTTTTCTTTTGGCTTTAGTTTTTATTAGTGAGTGCTCTATGTGCGCTAGTTGGCCTAGGGTCTATGTAAATAGAGAGTCTTTGCTATTTTTTGAGTCATTGTGGGTTCGAGTGCAGTTCCGCGGTGCTCTCATCGCTTAGCAGGACTTCCGCCTTCTACCTCTCCTCCTCCTTTGGAAGAGAGACATAGACAGTCCAGGCGGACTATGTCACACATTGATTCAGACACCATGGGGGATTCTTCAGAAAATATTCATGAACCACCTCCTCCCATTCGTGTAGACGATGGGGAATTTACTCCTACTTATGATCCTTCACCTGACTTAGCCGAGTTAGGTCCTCTGATTTCTGAGATAGGAGCCATTGACACGTTACCGGTATGGCATGCCAGAGGATGCTGAGACTCACTTTGAACCCGCCACTACTAGCTATGGCAGTTATGCTACGACTGGTTTTCCTATGCATGATTTGACATTTCATGTTGAATCCGAATTTGAGCCTAGCACTATGCCTGGGGGAAATCCCATTCCTTACCATGCGGAGAGGTTTGGGAGTACTAGTCACATTGCACCTTCCCTCCCAGTGGTGGAAGCTACAGCATATGTTCCTCCTAGGTCTAGGGTTAGCGATCCCATTAGGATACCAGACCCAAGATGAGTGACGATAAGCGGTAACACGTATATTATTGCTCAAGTTCCTTCATCCTCGGTCCCTAGTTCTTCAAATTCCCATCCTCCACCTTATTCACATGGTCCTTCGAGTCGGCACATGGCTACGAGTCAGGTTCATAATGCGATTACTAGACCGATTGTGTCTCAAGTCTACATACCACCCTTTGCTTCGGGAGGTTATGTTCATGCTTCTAGAGGTTAGATTACTACTTCTGCGGCATATATCCCTACATCCGGTATGTATATTCCTACTTCCGGAATGAATCTTCCTATCTATGGAGTGTCTCATGGGGCATTGCAAGAGATGACCTATGGACCTTATTATGGGGCACAGTACAGACACAATTCTTCACCTTATAGTGGCGGGTATCAACAACCTGCCTACTCTCCTAATTATGGCTTTGTAGCTCCTACTAGTCAAGGTCCACCTCATTATGGTGCTTCCATGCCACCCTATACAGGTCAAATGGGAGGAGGACACTATGGTCAAGGCCATGGTGGCAACCAAACCTATGTGAACTAGGGAGCGGTCCATCGACCTCATCATCTTAGGCTCCCTTTCCTCGCGACACTTAATCTTCCTGATTTATCGAGACTTATGAACGATCCTGTGCCTCACGACCCAGCTTGGACGGTTGTCCCTACCAAGCTTCCTTTAGACATACCTAAGTTTGAAGGCAAACCGGGAGAGGATCCGAGCGAATATGTTACTACATTTCACCTATGGTGCTCTTTGAATTCGTTACATCAGGACTCAGTCCGCTTGAGACTATTTCAACGCACCCTCATAGGGCCTGCTGTGAAATGGTACATAGAGTTACCTAGGGGAGCCTTCACCTTGTTCAACGACCTTGTGATGACTTTTCTTAATCACTTCCAGCTACCAGTCCGCTATGACATTGGTACTAAGCTCTTATTGACATTTCGGCAAGATAAAGCCACCCATATTTCTGATCATATTCAGGAGTGGCGTAGATGGAAGAGATTAATTAAAGCCTTTATACCACTGGAGTTCCTCCTCGAGTGGTTCCTCAAATCGTTATTTCCATATATAGTGAAGGATGTTTCCACATCCGGAGTGCAGAATGAGGAACAAGCGATATTTAGGGCACAGGAACTAGACTTGATCTATGCTCAGTCTGGTTTATTGTATGATATTATTCCCAACGCGCCTCGTTCTAGTTTTGATCCCAAGGTGAAACCTAGACCACATGTCGATGGCATTGTGGGTTGTGCAAGTGCAAAACCTGCAGATTCGGTTGCAAAATAAGTTGCTCGGTTGTCAATCAACCAATCTGCTTTGGGACAAGCTACGGCTTCATCTCAACCCGCCCAAACGGCGAGTGTACCTTCTGTGCAATCGTTGGACTAGAAGGGTAACCAGCAGCCCAGACAGAATAGAAAAAAGGGTAAGAATAATAATCAAAAGGGTGGGAATAAGAATGAGAATGCCAACAATAATGACAAGAATGGTAGAAATGCTGGGGGGGACAAGCAAGCTAAGCATAAGGTTAAGTTTCCTTGTAAGTTATGTAAGGACTTACTTATGCCCTCAGATAGATGAAGCTTTGAGATTGTTAGCACAAGGCCCAGTTGTGCTAACAAACCCTTTACCGCATAACTAGAATATGAACTCAAAGTCCCATGACCAGTCCAGTGAGAATGATCCACCAGAGACTAGTGCTCATGGGTGCATTAACATGGGTTGTGCTGCGAAAATTGTGACGCGTGTGAAATATTATAGTTCGTCACAGCCCAGCCCAGGAAAAGAGCCTGATCCACCAGGGTCTCCTTTGCGCATTGAGAAACCTGCGGATAAACCTGAGGTTGCACCTCGCATTCCTAAGGGAGTTCTTAAGCGTTCGGGGCATAATCCAAATGCTCGATCCACCCAGAATTATTCAGTTGTCGAGGATTTGGGCCATACTCCTTGCGCGATGTCTGCATTGGAGGTACTTCAGAGTTGTCCTTCGCAAAGGAAGGCGTTGCTTTCTTCCCTTGGTGTGAATGAAGATGATTCTTCTTTGGTGATCAAGTTTGAAACCGTGGGACTGCAGCCTCGCTTACCCTACTATGTGTCTCTTTTGGTGCATGTAGAATTCCTTAATATGGTCGTCAAACGTACAGTGATTGACGAGGGTGCTACGGATTCTGTTGTGTCTTTGTCCGGTTGGAAGGGTGTGGGTTCTCCTGAGCTGTCCAAATCAGCAACTATGTTAACTGCGTTTGATGGGAGATATTTTAGGCCACATGGCATCCTTCCTTCCCTTAAATTCCATTTGGGAGGGAAGACCGTTGCGATAGAGGCTGAGGTGGTTGATGCGCCCCTTGACTATAATATGCTGCTGGGTAGGAATTGGATGTATAGTATGCAAGCCGTTGCTTCTTCCGTGTTTCGCGTTGTATACTTTCCACATAACGGGAATATTGTGACGATTGACCAAATGGCATTCAAGAATCCACTAGTTACTGCATCTTCGAGAGATTCAATCCCGATCGTTGACCACTCCCAGCCGGAAACTGGGAGTGTGGGTATAGGCATGTATCCATCCCTCATGGGAAGATTTAGTTGTCCTGCGCCGATAGTCATGATAGGATCTTGTTCCGATAAGGCTTCGACTTCTATGACCTCGGTGTCTTTTGGCACGACCCATATGGAGGATCCTTGGATTCTTCCTACACCGAGTACTTCGAGTGAGCCTGTCGAGACAACCATGCCCTTGCCTACAGTTATGATTGCTTATCAAGCTAATCTCAAATCTACTGCAGAGCCTTATTCTTCTTCTTTACAGACGAAAGAAGAAGACCCCTATGTGCTGCTGACATGGCAGTACAGTCTTCTCATGGCCATGACTACCTTGATATATTTTTCCCTTCAGATGAAGCGATCATTGAGGCTATGTCGGTAGTTGAGCCACCATGGGAGGAACTTCATCATAAATCGTACTTTCTTCCAGTGCTTGACCGTTTGGAGCATGAGGATTATAGGGAGATTCTTAGTCAAAATGTTGGTAGGCCCATGGTTCCGTTAAGCTCTCCTAGTCTGATGGCTAATGGAAACATGGAGAATATATCGTCAACGATTCCTATCAACATTTCTCACAATCCTGGCACTATTGAAAATGTCTATATTGGGGCGGAATGTTCCCAAGCTGAAATTATTGAATACACTGAATTATTTAAAGAATTTTGCGATATTTTTTCTTGGTCTTACGATGAGATGCCAGGTATTGACCCTCGGATTGTCGAACATGAGATTAAGACTTACCCCAATGCTAAGCCTGTTGATAGTGTTTACGTGCCATGAATCCTAGGAAAGCACCTGCCATTAAGGCAGAGATAGAGAAATTGTTGAAAGCAGGTTTCATCTATCCCATTCCCTTGACAGAGTGGGTTTCAAACCCCATTCCGATGGATAAGAAGAAGGGAGCAATCTGAATATGTACTGATTTCCACGATTTAAGTCATGCCTGTCCTAAGGATAATTTCCCCACACCATTTATTGATCATATTTTGGATGAGTGTGCGAGTAGCAAGGTGTTCTCCTTTATGGATGGCTTTTCTGGGTATAATCAGATCCAGATTAAACCTGAGGACCGACACAAGACTGCATTTATTTGTCCTTGGGGAACATTTGCATATTGAAAAATGCCTTTCGGCCTTAAAAACACCAGAGCTACGTTTCAACAGGCGATGACCTTGATTTTCCACGATCTCAAGTCTATTATTGAAGTACTTTTGGATGACCTCGCTGCTCATTCTCGTATGAGGATGCGTCATCCCTATCACTTGAGATTGGTATTCGAAAGATGCCATCACTATTCGGTTAGATTAAATCCTCATAAGTGCATATTTTGCGTGAAGTCGGGTCGTTTACTAGGATTCATCGTTTCGAAAGAGGGTATAAGAGTCGACCTTTTGAAGGTTGAGGCAATACTTCAGTTGTCTCCCCTAAAAAATATTCGTCATCTTCAGTGTTTGCAAGGAATGGAAAACTTCCTATGAAGATTTGTGGTCAACTTTGCCAATTTGACTAGAGGCTTCATGCGTCTCTTGAAGAAGGATACTCCCTTTGAATGCGATGAGCGAGCCCAGGAGTCCTTCGATGCACTCAAGCAAGCCCTAGCATCGGCCCCGGTGATTAGTCCTCCGGATTATAGCCATGATTTCTTGTTATATGTGGTCGTGTCTTTAGATACTATTGGTATGGTTTTGGTTCAAGAGGATGAGGAGCTCCAGGAGCATGTCATATATTACTTGAGCCAAAACCTTATTGACGCAGAGATTCGGTATTCTCATGTCGAGAAGCTTGCTTTAGCTACCGTAAATGCGGTTCAGCATTTGAGACATTACATTCTCCTTTGCAAGACCTTGGTCATTGCCCATGTCAATCCATTTTAGTTCATCCTCACACGAAGGATGATTGGGGGAAAGTATAATAAATGTATTGTCATTTTGCAAGAATTTGATCTCGAGTTTGTTTCGGCAAAATCGAAGAAATCTTTAATATTTGCTGAGCTTATATCGGATTTTTCGATCGAGACCAAGGAGTTGAGTGGCGAAGATACATTTGTGGATGGGCACATATTCCTTATCTCAACGTTAGACCCATGCTATGGGGATATCATAGTATATTTGCAAACACAGAGGACCCCTACTCACCTCTCGCGAGATGAATGACGACGATTACGGCACGTCTCTAAGAATTACCTTATAGTGGACAATACTTTGTACCACCGTGGGGTAGATTCCATTTTACGACATTGTTTAACTCATGATGAGGCTGAGGTTGTGCTGAATGATTTCCATGGAGGGGCGTGTGGCGGTCATTTATCTAGGCTTTCCAAAGCTCAAAATATTTTGAGAGCAGGTTATTTCTAGTCGTGGATCTTTAAATATTGTTTTGATGCGGTCAAGAGGTGCCACCCTTGTCAGGTGTTCACACGTAATATGCACTCGAAACCTGCCCCGTTACATCCCATTATCACCGCCGGTCCCTTCACCAAGTGGGGGCTCGATTTTATGGATTGCAACCCAGCTTTGGCTGGGGGCCACCATCATATTATAGTGGTTTCTGATTACTTCACGAAATGGGATGAGGCTATTCCTACAGTAAAATCCGACGGTGAGACAGCCGCTCAGTTTGTGTTCAACCAAATTATTACTCGGTTCAAGATTCCGAAAGAGCTTTTCATTGACCATGGCTCTCACTTTCAAAACCGTATGATGGAAGAGTTGGCATCCAAGTTAGGATATAAGCAAGAACATTCTTCTTCTTATTACCCTCAAGCGAATGGACAGGTAGAAGCAGTGAATAAGTCAATTAAGTCCATTCTCCAACGAACCATTGCACGAAGCAAAATGAATTGGCATATTATGTTATATCCTGCTTTGTGGGAATATCGAACCGTTGTTAAGACTACCACTGGTTTTTCTCCATATCAGTTAGTACATGGAGTGGAGTCAATATTTCCAGTTGAATGTGAAATTCCTTCCTTGAAGCTAGCCGTGGAACTCTTACCAGACACTTCACCTTTGGAGGAGCGTTTGGTCCACCTTGAGCAACTTGATGAGCAGCGTCGAGATGCCTTGGTGGCTCTAGAGGTTAATAAGCATCGCGTAAAGGCCCAATACGATAAGTCTGTCTATCCGAGAGTGTTTAGTGAGGGAGACTTGGTCCTCTTGTGGGATCAACCAAAAGAACCCTTGAGGGTAGGGAAATTTAATCCTATGTGACGTGGTCCTTACGTTGTCAAGCGTGTCTTAGAGAAGGGTGCCTGCGAGTTAGTGGATTATGAAGGGACAGCTTTGGCGGAGCCTAGAAATGGGCTCTATCTTAAAAAATACTATTCATGATCTTTAGCCAAGGCTGTTTGTTGTATATTATTGTACAAATTTTTTGCATAGTTAGGTCCCTTTTATCGTGATCGGGTTTGTGATTAGTTTCCGTTTCTTTTGGTAGATGTCAATGGAATCTTCCACCTACATAGGATTCACGGATGGTGCAAGTGGTCACACTCAACACTCAGCCTCTGCCGCTTGGGTGATTTATACTCCTATGGGTCAGGTACTGTCTTCAGGAGGTGTATGTCTACGGCCATCTTCCAACAATGTTGCAGAATATAGCGCCGTTATTGAGCTTCTACGGGATGCCATATTACATGGTGTTCTCTCTCTTGAGGTATGTATTGATTCAGAGTTAGTAGTGTCACAACTAAATGGTTTGTACCATGTTAGAGATCCGACGTTATTGAGAAGATTCTTACGCGTGAGATTGTTAGAACGACAATTTGACAATATAACATATATACACATTCCAAGAAATAATAATCATGTTGCTGACTCATATGCTAACTACGTGTTAGATTTGCATTTGTTTCATTCACAATAAATTAATCATAAACACATTTACACATGTAAATAAATAAATCGATCACCATAAAACGTTTTTATATACATAAAAATGTGGTAATACATAATGTCATAATAGAAAATTGGTGCTTTTAAAGCCGCCATCATATAATACATGGTAGTACAAAACATATACACTCCCAGGTATCTAGTCCTATGAAGGAGGAACAGGGTTGTGATCATGATATGTCACTACGGCTCTAGCTAGCCACCGGAATAACCGCACCCATGCACATGGTACACCCACCACCTGCTGCTGCATGGCCTTAGGCAAGTCCTCGACTTGCACCATGGGAACTCTATGGGTAAGTCTCACAAAGTTGGTATGGATGCTCTGGAGCGTCCACTCCGCATCCACACTCGTGATCTCATCTCCTCTTCCCCTCCTTCGATGATGAGGGAAGCCCTCTAGTCACCGTGGTCCCACATCTGCACATGAATGGTAGATGTCGTTATGTATTGTCACCCAAAAACATGTTTTTTGATTTCACATAATCAAGAAAATACAAAAAAAATTAAATAATTCAAAATTTTTTAAAAGTATAGGGGTAGAGATTCGATACCTATGTCTCCATATGTCGATCCTGGTGGCAATGGCATGTCCAGATCACCGCGGAATTCTATCCCTGCATAAGGATAGGCGTCTATGGCAACTATCTGTCGTCACCACCATGGAAAAAAGTCAGGTGGGTAAGGGTTGGCCACCCTACCACCCCCCAGTCTCTGCATAGCATCTTTCCAACGTCGTTGGGCCAGATCTCAAACCCCGTGGAGAGGAACATCCACTCTAGGGCTCAATCCTAGAATACGCTCGAAGAAAAACGTGCTCAGAATGCTGCTGAACCTGAAGTTTCGTACCCTTCCAGCCTTACACTCATTGAGCTGGTGTTTCATGTTGCTCAGTAGTGTCATACTCCAGTCATATATGGTGGGTCTCATACACTCCACCACGTAGTACATCAGTGGCCGTGAGGCCTGATGGAGTGAGGCTAAGCCTGCTATCCTACCCAGCATCAATAATATGGCCTTTAGGCCCAGCACCTCTATAGCATTGGTGGGGATTTGGCTCCCCACCTTCTTCGTATCTAGGTAGTAGTACACAGCTATGTACTCATCTATAGTAAGGCCCCCTCCTGGCCCGCCTCGAGAATGAAGGTTCACCACCTCCCCTCGTCTGGATTGACATGTAATGAAATATATATCCTCCACCTCTATGGTGAGTGACATCCCGTCAATCCAGAAATACTCTGAATCTAGGTCCCAATAGTCTACCAGCATCTGTAGGAATCCTGGTTTGGCTCTCAAACCACCAAGGCACCAGAACTTGTAAAGTCCGCATGCACGTAACGCTTGTTGAGCCATTAATTCAGCCTTGACTGCTTCCTCTACTTCACCGTGCTCATGCTCTCGCCATTCTAGCACCATCCTTCTAGAAAAATTGAAAATATACCCATTAGATTCTTGTAAAAACTTATGCGCGACCTCATACACGACTGTTTTGCAAATAGCCGCGTATGTACGCGGGTTTCAACCCTTTTTCCGCGTATAGTCAGACCTATACGCGGAAAAATACTCGATAACTGCGTCGGCCGTGGTGCGCATGTTAGAATGACCTTTAAAACCTCATTTCACCATGGAAATAGACAAAATTTGTATTGAAATGCAAGATGAGAGTATGAGTAAATACCTAGAAGAAACGGTTGTGAATTCCGCCGGCTGGATCTCCTGGAATTTGCAGTTGAAAATCTGAGCTCAAACGGGTAAAAGTTTCAAATGAATTATATTTTTTACTATTTATAGAAAAAATTTCAAATCTTTGAAAATTTTTACCCCCTTTCCTATAGTTTTAACGTTTTCTAACCATTTTGGACCGTTTCTGACATAATTTGTGACATAGAATACCTTTTTCAGTGTCGTTTCAGACATCGGATTGACCCATTCGTACAGATCTCAGGTATCATGTATAAACTGGCATATAGTTTAGGTCCACCACCATTTGCATTTTGCATGACCTTATGACCATATCATCATATCCTTAGGTACGGACCCACTCTGTCATGTCACGGAACCTTCTCACTACTTTAGAAGTGGCATGATACGAGTGGTAGAGCTCCACCTTACATGGGTACCCTATTTAGCACCTTACTTGCATTTGGTTCCCATGCCGATGTTTTCTCCTTTAGGGTGTGGGAGTTTGTTGTATAGTACTGCCATGACATTTCGCAAGAGCCTCATACTCCTCTTGATCTTATGCTGGCCTATTTCCCTTAGGACTCCCCTTGTATCAAGTTGTGAATGCATTATCATGAGCTTTTCATGTCTTATTGAGCTTTATGTCGGCTTCCCTGACATTGCGTTTCAGCCATATAGCCCGAGCTTGTCTCATGTCTAGCCATGCAGAGCCATTTTTATATCCTTCGCAGCTTGTTTCCCTTTTACCGGGAGGGGATTTTCCCCCGAGTGTCGATATCCTACACATGTATCTTTGAATTGAGCATAGGTATGTTCCACTGCTTGGAACTAGTTTGTTTTCCTTTATGACACTCGTATCCTCCTAGTTTGTAACTATAAAACTAGTTTATTCTTTTTTCAAGCTTTTCAAATAACTAAAAAAGTCCAAAAAAAAAAAAAAACAAAAACAAAAAACCAGACAAGGAAAGATGTTATCTTTGGCAGCTGTCGAGTCATGTCGCCTTTGAACATAGCACTGTATATCACATCCATTGGTTGGGTTATAGTTTGACTTAGGAAGTTGTACTCATTATCTGAGTTTATCTCCACTAACTAGTTAAGCTTCCAGTCCCTATGGAGCCTCTGTTGATACCTCCTGTGTCACAGAGATGTCCCAGTTTGTATATCGAATCTATGTTTCCTTCATTCAATCACCATACGCCGTTATGCTCTTGTTCGAAGGAAGTTGAAACCTGAGTCGACCACTCCTCAGTTATCTTGACTTTGCATGTCATCCATTCCCAGTACAGTTACTAGTTTGTGCACTTTATGATTGGGTCCTCCCACATTATACAGCTTTGCTAAGTACCTTCTGTTGGATGATGGGGGATGCCTTAATTCCCTCCTTCCATCATATTTCATCCCATCGACTTGAGATCATTTATTCTGGGATTGGAATCTAGAGTCATTTCTGAGTGCCTTGAGACTTGCAGTCATTAGTGGCAGGTTCTCTCACCATCGACAGTTTTATGGGAATACATCAATGTCCCCTGATCGATGGACTCTCTCAAGTTTTTAAACTCAACACATCTATTCACACTTGTTAGTTTGCACTCTAGTACCTTGATTCCCATTTTCATTATCGGTGGGTGATATCGCATCTGTTAACGGTATACATCAATGACCGGTAATTAGACGATGGACTACTATGTTCGACCTCGACACCTCTATTCACATAGTAGGACATGTACGCATAGTGGTTTGTGTAGAATACTTTCCAGATTGGTGGCATCTCTTATATGCTACCTCCTTGATCGTGCCAGTGTTCATGAGATTTCAGCTCTCGTGACTTCATTACGAGTGTATGTCAGACATTTCCAGCCACTATGGAGATCTTGATCTATTATATATCTTCAGCCATTTTGGAGATCATGGTCCTTTTTATATCTTCATCATGGATATTCCGATCTATGTATATTTTACGTGGTGAGGACCACATATGTGATATCATGTATCATGCCTGTTCATGGCCATTGTACTCTTATCTATCAGGGACTGCTATACGTATTTACAGTTGTATGCAGATTTGTATTATTGCACTATGTTGATTGGGTGGCTGGTATTCCATTTTGGATTCTTCATCACTCCACTTCTAGGATGGATTTATAATGTATTTCGGCCATCGCATAATTCCTCTGACCTCATACATTAGGGGGCATCTGTTATAGTGGATTTCACCACTCCAGGTGAATCACACATTGTATGGCCTTCCCCAGTCCCACTGCAGACTCATTAGACCCCATGGACCACTTTTTGTCCTTTAATGTTTCCTTGATCATCCCTACAAATTTATAAAAAATGATACACGCGGCTTTTATCCCGATAGTCGTGTACATACGCGGGTTTGACACCTATAACCGCATATATGGGGATGTGTGCATAATCCAAATCCTTTTGGAGTTTTCCTTGACATGGATCCGACTCATTAGACTCCTAGCCTTCCAAATGCCTTGATATCGAACGGATTCAACCTTTCATTACCCATATGAAAAGCTATATAAGGAACCCCTTGGTACATTGAAGGCATAAGAGAGAATTAAGAGCATCGAAACTATAGCCCATTGTTGCTAGAACTTATGCTTGAGTCTGCATCCCTTTGTCCCTTGGAGCTCTTTTGTGCTCTTCCCAAGCTTTCCTTTTGCTAGTGAGCTTGCTATCTAAGTGATGGAGGATTGAAGTGGTGGAGTCCCACGTGGGGGATTCGGTTTCTCTGGTTCGCAGATGTGCCGTCAGAGGTTGTCTCTATCTTGTAATCTCTGATTTATATTAATAAGAACTATCTTTTCCTGTCCAATAATGTGTATTTGAATGAATATTGTATCCATTGGAATATCTCAAATGATTTTACATTATTGCTTATATATGCTAGAATAGATCTAACACCATGATATATAGTATGCTTGTATTGTTTACTTGTTGTTGAGGAAGTATTGTATCAATTCAAGCTGAAGATTGGAAATCTCAATGGGTATCTACTTCAACCGTCTGGAATAAGGTACGAGGTTCGATCCTTTAGTGTTAGACATTTTATTTCTATTGTGTATTGGAAGAGATTGATTTCTGGAGTCAAGCTGTCTGTTGTGGTACCCCAAGCCATAGGAATTTCTCTCCGTAACACTAGGGTGCTAATGACCCACCTTTACAATTAGAGAGGACTACCTCATGAATCTTATTAGTTATTCCGATTAGAAGAATCGGAGTACAAAGTAATACAAGTGGTTCTCTCAGTAGGACCATCAAGGACCACAAAAGATACATATAGAATATTCTTTGAAGTTACAATATTTCAACACTCCCCCTTAATGAGAAGGGTATTCTACAACAACATCAATAACAACAATAATAGGAGAGAGAGAGAGCATCATCAACATCATCAGGGTAACACATATATAAATCATTGGAATCTTTTCAACATCATGTAGTTTTCATCTTCAATCTTTAGTCTTCAGCAACAACAACACTTTGACCGCTTCGATCAGCAACAATTTTGACCACTTTGATCAGTAACATCTTTGACCTTTCAATCAGCAGCAACATCTTCAACACTTTGACCTTTCGATCAGCAACATCATCTTCAACACTTTGACCTTTTGATTAGCAACATCATCTTCAGCACTTTGACCTTTCAATCAGCAACATCATCTTCAACACTTTGACCTTTCGATCAACAACATCATCATCATACTCTGATCTTTCAAACAACAACATCATCATCTTTGATATTTCAAAGAGTACGTCATCATCAGCAACAACCTGGAATCCACAACACAAAGATGAAAGTATTCAGATCACTTTTGGACCTAATTCCAAGGATGATAAAATCCTGCCATATTCTTGACAACCGAAGTCACTGGATTGATTATGGGATAATCAGTCCCTATCACTTTAGGACCAAGTCCAAGGATGATGCAATCCTACCACATTCTCGACAACCGAAGTCAGTAGATTAATTACGGGATAATCAGTCCCTATCACTTTAGGACTAGGTCCAAGGATGATAGAATCCTACCACATTCTCAGGGACCGAAGCCTTTGGATACCTTTCTGAACCTAAGTTCAAGGATGATGCAATCCTGCCACATTCTCGGGGACCGAAGCCTCCGGATACCTTTCTGAACCAAATTTCAAGGATGATGCAATCCTACCACATTCTCGGGGAATGAAGCCTCTAGATACCTTTTTGAACCAAAGTTCAAGGATGATGCAATCCTACCACATTCTTGGGGACTGAAGCCTCTAGATACCTTTCTGAACCAAATTTCAAGGATGATGCAATCCTACCACATTCTCAGGGACCTAATCCTTTGAATACCTTTCTGAACTAAAGTTCAAGGATGATGCAACCCACTACATTCTAGAGGACCGAAGTCACTGGATCTATTCTGGACAGATGTCCCAGGATGATACGACTCCTCTTCATTCTTGAGGACCGAGGTCACCGGATCACTTTAGGGCAAGCGCCCAGGGATGATACAATCCCACTGCAACATCACTACTCCCCCTTTCAAGGAAGGTATTTATGAACAACACCAATCTTGTCTCGAAAGTGTTTTAACTTTACTCGAGACAGAGGCTTCGTCAGCACATCAGCAATTTGTTCATCAGTACTCACATACTGGATCTTTATGGCTCCCTTCTACATCATATCTTGAATGTAGAAATACCTGATTTCTATGTACTTCGATCTATTGTGGAATACTAGGTTCTCTGTCATCTTTATACAACTTTGATTATCACATAGAATCACGGTAGTGTCTAACTCTAGGTTGAATAATCCTGACATCAGCTTTCGAATCCATATGGCTTCACAACTAGTAGAGCAAGCTGCAATATATTCCGCTTTAGCTGTGCTTAGAGCAACACTAGACTGCTTTTTGCTAAACCATGAAATCATAGTAGATCCCAGACTATAACATCCACCTGAAGTGCTTTTGATGTCTGAGATACTTCCAGCCCAATATGCATTTATGTAGCCATACAATATATACTCATTCCTACCATCATAGTATATACCAAAGTCTATAGTCCCTTTCAGATATCTCATCACATGTTTTGCAGCTACTAAGTGAACCCATCTTGGTTGAACAAGATATTGACTCAAGGTGTTCACAACAAAACAAATGTCTGGTCTGGTATTTGTTAAGTACATCAATGACCCAATGATCTATCTGTAGTGAGTCACATCCACTAATTTTGATGAGTCATCAGCTAACAACTTCAATTTGGAGTGCATGGGTGTGGCCATGTCTTTGCATTCCAACATATTGAATCTCTTCAATATCTCTACTGTATACTTTCCCTGGTTGAGAAAGATTCCTTCTAAACTTTGCCATACTTCCAGACCTAGGAAATAATGCATTAGCCCAAGGTCTTTCATTTCAAATTATTCTGCTAGTTTCTTCTTGCTTTCCATAATATGTTTCTCATTCCCTGTCAAGAATAAGTCATCCACATATAACAGTAGGATGACAGGTTCATCTTCTACAACCTTAACATAAAGGTTAGGATTAGCTTTACCCTTGGTAATGCCCATGCTTGACAGGAAACTGTCTATCCTTTCATACCAGGATCAAGGAGCTTGTTTAATGCCATACAAGGCCTTCTTCAACTTGCATACATGAGTATGTCTATCTTCAACTTCAAATCCTTGTGGTTGTTCTATGTATACTTCTTCTTCGATCGCACCATTCAGAAAATCTATTTTCACATCCATCCGGTGTAAGTCCCACTTCATCATGGATGCAAGTGCCATGATTCTGGCATCTTTGCAAAAAGACTCAAAATATTTTGAGGTATATTCTCCTCCATTGTCTGATCAAAGAGTCTTTATTTTTTTGTCTGAAAGATTCTCTATCAAGGCTTTGAACTCCTTGAATTTCTCAAACACTTCACTCTTTGCTTTCAATAAGTATATCCAAGTCTTTCTTAAAAAGTCATTAGTGAATGTGATATAATATTTAAAGCCACTTAAGGATGTAGAAGACATTGGACCACATACATCTGAATGAATCAATTCCAACGTACCTTTTGTTTTAGTTTCACTCTTTGGAAATGGATTCTTGATGTTCTTTCCCTTCGCACATCCTTTGCAAATGCCTTCATGCCTGATCTTCATATCTGGTAATCCCGTCACTACTTTATTCACATGAGGTAGAGCTTTGTAATTTATGTGGGAAAGCCTTCTATGCCATAGTTCACTAGGGTCAGTGGACTCATGAACAAAGGATGTTTCTGAGTGCCCCTTGAGTATATACAAGCCTCCTTCTTCTACACCAATGATGATTGCATCTTCACTATTATTTCCTTTGGACCACATGAGTACTTGGCCATCTATGAAAGCAACTCTGAATCCTTTCTTATATAAAGCTAATATAGAAAGTAAGTTCTTATTTAAAACAGGTACATATAATACATCTTTCATCTTTAGAGGATAACCTGAATCAAGTCTGTAACTTGCTTCACCAACTCCTTTGATCGGATATTGATAGTCATATCCTAGGGATACTTTCTGAGGTGAGCTCTTTTCTTCAAGTTTGGACAGAGTTTTCTTTTGTCCCATTATGTGCTTTGAAGCACCACTATCAATAAGCCAAGTGTCTTCTCCAGGTGTTACAGACCCAAAGAGAGCATAGAATAGTACATACTCTTCTGCATCTTCTTCTTTTGCTTGCTTTCTTGGAGGTATTTCTTCTTCTTCTTCTTCATCTTCATATTCCACTAGATGAGCATGATATATATTTTTTTTGTTGATCCTCTTCTTATATTCTTTCTTCTTTATAGGACAATTTTGGGCAATGTGTCCTATCTTGTCACAATGAAAACATTGAAAGCCAGAGCAGTCTTTATCTGGAGGATTTTCCCTTCTTATTTGGATTGTTCTAGGAGGTTGAGGCTCCTTGAAGTTTCTTCACTTGAAGTTAGATTGAATTCTTCTTCTCTTGGTGTGAGTGGCTAGGGCTTGATCATCTTCCATTAGTAAGGATTCTCTGTTTGCCACTCTAGTCTCTTCTTGAATACAGTCTTCCCATACCACCTCAAACATCATGCTTTCTTTTTTGGCACACATCTTCTGGATGAATGATTCCCAGGGTCTAGTGATACCATTGAGAGCAGTCATAACCAATTCATCTTCATCAAGCTTACCTCCAATAGCTTATAGTTTCTCTTTGATCTGAGAAACCCTTGTGAAATAGTCTTGGATGGATTCTCCATGACTCATCTTGGTGCTCTTTAGTTGAGCTCTTAGACTCATGTTCATGTTGATGTTTCTTCCCTCATACATTCTGGAAAGGGCGTCATACATTTCTTTTGGAGTCTTCTTGGATGAAACTTGAGGGATCAAGTGATCCTTGATGGAGTCAGCAATAATCATTTGTGCCCTAATCATATATTTTTTGTGCTTCTCCTTGGCTTCAGCTTCTTCAGGTTCTGAAACTTCTTCTTTGACATGCTTATCAAGATCATTCTCTTTTAGAATGAGACCAATCCTGTATTTCCATGCTTGGAAATTCTCTATGCCTTCTAGCTTGTCCTCAAGCTTAGTGCTTGGGGCCATCTTGTCAAAAAATCACAAAAAATTGAAATTTTGTGGAATGAGAAACCGAACTTACCAGGAGATGCGCTTGAATGAGGTAAGTTGACCAGTGTGCTTAGATTCTGGAGATTTCAATTCTTTACCTTCCAAATCAGACTTGCAAGATTCAGCTTCTGCAGCTTTCTGGTTCACCAGTTTTCTGGTATAGCCGTCAAACTAAGGTTTGACTTTTTTGGAGACTCACACATCCAAAAACTATGATTCCAGGCTCAAAAGATGTGCTCTGGGAGGGAACAACTTTCCATGCAATCATTTTCCCAAAACTCAAAAATTTTCCCAAAACCCTAATTTCTTCTAGGGAGAGAGAGAGGGCTATTTTTCCTTGTGAAAGCTGTCATATTCAGGTTAGCTCTGATACCATGTTAACTTTTCATATGATTAGCTAAAACATCAGTATTTCATTTCATTTTCATAACAAAATCATATAAACAGGATCACTGAAAGAAACAGTATCACAATAACAACACAGATTTATCCTGGGAAAACCCTAAAGGGAAAAACCCAACAAAAGATTCCTCAATATAGATGCCCCCAAAAGATAAAAGATCAAACCAACAAGGAGATCAACCCCTGGTCCTCCTCCTTCTCTAGCTACTTCTCTCTCTCCACTAATGTGCTACACAAGTGAGTGTGTGTGTTCCAAATGAGGAGCGCTACACCTCTATTTATATTCATCTGTTCACTTTAATAATTAGATCCGACATGTAGGCTCGAGTTAATCATGTAGGCTCAAGTAACACATGTAGGCTCAAGTAACCACACTAGGGTGCTAATTACCCACCTTTACAATTATAGGGGACTACCTCATGACTCTTATTAGTTCTTCCTATTAGAAGCATCAGAGGACAAATTAAAACAAGTGGTTCTCCCAGTAGGACGATTGAGGACCACAAAAGATACATATAGAATATTCTTCGAAGTTACAATATTTCAACAGATGTAAATTCTAATGTCATTCAATAGTTTACTAGTAAGATTAACTGCAAATATGTGGCACAATAACAATTTTGAAGAGTAAAAAATGGACATTGATATAACCCAAGGAAATGATGTCATATTTTTTTCATGCTCACATTTTCTTCTCTCTAAAGCTACTAAAAATACTTTTCTCCTTCGTATATAATTTTTTATTTTAAAAAAATTCAATTATGTGATATGACTCTAAATTTAACACTACTTTTTATCTTAATCATTTTGTTCTATTCTACCCTGGGCTCTGGGCTTTAAATATCTATCCAGATATCTATATCGTAGGTATATCAGTCCTAAGAATCCAGGTCGATTGGACACAACTAGCCTAAGTACAGCTCATCAACTGAATTGCATGCATCATTTCTCTCCTTGGTTCAATGCAAAAAGAATACTATGACAATGATGCATGCAATTCAATTGATGAGCTGAACTTAAGCAAGTTGTGTCCACTCGACTTGGATTCCCAGGACTACGCTCTACCTACGACATAGATGCTTGGGCCAAATATTTAAAGCCCAAATCCCAGGGTGAAATAGAACATGATGATTAAGATAAAAATTAGTGTTTTCAAATTCATGTCACATAATTGTAGTTTTTTAAAATTAAAAATTTTATACGAAGGAGCAAAGTATTTTTAGTATTTAAAACCTTTCACTACATTTCTATACTAAATTATATACACATTAGATATATTGCTGATAGGAATCAAATGATGCTGAAATTCCTTTCCAGGCATTGATGACATAAACAAGCTAGATGTTGAATTCTAATGAAAACACACCATGATACTACTTGAATATAAGCATAAAAAAATTAAATACACATAGTTCATGGACTGTAAAATTATTGTTAAAGCCCCAAAATGAATCCCTGGCTTCACTGGTTTCACAGCTATTAGTTAAAGTTTTGAGTTATCATGCTATGATGCATTGAAGGGTTTATTTTATCTACATCATGGTCTTCTTCCTCATTATCATGCCTTTCGGTAAGACGATAAAGAGGGTAGTGTCCTACATCGGCATGGAAAACGGTTTTGACATAGAGGTATATGCATTATATTTTTTCATTAAATAACTTAAATTACTACCTGTGACTGTCGATTCATTAAATCATGGACTGGTACAAAACACAACAAATTTTATAGGCACGAGCCCTTAATTACTCACACTTAGAAGTTTCTCAAATCTATCCATTAATAAAGTTCTTTTAGTATTTTGGCTCAATTTAAAGGGTGGATTGTTGAGACTCAGACATGCAGTGAGTTGCAAGGATTCAATTGACTTAGGATTCATTCTATTTCCCCTTTATATTATACGTGTATGCTTTCATGACAAGTGTTGAACAAAAATTTTTAATTCCCTGGCCCTAGTTATGCTAGCTTTGCTAACTTGCTTGGTATGTAGGAATTATTTTTTTTAATGTTTTATGAGTTGTGTATTATTTTATGTTAGGTTCCCATTCCTTATCATTCTTAGATCTCTCAAGCTTGTATTGAACTTGGATGCCTCAATATGGTAAGGGCATAGTCTAAGTAGTTCTTTTGTAAAATGAAGTGTGCTCCAACTTAAAAAAAAAATACAGTTGAATAGTTGTTGTGTTATTGAACTGTAAAATTAATGATACACATATGAAAACTTAATGTGTTCAAAATAAGTTTTGTTGAAAATATATCATTTTTTCATGTAAATACTAAAGGGTGCTCAATTATAAAAAATTGAAAGGGAAATATTTACTTTTTGCATTTTTTTGGTGAAGGGTTTACGTAATTTATACTCGTCAATCTAAGTACAATTACTTATATTACCCTTCTTATTAGAATGGATCCAAGAATAAATTCCCTTCCATTTGAAATTAAGACCCACCCTTCAAATTTGATCACTATTCCTCAAATTAATTTACTAAATATAAACGTGGTGAGCATGTATATAAAACCAACCTTGGTAGTCATGTACAAAGTTTTCTTTTTCGAGTGTTTAACGGTAGCTCTATCGAGGTTTTATTAGACCCTCATTAGAGGGTTTGATAAACCCTCAATCGAGCTTCCATTAAAACCTTGATTGAGGCATTTAAATACCTCAATTGAGGGCCCGAAAAATAGAGAATTAGCCCTCTTACCAGAAAATCAATGTTTCTTTGTGTCTTCTAGGGGTGTAAACCCTGCCATTCATGGCACACAACTGAGTGGAGTTCATACCGATAGATTCATCACTGAAAAATCTATCCATTGAGGTATCATGCATCCATTTTTGCATTCATATGGGTTTTTTTAAATCAGTTATATAACTTACACTTAGAACACCTGACAACATTTTCTAAGCAACTCAAAGAAAAATCTGCAGGGTAAAAAATACACATCCAAATATTTCAAAAAAATGCACATCCCACACATCAATGCATCCTCTTCAAAAGGGTATCTTTGGTTTTTCAATTTTTTAAAACAGTGAAAAAAAAGATGGGATGGACACACATGTTTATAAAATGCTTCTGAAATCATAGTGGTCATTTTCAAAAAATAATAAAAAATTGTATATTGCAAAACAAATTAACAAAAAAATATGCAGACCAGAATGCATTTTTTGTAGATCATGTT